>OZ025298.1:10231340-10831340 GCA_964019185.1 Maratus speculifer | reverse complement strand
AATCATACATTCTCATTTTCTTGAAATGTAAAAGGGGTTATACTATACTGTTATATACATTTTTTCCATGTGTGTTTTTCAAATCCACTTTGCCAAAATATAAGTGCAATTTTATTTTAGATTATTTAATTTAAAAAATTAAAACTTTTAAAGTTCCAAAATCAACACCAAATATGTATTGAATAGAATTTATTTGTATTTTTTATACTTTTTAATTTTGGGCACCTGTCACAAAGAGAAATGATGGTGGAGGGCATCAAATTGAAACTTTGTCCAGGTCAATTTTCTCCATAAAAATTTGAATTTTTAAAAATCCTTACTATTTTTTAAAGAATTTATATTTTTGCTTATATTTTTTAAAGATTTTCAAATGCATATTGCACAAGACTGCATGTGGATTTTTAGATGCATCTGATATTATATTTAATACAATTTTTTTTAAAATGTATAATGTAAAACTATAAAATCTAACACATCTTCATATACTTTTATATATATATATATAAAAAAAGTAAATAAATAAAAAAACTGAGGGCTAATTCCAAGCACATATTTATTACACATATATAATAAAGAACATTTACAAAAAGGTTAAATCTCTATCTCAAATACAAAAAAAAAAAAAAAAAAAAAAAAAAAAAAAAAAAAAAAATACAGCATTTTTAATAAGTGAAAGTGAAAAAAATATGAACATGGAGAAAAAGTCTTTTAAAATTTTAATTTGTATGGTTGATGCACTGAGTATATTAACAAAATTTACAATATTCCAAGATATAAGTACTGTATGAGTAAAAATGAGGTGTCAAAATGTTCAATATTAAACAGGTTTTAATATTAAAAAAAGAAGAATTGATTTTTTAGCCAATTTTAAGGCAAACTGTCCCCTTAAACTACATGCTAATAATTTAAAGTGATCATCTTAAATAATTTTGTCAAAAGCAGCATGCACATAGTTTATTCTGTAATTAGCATGTAATATCAGTTGTATCCTGCAAATATTCAAATTTGCTGTCGATAATCAAAATTAGAATTTGTTGAAGATTTTATAAGCGTATATATTTAGGGGCATTTGTATTAAGCATTTTGTTTACAGCAAAATGAACAGATGAAGTTTTGAATAACATTTTACACTGCAGTTTGTAAATAAGAAGAAAGAAGAACATTTCTTACAGAGAGCAAAGAAGCAGATGTTTTGTTGTATTTCTCTTTAAGAGCATTTTCAGCTTTAGATTTCAGAACTTCTAACTCTTCTTTTAACTGCATAATTTCGGCATGGCATTGAACATGGGCATTTTCTGAAGGTTTAAAACCTAAATATAAAATAAACAGACTATTTTATTTCATTATAATTAAATATTTATACAAATTGCCTTTAGATTAATCAAATAAGTTATTTATCTTATTTAAGAGAAGATGAAATCACCCAGTTCTCTTGGAATATTCATAATAACCTTAAACATACCTTTAGAAAATTAGCTTAGACATTCTTCATCAGGAGGAGTTTAGTATTGGGAGCCTCTCTGTTTTTGTAAGCTATTTAATATCACTATTGATTTTGTATGATATTATATTTTAAATGAATATCTATCCAAATGAACTTAGTTGGGAGTCCCATGTTCAGGGCCCTCTGACATTGGCAGCATATACCCTTGAATTTTTATGATTATTTATTGTCAAATAAACATTTATCTAAACAAACTTTCAGTTGGAAGATCCACTCTCATTGGCAGAGTATGCTTTGACCTGTTTTGCAAATTTGTCTGATTTTATATTAATAAATTAAAAATCTTTATAAACAAAACAACGCTATTACACATAAAAATTTCAAGCAAGAAAAATTGCCTACATTTTTTTGCTTTCTAAGCATTTCATTGGTCGTTAGAGAAAAGGATTTTCCATCATCCAGATTTCCAAGCAAAACAGTAGCTTGCTTTCTGACTGACTTCCCTGGAGCCATAGAATAACATGGAGGCATCTGGAATTTGAAGCGACTTTGACCCCTCATGTAATAGTACTTTAAGGATCCATTATAGTAATTTCTGGTTTAATTTATGTCAGAATAACTTTAAATTTAAAAATATATATTTTTTAATTTTTAAACTATTATATTAAAATTTCAATTATAACAAAAATGTTCTTCAAAAAATCTTAAAACTTTTTTTTTTTTTTTTTTTGTGAAGTGATATTTTTTAATATTGACAGCATGTTCCATAAGTAAATGTTGTAAAAATTTCTTGAAACACAAAACAATATCTTGGAAGGCACTCATAAAAAAAAAAAAAAGTCCCTGGCAATTTGTGAAATGGCTTCCAGAAAATAAATTTTTGTAACAGTAAATATTAATTTTTTTTATGAAAGATATTATTAGAACCGATAAGGTGCATTCTTCTTTATTTTAAATGCTACTCAAGGATGTCAAAGTGCTGTAAAAATAGAAACTTTTTCCTTTGTTTGCTTAAAGAATCGAGACACATCAGCAGCACACACAGCAGCATTATGGAAGTTTGCCATTTTATAATGTTCATTATGGCTCTGAATTAATATCTCAGCTAATTATAAGAAAATAAAAAAAAAACTGACTTTACTGTGCATAACTTTGGAAATACAGGTACTTTTTGTGCAACATTTTATGGCTCTGTGTGCAGCAGTCTCTACAGAGGCATACAAACATTTGTCTTTATTATTACCAATTTTATTGTGCAGGAAATTTAAATATTTTTTTTATTATTTGTTAGTTTTCAATTGTATAATTTAAATTATAAAAATAAATAAATAACTCTTGAGATCCATAAGCAAACTAAACATTGAAAATAATAGATAACAGTTAAATATATCAGTATTTTATAAATTATTACTTTTCCAAAAAATTGAATTAAAGAATTATTATGTATTTTTCAAACTGTAGACAAAAGGAAAAAAATACAATATAATTTTCAAAAGAACAATTTTTATTTAAAGCTATGCATCCATAATAATAAAGACTGGTGGTGTCAGTGCAGAGTCTTCAGAAGAAACCACTGCATACAGAACTATGCAATGACTGAATGTTGTATTTTGTGTCGGCCGATTATCTGCGCTATGGGATATAGGCCCTGCAATGACTGAAAAGTGCAAAAATGGTCTGTCATTACATATTTGAAAGACAGATTTCTAATGTTTTAATTAGTCTTATGTAATTAATTAGTTAAATTAAAACATTTTAATTAACTAATTAAATAACTGAAATATTTTAATTAGCTAATTAAATAATTAGTTAAGGATCGAGCAAAATGAAACTGAATTTTGGTATTCTTTCAATTTTCAGTCAAAAACAAAAGTGTAAAAAAAAGATTAAGTAATTAATACATGCATAAATATACATATAATTATTAATTATTTTTAATATGTAATAAAAGCTCTGTTCCTATGACCAAAAAAAATTTTTCATTTAAAGTAAAATATAATTCATTCATTAATGAAATAGAATGATTTTCTAATTATTCAAATTTCATCTAATTAAAAAATGTTTTCAGTATAAATATCTTGATTTATCATTTATAATGATTTTTGTACTTTATCATTTGTTATATTAGAATTTTTTCAAAGAGTAACTCTTCTGTGGTTTCAAATTGATAATTTTCCATACTGTTAAGTTTGCAGCTTTTAATGAGCATGTGAAAAGCATCTTAAAAGTTTAGGAGTATTGCTTGTTTATACTTTGAAATCACACTTTGAGTCAGTGATGACTGATTATTGTAAACAGCAAAGTATTAGAAAATAAATAAAGATTGTCTGATTTAAGCCGATACAGTTTTAATCAAAGACTAATGTGGAAAATTTCCGAAGGCAGAAACAAGATTTTTGAAATACAAATAGTTTTGGTCCGACTGAATTTTAGCTGAAAACAAAGCTGAATTTTTAGTTTATCTCTGCAATTAGTGTCTACAATCTATGGCATTAGATAGTGTGCTAAATCATGAAATGCTTCAACATAACAAAAACAGAATTATGTGCAAAAACTTTATTATTTTTCAACAGTGTGTATTTTTTAATCAAATAATTGTTATATTATTGTAAGCAAATAAGAAAATTTCTGTTGTGTAGCACTGTACAGTTCAATTCGACTCAGAATTCATACTTTAAATGTTTAGCAAATTTCACAATTGATTTTTTATACATTTTTAAAATATTCTGCAGTGATTTTTTAACATTTATAAAAGAAATTGAAGACAGTTTTTAGGTTTTTTAAATTTAATTATTTATGTGATTATTAATATTTTTTAGCATTATACAGCAATTTTTTTCAAACTAATAAAGAGAATCCAGTTTAATCTTTCAACCCAGTATAACAAATTTTGTTGTCTTTTTAATAAAGCTTATTTTAAATTGATACAGTAATTTTTTAA
The DNA here is from genome assembly GCA_964019185.1 of Maratus speculifer. NCBI lineage: Eukaryota > Metazoa > Arthropoda > Arachnida > Araneae > Salticidae > Maratus > Maratus speculifer. Next base: position 10,826,955 of record OZ025298.1, on the reverse strand, counting down.
TTTTTCATAAATTTTTCAACTCATTTTTTGTAATCTTTAGCATTGTTTCTTGTTTTTTGCAGCAAGTTTTTTAATACTTGTAAGAGATACCCAAAGCAGTTTTTTAATTCCACTTTTTTGACATATTTTTAATTGCACTTTTTTTACACATTTTTATGAGACTATTTTATAAAAACTATTTATAGAATACTGATAAATGACAGCTAAATGAAGCCTTCAAATGCATTGTTATATTTAAAAGAAGGATTTATTACGTTAGAGTCTATGAATGATAAATAGAAGTAAGAAAATTTGACAACCTATCCAATGTGATGACTATTCTGACTTATTAAAGTAAATAGACTCCCTCACATCTGCATAGTTCGAGACCAGATATTGTGCAGATTTTAGAATTTTGTGGATTTTTGGTCATTGCTTTGTTTACATTTTTAAACAGCAATTTCAATGTAATAATACAATCAAAATTATAATGAATGCTTACAATATAGTAAAATATTAATAAACTAAAATAATACAAACAAAGATAATTTTCAAAATGATGAAATCATTAAATGTAAAAGTCAAATAAATAATTAAAAATGTACATTTAAATATGGATAATAAAGATGTGATACATTTATCTTGAATTATTCAATGAAACTTTTCTCATAAAATTACTCTAATAAAATAAAATAAAATAAGGAAATTTTTTGTCAGTAACCAAAATAACTGGATTATATGATATAAATATATTTTATAAAAAGAGTATGATATCAGCAATATTTTGAAAATTTTAAAAATTAAATTATACTTCCCTCCTAAAAAAAAAAAAAAAAAAAAAAAGTAATTTTGTTTCTATATGCAAACTAAAAGTTTCATTGTTTACATCTGTGATGTGGAGATTTTAAGCATTTGCGGATCTACTGTATATACCATTAATGGTAATACAATATACAGTTAAGGATATTTATTGTATCTCGCAGTGTACAAAATGATCCTTCTTCAAGTTTACTCCCTTTTAGTGGAAAAAATATGAAATTAAAGGAATGGCAATAGCTAATTTAAAAATATTTATAACAAAACACTGCCTAATAGCTTTAGAATACAGTTGTTTTCAAAATTATTTATGTTAGAATTTCAGTAATACATAAATTACTGAATTAGTAGAATTAATATACAAAAGTATGCATTTTTCTAAAATTAAATATGCTTCTCCATGCATCAATTACATGTTAATGCAACTATTTTTTTAGTTTAAAATAAAATGCTAACAAAAACACAAATACACTATACAAACATAAGAAATACCAAAGACAGTTTAGGGGATAGGGGGAGGGGAATTGCATTATTGTTTACTATGCACCTCATTTTAAAGCTAAAGTAGTTTATCTTATACATCAAGAAATAGAATGGGTTAGTAATTTTAAGATATAATGAAAAGTAATGAATACATTACTAGCATCCAGTAAATTCCCAGAACTGGAATCAGATAGGTGTTGGGCATCTTTTAAGCAACTTTTATGAAAACTTTCACTTTCAACTCTAGACTGCTTACACTCCCAAAATCTATTATCATCAGGAGTAACTTTGTTGATATTGCAACATTCAGCATGTAATTGATTTATTTTTTCCTAAAGTAAAGTTAAAATACATAAATAAGTCAGTTAGTGCTTCTATAATTTAGTTAAAACTAGTTGGATGTGTCAATCTCAAAACTTTCTTCTATCTCATAAGTACATTTTAATATTTAAAAAAAAAAACGCGGTGACCCCAAAGATACCCACTATCGAATTTCCTCGAACATTTGACCTAGCCTAATGAGATTCTGGTATTCGAAAAGCCTAAAACGCAAAATTTTATTAATATTCTGAGAAAATGAGCTTAGTAGTGCCTCATGTTGGGTAATTTATACTAAAACCTAATAAGCATCTATTTTAAGCATTATTATTACCTAACAGAATCCGAAATTTGATGGAATTTCGTCCATTAGTTCTTGAGATATAGTTATAACAAAAAATTTGCAAAACGTAGCACAGCAACACCATATCTTGGACAATTTATGCCAAAACGTAAAAAAGCGTCCAATTATGTTATGGTGTAAAATAATCTGAAGTTTGGTGAAATTCTGTGCATTACTTCTTGAGATATAGCTAGTTAAAAAAATGTGTAAAATATAGCACAGCAGCACCGTCAGTTGAAGGATTTATAACAAAACGTAATCATGGTGTAATTATGTTATATGCCATTTTGTAACAAAATCTGAAGTTTGATGAAATTCTGTGCGTTGGTTGTTGAGATATAGCTATCGGAAAAATCGTGCAAAATGCAGCATAGCTACACCACCTGTTGCAAGGTTAATACCAAAATGTAATCAACGTCTAATTATGTTATATATTCTAGTGTAACAGAATCTAAAATTTGATAAAGTTCTCTGCATTAGTTCTTGAGATATAGCTATCGCAAAAATCGTGCAAAATGTAGCATGGCAGCGTCACCTATAGGGCAGTTCACACCAAAACCTTATCAGCGGCTATGTATCTCAAGGTATCGCAGAATCTGAAGTTTGGTGAAATTCTGTGCATTAGTTCTTGAGATATAGCTATCATGAAAATCATGAAAAACATGGCACAGCAGCGCCACCTGCTGGCCAATTTAAACCAAAACTTAATCAGCGTCTATTTATATCAAGAGGTCACAGAATCTGAAGTTTGGTGAAACTCTGTGCATTAGTTCTTGAGATATAGCTATCTTGAAAATCATGAAAAACATAGTATAGCAGCGCCACCTGCAGGCCAATTTTCACCAAAAACCAATAGGCACTAATTCATATCAAGGTCTAACAGAATATAAAATTTTATTAAATTTCGAGCATTAGTTCTTGAGATAGAGCGCTCACAAATTTTTTGTCACATACAGACATACAGACAGACATACAGACAGACAGACAGACAGACAGACATTTTCTAAAAATAGTCAAAACGTGTTCAGGACTTTCTAAAACGTATAAATCCGTCGAAAACCGGAAGTCGAAAATTTTCATGAATCCAATACTTTCTTCTTGTAAAGATAGAAGAAAGTAAAAAGGAGGAAATAATAATGAATAAAAACTGATATTTATTATGAATTTAAAAAAAGTAAATTCAATTTTATTTGTAAAATTGGTACAAAAATAATATTTACAACAATAATAAGAATCATTTAGAAAGATATGCATACTGTAGAACTTTTCATTAAATAAATAACAATAATAAAAAAGAATTAAAAAAAATTAGAGACAATTTATGAAAAAGAAAATCATTCATTTAAAACTGAAAGGGGAAAAAATGTATAGAAAAAATCAATAGCATAGTGAAATAAACAAAAACATCTTAAGGAATTTTTTAATAAATTTAAAAATAAAAGTCTGAAAAGCAATTTACTTTACTTATTCTATTTAACATGTATGCATGATATAACCAGTATATTTTTCTTTGCAGTTTTCTGAAAATTAATAAAAACTGTATTTAGTGTGTAATTAATCTCAAATGGCTAACACATCAATTGAAATTAAATCAAAAAGAATTAGAACAAAAATATGATAAATAGAAATTATTTTTGGCATAGCTATAACTAACAGAATAAAATATGGTCAATCACATAAGCATCATGGGGGCCACATCTATATCTTACAGTTATAAAAATCTTTTAGAAAAACAATTTTTAGAGGCAAGAAAAATTTTTAGGGGTTTAAAAAGTTTTTCATAACCAGGCCATTTTACAGAGCAGACTTACAAGACCTGAACAACTTGACATGGAATATTTGAGGAAAAGATGCAATTGGATGCTTTGTAATGTATTTTTAGCCATAATTTGTTTTCATTAAAAAGAAAAAAATCTTTTTTTTTTTTTTTTGGGGGGGGGGGGGGTTGTTGAGGATCGAGTAGCTGCTCTGCTTGCCTTTCGATAATCAGGGCCTAATAGCTTAGATAAGAGGATAAAAGTACCTACTTTCAGTTTTTGAATAGTAATCAAATCTTGCTGTCTTGTTTTGTCATAATTTCCAACCATTTCAGACAATTCAGATATTCTGCTTTCAAGATTTGCTATTCTCTTTTCTTTTACAAGAGTCAAGAGCTTTAGCTTTTCCTCGGCCTCATCAGCTCTCTTTGTTTCTTCATCTATTTTTTTCTGATATTGCGACTGAAAAAGAAAAAAAAAAAATTACAATGTTACTTTCAAACCAACGCATTCATATATATATATATATGTATATTAGCAAAATTACAGAAAAAGTATGCATTACTACATAGATTATCCAAAACTTTAATCCAAAGTCATTAGTTAATCCAAATCATTATCGCATATTACATAAAGTTCAACACAAAAAGTTTATTTCTATTAACAAAAGCATATTGTAAAACATTTTCAATTTTGAATAAAATGTACATTTTCAATACAATAGCATTGAAAATGCATATCATAAGAAAATAATGAAAATGAAATTTATATTTAAAAAAAAAAATAAAAAGTCTAATTTCCTATGAAGGATAACATATTCTGAATGCTTACAGGATATCCCAAAGCATACTGATTAACTGGATTGTTATTTTCAATGAGAAATTTCAAAAGAATACTGAACGAACCACATTAAAATTTGCTGAAACCAAATAATAATAAACTAATACTAACTCATAAAAGTACAATTTTATTTCAAACCATATATAAACAATAATGTATTTTAAAAACTTACTATAATTTGAAATTCAAATTATTAAAATGATTATTTTTTAATAGAAAATATTTTAAACGTGTGCCACATTTCAATTTTGAAGGAGTTGACAAAGTGCAACATTGCAATTTAATCAAATTCATAAAAAATGATATACAAATTTTTTTTAGCACAATTTCAGAAATAAATTATTCAAGTTCAAAATTATCATTAAACAGAAACAATTAAAAATTAATTTAAATTTTCTACTGATAGATATTTTTAAAAAGATAAAATAACACATAGACAAATCATAGTCATGAAAACTCTTTATTAGGTGCGTTCCTAATTACGTAAATACAAAATATCTATAGTAGTCCGTCTATCCACAGATAACAGAGCAAAAACTACCAAACTGAATCGTTTGAAACTTAAACTATATAATTGTTATATAATTTTGTCAACTCATTTCAAACTTTATGAAAATTGTATGTATAGTTTAATTAAATGGACAATCAAAAGTATTCTGTTGCATTACGGCCAATGGGAAAAAACAGTTTCAAGTCCATTTTAATGATGTTACACTCTTTCGAACATAGTAAAATTGATATGCATCTATGAAGCACATACTAAATATGTACAATTTGTGGTGCAAAGAATATTTGTTATTAATTTACAGGACTACATGAAACATTGCTAAAGGTGTATGGAAATACTAAATGATCACTAGAGCTGGATGCATTAAGATATAAGAATTTATTCCTGGATCCAAGATCCGACCGTCTTACATCGTGGCTGACAACGAACGAACTGCCGAACATCGTTCGCGGCTGAACTGCCTTTTGACTGGCGCTGATGGCGCCATCTAGTGCACATCATAACAGATATAACATTCTCTTCCTTCTTAAAGGAAATATTCAAGTTGTTAGACATGCACAATACAATAAAAAAAATAAAGTCCTTGACACAGTTCAAAATTTAACAGTCCAATTTAAAAAGTCTAATATTGCAAACGTTCAGGTTTTGCTTTTGGACGAGTGGAACGTCTAGGAAGTGGCGCTCCTGGATTCTGCAAAACTGCTTGCGGCGAGAGTGCTGGAGGATCTGCCTGAGAACTGTGTTCTTGGACACTTACCTGCGGAGACAGCGTAGGAGGTAGAAGGGTGTCTGTCACCTGATCAGCTGGTAACTCTACTACATCTCTCGGTTGCACTGTAGGCACTGACACATCTGATCCTGAAGAAACAGAATCTGGTAGTTCTGGAGCTGGAGGAATTTCCTGTAGAGTGTCCTCTTGCCTGTAACGAATTTGATCAATGTGTCGTGTCCAAATACCCCAAGTCGTCTTGACTTTGCACATTGTATTCCCCATTGTTCCTGTAACCTTTCCAGCAACCCAAGATGGGCCCCGGGTAAAAGAGCGCACCCAGACAGGAGTGCCTTCTGTAAACTTGCTATTATGGGTATCTCCCCTCTCAGATGTTTTAACTTTAGCACTGCGGATAAGATCCAAACGCATGCGAAGAGGTCGTCCGAACATTGCCACAGCTGGAGATATACCCGTTGCCTTTGATGGGGTATTTCGAAAATTCAGAAGAAATCTGGTCAGTCTTTCAGTGAAAGTGCCTTCTTTAGCTTTCTTCAATGCAGTTTTTACTGTACGCACTGCTCTTTCCGCTAAACCATTTGAATTCGGATGGTATGGTGCGGTTTTAATTGGTGTAAAGCCATTTCTTTTCAAGAAATTTGTGAATTCGTCACTACGGAAGCCAGGTCCGTTATCACTGACTAAGCTCTCTGGTAAGCCAAAGCGTGCAAACAGGTTACGCAGAGCTATTATCGTTGAAGTTGCTGTGGTGTTGGGCACTGGAATCACTTCAAGCCATTTTGTTTTGGCATCAACTATAATTAATAGCCAATGGCCTTCTACAGGACCCGCATGGTCGATATGGATTCTCTCCCAAGGTTTTTTAGGTGTGAGCCAAGGGATTTGTGTCGAAGGAGGAGCTGCAGCATTTTCTTGACAGTCGAGGCAGTTTCGAACTTTTGTTTCTAAGTCCCGATCAATACCAGGCCACCAGACATGGGAACGAGCCAGAGATTTAATAGCAGAAATCCCTTGATGAGCACTGTGAAGTTCATCCAAAACAAATTGACGAAACTTTCCTGGAACAAAAACACGGGAACCTCTGAGAATGATGTTTTCCTCAACTGACAGTTCATGTCGGATATGCCAAAAGGCTTGTAAATTTTCTGTCACTTTCTTTGGCCACCCATTTTGAATATGAGATCGTAGACGGCTCAGTGCAGGACACTTGTCTATCTCCCTTTGGATTAGATGTGCTGTCAGTGGACTATCATTTAATTGTCGGATAAGCAAAACCGACTCGACAGGTACTGGAGGCTCCGCCATTTCAGATTTCAGTGGAAGTCTGCTGCAAGCATCAGCATTTCCGTGCAACTTCCCTTTTCGGTACTCTATCTTGTAAACGTAGGCAGATAAAGTCAATGCCCATCGCTGGATACGGGCTGCAGCAACTGATGGAACTGGTTTTTCTTCTGATAATAAAGTTACCAAAGGACGATGGTCTGTAAGTAACGTAAATTTACGTCCCAAGAGATAGTTCCGGAATCGAGTCACTCCAAATACTAAGGCTAAAGTCTCCTTCTCAATGTGACTGTAATTTTTTTCTGCTTTCGTCAGGGAGCGAGAAGCAAAAGCGATTGGTCTATCACCATCTGGAGTTTTATGTGACAGAACAGCACCAAGCCCATAAGGACTTGCATCACAAGCCAGGATCACTTCCTTGTCTTGGTCAAAATGCACTAGTAATGATGAGGTCTGCAGGACATCTTTAGCTTTTTTAAAAGCTTCTCGTTGTGATGAACCCCATCTCCATAGCCGTTTGTTTTCCAACAACTGGTATAAGGGTGCTAACAGTGTTGACATGTTAGGTAAAAATTTCGCATAGTATGTGATTAGGCCAATAAAAGAACGTAGCTCGTCTACATTTGTTGGTTCCGGAGCATCTGTAATCGCTTTGACCTTCGATTCAACTGGATGCAATCCATCTTTGTCCAGACGATGACCAAGATATTCCACAGATGGTCTGAGAAATTCACATTTTTCTGGATGTAACTTTACACCTGCTGCTTGCAGACGAGAGAGAACTTCTTGTAAGTTCTGTAGATGTTCTGCTTCGGTTTTACCAGTTACTAGAAGGTCATCCAAGTATTTAGAGGCTCCTTTTACCCCTTGTAAAATCTTGTCAATTTCACGTTGAAAAATAGCCGGGGCGGAAGCAATGCCAAAAGCCAGGCATGTGTACCGGAAGAGACCTCTGTGCGTATTTATCACTACCAGGTGTCTTGACTCTTCATCGAGCTCTAGTTGACAGTATGCATCCCGCAGATCTAATTTAGTGAATGCTGTACCCCCAGACATTTCAGCAAACAAATCTTCGATATTTGGCAGAGGGTACTGCTCTAATTCTGTTACTTTATTGACTGTTAGCTTAAAGTCACCACATATTCTAATTCTGCCGTCTTGCTTCAGCACAGGAACAATAGGAGCTGCCCAATCAGAAGTTTTAACTGGCTCTAAAATGCCATCTGCAAGAAGGCGGTCTATTTCCTTGTTGATTTTTTCCTTGTATGCATATGGTACAGGACGAGCCTTGAAAAATTTTGGAGGTTCACCAGTTTTACAGGTAAGATGAACTTTAATTCCTTTCACTAATCCCAAGCCTGGTGAGAAAATATTCTGGAATTCTTTTAAAAGTCCATCTAGCTTGAGCTGCTCAGTCCTTACACAATGTAATGTGTGGTTCATGTTTTCATCAAACGCATTCATTAGGCTTAATGGAACAATCCAGTTTCGCCCAGCTAAATTAGTGCTTCCCTGAGAAACCACTAGCAGAGGTAAAGTCTCTGTTCTTGCTTGGAACACCACATTCACATTTGTAACTCCCAAAATATCAATGGTATTGTTGGTGTAAGACTGAAGCTTAATGTTCGTTTTTTCCAAAGGAGGGCAGAATCTTCTAATTTTATCAAACAGTTTTACAGGCATTATGGAAAATGGAGCCCCTGAGTCAATTTCAAAAATAACAGGCTGGCCTTGGATCTCACAAGTAATTTTCACCGGAGGGTAATCTCTCTTGTTATCTCTTAAATTAAAAATTGTATACTCCTTACTGCCTAAATCTTCTTTAGATTCAGCAACTAAGTTAACTTTAGGTTTGTAACCTTGTTTATTCTTTGATAAACACACTTTTGACAGGTGCCCCAATTTTTTACAGCTATAACACGTGCTATTTTTGTGTTTACAATCAGAAGAATGGTGTTTGGAATCGCCACAACGATAACACTTCTTCCCTGTACGGCCGTTATTTGAATTGGACGCCGATTTAACGATCTCGTTTTTTCGCGGCCGTTGCGCCGTAACTTGTAATTTTTTTACTTCAGGAACGGCAGATATCTTCAGATCAACAGCATCCCTCGCAGCTGCTTCCATTGAAACGGCAATTTCCGACGCTCGCAAAAGGGTTAAATTGCTTTCTGATAACAATTTTCGTTGTATTCCTTCGTCTTGTATACCACAAACTATCCGATCACGGAGCATCATATCCAGAGATTCGCCGTAATTGCAATACTTCGCTAATTTCCGAAGCTCTGCGATATAATCGGCCACTGATTCGTCCGCGCGCCGTACGCGGCTGTTGAACTTGAATCGCTCCACGATCTCTGAAGGCACTGGATCATAATGTCCGTTGAGGATGCCGATGAGTTCCGCTAATGTCTTAGATGTGGGTGCAGCCGGCGATAGCAGATTCCGAAGCAATCCGTAAGTGGCAGGTCCTACCACCGTTAAGAAAACAGCACGCTTTCTATTGTCTTCGACTATGGCGTTGGCGATGAAGAACTGTTCCAATCTTTCGGAGTATTCGCTCCAGGATTCGACCGATGGATTAAATTCTGCAATACAACCAAAAGAAGCCATGCCGGAACTTGAATAAACAATTCTGGGGTCGCCGGTCGCCGATTAAGCCTGCTTCGCTAACGCCGTAACGTCCGTCCGCCGATCGGCGCTTAGGCCTAGTAGGAACACGCGGCCATCCACCGCTGACGCTCTTTCTTCAAAATCGCGTCAAAAAACATTTTTTTTTATTGAAAAAACATCGATAGAGTTTATCCTCGTCGCCACTGAAACATTGCTAAAGGTGTATGGAAATACTAAATGATCACTAGAGCTGGATGCATTAAGATATAAGAATTTATTCCTGGATCCAAGATCCGACCGTCTTACATCGTGGCTGACAACGAACGAACTGCCGAACATCGTTCGCGGCTGAACTGCCTTTTGACTGGCGCTGATGGCGCCATCTAGTGCACATCATAACAGATATAACACTACACAAAAAATTACATTACATAAGGGTATAGGGGGAAACATTGTTTGGGGCTCATTTCAATTATATTAAACTATTTCAAATTTTATGAAATTGATATACGTTTCTGATATTTACTACAAGTTATTATCTGTATAATAGAAAGCACTTATATTATTATTTAATATTACTTACAGGGGCACACACACAAAAGATTTCGGCCAGTATACTGTATCCAAAGTACTGTACATATTATTATACCACAATATGAATATTTTTAAAACTTTGCTGAAGAAGGTATGCACCTCATTTGTTGAGCAATTTCCGACTTGTTAGTTTGGCGTATGTCGAAAAACATACTTTTAATAAAACACTACATATCTAAAAATGTATCCACAACTTATCTGCTGATAGTTTATTTTTTATTTTATTTATTTATTTTGTCAAGTAAAATTTGGCCTCAGGTCTGTCTAGTGATAGATTGATTATACTTAAACAATAGCAATTTGTAAAGAAATTAAACTGAAATTTAGTATATTGATAAAAATGAAAGCTACCAATGAAATTAATTTCTAGGTAAAAATCAAATATGAATTTTAGTGTTACTTATATAGGATAAATTTATAAATTCATTAGCTAATCTGATAGAGCTCAAAATTATAACCTTAAATACAACTAAAATCAATATTAAATTCAGATATTTTTTCTCATGAGGAATTTAGTGTTGGCAGCCCCACTGTCTTCAGTGACTTTCGCAATTCCTTCTGGATTCGCGCCATGCCCGCTACGATTAAATATTCTGATGCTATTTTTATTTTAAGTAAGCTGCAATCAAATGATGAACACTTTTTATTCTTCTTTTTGACAACATATTTCACGATATTATTAGGATCTCTCCTACAATTTAAGCATAGGACATAATATTTTAAAGCTTCATTTTTAAGCTCACATTTTCAACATACGGTGGTTCACACACAAAAAAAAAAAAAAAAATTATATCTAAGTGATTTCACTTCACTTCAGAAATGGGAAGTGTCAAAACTTGGAGCGACATCTATATTTTATTTTAATTTACACACATTTTCGACACTCCCCACCTGATAATTTTCACAATTATCACCTTATGTTACATATACAATTTCTTACCTTTAAGAAAATATGAGAAAATCATTAAATAAACATTCTTAATATAAGTTGAAAATATATGTTTCTTACCAATATGTACAACATAACATACCTGGCCAGGATTTTTGCAAGAACTTTTATAGAATAACATAATAGATGCAATAATAATAATGTAATAATAAATAAATCAGTATTTACAGTATAAAATAAATATTAAAATTATAATAAAAATATAATGCAATAAAAATATTAATGGTAATTACATATTTACATAAACATATTTACATAAACCTAATAGTAAATTGAAATGTTATATGCACAGAAAATTTTATTTACAAATTATATAATTAATCAGCAATTTCAAAAGGATATATAAGTTGAATAGGTCGTCTTAAATTTCCTTTTTTGGTCTTGACGACACAAGATCTGACTAGTCCATCACGACCTCTGATGACCTCAATAATTCGTCCTAAGTTCCATAAGAATTTTGACTTACTTACACCTTCAATTAAAACAATGTCATTAATTTTTAAGTCTCTTTGAGCATTAGGAGTTCCGAAGGAATGCAGACTTTTTGTTGCAAGTAAATACTCAGTCTTCCATTTCTCCCAAATCTGGCTCAAAAGTTTTGTTTGATACACTTTCCTTTTAATTAAACTAGTTCTAGTAACAGAGATATTGAACAGTTCGTTAAAGTTAAAAGGATATTCTACTTTGTGTCCAGCGAGCAAGAAATGGGCAGGTGTTAGTGGTTCAGGTTCAGCGTAGTCATCATAAACGTACGTCAGAGGCCTATGGTTGAGTACATTTTCTACCTCAACAAGCACAGTCATAAGCTCTTCGAAAGTTAGTAAAGCTTTTCCTAAGATTTTTCTTAAAGGGTCCTTAATGCTTTTCATGAGCCTCTCATAGAAGCCTCCCCACCATGGGGCAAGCTCAACTATGAACTTCCATGTTATTTTCTCAGAAGATATAAAATCTTGAAAATCTTGGTGCTTAATTATGTCAAAGAAATATTGAATTTCTTTATTAGCACATTTAAACGTTTTGGCATTGTCAGAGTAGAATATACGGCAGTTCCCTCTTCGGCTAAGAAAACGCCTAAGTGCCAAAATAAATTTGTTAGTTGACAAATCTGAAACTAGTTCCAGGTGGACAGCACGAGTGACAGCGCAAGTGAAGAGGGCTATGTAAGCCTTGTCGGAGTTATCCCCATTTTTTACATAAACAGGACCGGTGAAATCCACGCCAGAAACGGAAAATGCAGGTGTTTCTGAGATCCGATCTCTAGGAAGTTGCGCCGTCATTTGTTTTGCTGGCTTCACTGCATATTTTCTACACACAAGGCATTTGTTGATGGCCTTTTTTACAGTTTGCCTCCCCTTGGGAATCCAATAATTTTGCCGCAATTTACATAGTGTAGCAGCAACCCCACCATGAAGCATTTTGTTGTGCTCGTGTAATATTAGCAATTCTGTAAATCGCGATTCCTTTGGAAGGAGGATTGGATGCTTTTCTCCGTAAGTATAATTACTCTCGTTTATTCTTCCCTTTATTCTTAATAAATCATTCTCATCAAGGAACGGTGCTAACGATAGTATGCTAGACTGTTTTTGAAGCTCACTCTTTGATTTAAGTGAGTCTATGTCTGATTTATAAAACTGTTTCTGGATTGCCTTAATGCAGACTATTTCTGCTTCTTGGATTTCATCAGCAGATAAGGGACCATCGTCCACAGGTAATTTTCTTATTTTTCTTATAAAGCGTTTAAGCCATGCAATTACTCGAAGTAATTTTAGCATACTACTGACATTTTCTGAAAGTTTCACCAAGTCATTATTTTCAGTAATGCAGTTATTAATTAGGATATTTTTCCTACGTTCTAATACGTTGTCATTATCTGAAACACTTTTCGATTGTACAGGCCATTCTGAGGAATTTGGCAACCAAGGTGGTCCAAACCACCATAATGGATTATTTTTCAAAAATTTCAATTTTAAACCCCTGGTTAATAAGTCGGCTGGGTTATCTTTACCTGCGCAATGATTCCAATTTTTCGGATCAGATAATTTTTGTATTTCTATGACTCTGTTACATACGAATGGTTTCCAGTCTTTTGCTGAACTTTTGATCCAGCTTAAAACAATTTTCGAATCTGTCCAAAAAAATGCATTATCACAATAGTTATGAAATATTTCATTCAAACACTTATAGATCTTCACTGCTACAACTGCTCCCATTAACTCCAGACGAGGTAATGTTAGACTTTTAAGAGGAGCAACACGTGATTTTGACATTATCAGAGAAGTTTTCACTTCGCCGTTTTTGTTCATATATTTAAAGTATGCAACAGCTCCATATGCTTTATCACTAGCATCGCAAAATATATGCACAGTTACATCTGTTGGATTTGCACCTCCCATAAAATATCTTCTGTCTATTGATATGTTTTTTAAATCTTGAACTTCCACTAACCAATTTCGAAATTCACTATCTAGATCTGCAGGAAGTTTTTCGTCCCATTCCAGCCCGTTAAGCCATATTTTTTGCATTAACAACTTAATTCTGATCATGAAGGGGGCTACATATCCAGCGGGATCATAGATTTTGGCAGCAGTACGCAGGACTGATCTTTTAGTGGCCAAATTAGTGTTGGTTGAAATATCTTGTAATTCTGATGAATCAATTTTTATAATGTCTTTATTTGTATCCCATTCCAGTCCCAATAACATAGACCGCTCAGATGGGTTATCCAACATACCGTTTTGTTTCCACATATCTTTTAATTCTTTAGAATTTGAATTAAATTTGCGCAAGTTCATACTAGCGTCCTTAAGTATAATACTAGCATTGAAAGAAAGCTTATAAGCATTTTCCGCTGTATCTGCTCCGGCATACAGATCATCAACATACATAGAGTTATTTAACATCTCAAAAACCTCAGGATAAAATTCTTTATATTTTTTAACATGTGCTTTAATTGTGGCTGCTAAGACAAAAGCGCTACACCGAATTCCAAATGGTAACCGTGTCATATTCATTATCTTAAAATATTTAGAGTCATCATTATTAAACCAAAGAAATTTTAAGTATTTTCTATCTTCCTTCGCTATTTCTATCATTAAGTATGCTTTCTCAATGTCGGAAGAAAAAGCAACTTCATATGTTCGGAATTTAAGTATCACATCTAATAAATTAGGATTTAAATTTGGACCTGCTACTAAAAGATCATTTAAAGATTTCGAATGATTTTCGCTTGAGGACGCATCAAAAACTATCCTTACGCGCGTAGTTTCTTTATCTGGTCTTAAAACAGCCTTATGTGGCATATAGTATCCAGACAATAACGCATGATTTTTACATTCTTCTACAATTCCTTCACGGAGCTGCTCATCGATAACTTTCTTATATTCAGCGCATATTGCTTCATTTTTATTCAATTTTTCTTTCAAACTATCGAACCGCTTTTTAGCAATGCAAAAATTATTATTAATTTCACGTGGATTCGAATCCCAAATCAGATTAGTTATGTACCTGTTATTTTTGTATTGCAATTTCCTCTCAAAATCTTCTATTAACAGTTTGTCCCTTTGGGATAATTCGTCACTTTCGTCCGAAATACCAATAGAATCAATTTCCCAAAATATTCTTAAATCATTTATTTCAACTGCATTTTTCATTACCGCAATATTTTGAGAACAACTGTTTCCATTTCTTAATTCCTGTCCCGTAATTACCCATCCAAAAACTGTTTTTACAGCTCCTGAATTTTTACTAATGGATACTCGTTCATTTAAGATAAATTCCCAAAATAGGTCTGATCCAATTAATATTTCAACATTTATTAAATCTTTTCCTACACAAGCATCCGCCATTTCCATTTTATTATCCCTCATAAATTCTCTAATTTGTGCAGATGGTTCGTACATCTCGGCACCTGATATTTTAGGAACAACAAGCGCTCGCACTTTAGTTCTGAAAGATTGATCTAAGCTTTTAATTTCGACTTCAATTATTGGATATACCTTTTCTACCGCGCTCGGCATTCCGAAAGAATACACTGATAAAATCTCCTCACCTATTGGTTTTAAATTCAAAGCTTCCACCAAATCCACAGTAACGAATGTCCGCTGACTTCCATTATCTAAAAGTATTCTAGTTAATTTTGAATTTTGATTAGAACTTGCAATAACCTTACACGTTTGTAAATAAACATTTTTAGAACACGTCATGTTATTATTACAATGTGAAACAGAACTAACAATTTCGGAACTAGAATTGTTTACATTTACTGTCGCCTCAAATCCAGAATTAGGAGACTCAGAATTTTGTTGCGTATTGCTTATTCTATCGTCTTGAGTAGTATTTAACCCTCTGCTGTTTTTTGTACAAATAGAACCATGGTGATATTGATTTTTACACTTAAAGCAAGATAATTTACTTCTACACTTTTTGCTGACGTGAAAAAATTTAAAGCATTTAAAACAACGATTAGAATTTTTCAATATTTTGAATTTTTCTTGCGGCGGCAGACTACATTTGAATGAGTCATGGGGAGCAGAACAAAATATACAGGATAGAATTTGTGCATTCAAAGCGCTCGCAGAATTTGAACCTTTGAAATAATTTTTATTAATTTGCTTCTCGGGAGGACCTGTATACTTTCGTTTAGTTTCTTTAAAATGACTTAGCATAAGAGAAGATTCCCGACACTCAATTTCAATTTTTAAATATCGCAAAAGTTCCAAAACATTAAATTCATTTTCATCTGATTTCTCCAAACGTTTTCTATTAAAATTTAGAGCAAGATCATCTGGAATTAATCTAATCAGAATGGGATATAAAAGATGACCGTACATTTCCGTTGTTACATTTAACGATTCTAAACTTCGAATTTGAATTTCTACAACGTCATATAATTTTCTCAACTCAAAAATATTTGTTGAGTCCTTGACGGGATTAAGATTTAACAACTTTGACATATGCCCGTTAACCACTAATTCTTGTCTCCCAAACCTTTGTTCTAATAACTTTATTGCTTTTTCATAATTTTCCTCTGACAAAGCGAAACCATTCACAACATTGAACGCGACCCCTCCCAAAAGAGTCTTTAAATATGAAAATTTATCTATTTTAGACAAAGTTTCGTTTTTATCAATCGAGCTTTGAAACTGATTCCAAAACTCCATCCACAAACACGGATCACCGTAGTATTTTGCAATCGCGATCTTAGGCAATTTTACTGTTACATTATTAAATTTTAAATTATTATTTCCCGTATTTGCAAATGATTCATTTGAACTATTAGATATAACCCTCTGAGGTGTACTATCGGGACTGGAAAGAGTATTTTGTTTAGAATAATTATTAACTTTTATTATCGCATTAATTTTACTAATCCAGCTTGTTATTTTCTGATTATATTCAATAGCGCTTTGAACCTCATTTTCAAAGTCTTTTTCTTCATTAATTGCATTTCTTATCTCATTATCAAGAGGTTTTAATTCTTTACTCATCTGATCTAAATATAAAATAAATTCCTCTAATGAGGTTTCTGAAGAATTTTCCAAATTTTCACTTTCGATTTTATTTATATATTTAGTTACCGCTGTTCTTAAAATAGCTCTTTCCTTTTTGAGCTTTGCTAAATCATTCATGTTTAATTATCAATAATATCAGAATAAGAACTATTCAAAATCAATTTAAACATTAAATCATACAAATTTCTTTCTTATCACAATTAATATGCGACTTTCACTTTCAATAATAAATAATCAGAATTGTTCGAAATAAACAGTTGAAACAAGTTGTTCAAATAAAAATAAACATTTTCTTTTTTCAAGAATCATCAAATAGTTTTTTTTTTCTCATTACTTTAGGAATAAATGTTTTTTACTGAAAAATAATCAAATAGCTTACTTCTTGTCGACCGATGGCACCATTTCGCAATTCCTTCTGGATTCGCGCCATGCCCGCTACGATTAAATATTCTGATGCTATTTTTATTTTAAGTAAGCTGCAATCAAATGATGAACACTTTTTATTCTTCTTTTTGACAACATATTTCACGATATTATTAGGATCTCTCCTACAATTTAAGCATAGGACATAATATTTTAAAGCTTCATTTTTAAGCTCACATTTTCAACATACGGTGGTTCACACACAAAAAAAAAAAAAAAATTATATCTAAGTGATTTCACTTCACTTCAGAAATGGGAAGTGTCAAAACTTGGAGCGACATCTATATTTTATTTTAATTTACACACATTTTCGACAGTGACATAAACCAGGTGTGTCATGCACAGTCTAGGTTGTTTTGGGAATTAATACTGAATTTGCATGATTTTATATTTTTAAACAAAAAATCATTTCAAATGAACTAAGAGGCCTAGGAACAAAACAAGAAATAAATTTAGAAGTTACTTTTAAAAACAAAATATGTGTATTTTCTTACAGGAAAAAAAAAAAAAAAACTAATATTATTGTACATTTAGAAAAAATTATAGATATAATTTTATTAAATACTAAATTTCAAGTAAGAAATCACTTATAGAATGCAGCTTTAACAGAAATTGCAAAAATTACATTTTGCAGATTAGATTATTTTTGATACAAAGCAGTATTTTTCAAAAATATACTGTTCTTATTAGTTCAAAAATATACAGTTATAGATTTTTCTTCCAATTTCAGAGCTGGTAAAGTGAACTAAGAGACCTGAAAAATTAAATCACTTGGATAAACTAATAAAATGTTTTAAATTTTGAATTAAAATAAATGGTTTACAAGATCAATATTATTAGCTTTATTATCATGTCATATTACCTTTTTTTACACTACAACCTCTTGAGAAATGATTTAATTGCCATCTTTGAAAAATAATTAATTAAAAATAATGTATGATGTATCTTTAAATTCAATTTTTGTAAATAGGGAATAATAATATTTTTTAAAAATGTAATGAGTTTTAAATGTCAATACATCAGAAGACAATTTTATTTCAGTAGAATAAATTAATGTATAATTCTTGAAAATGTAAGAGTTTTTTCATTTCTGTTAATTTTCTCAAAAAATATAATTTAAAGAAGTTTTTTTTCCCCATCATTTATTCATTAAAAGTAATTTATACTTTAAATTTTACAGAAAAGTTACAGCAATAAAAGTAAACTGTTCCATTTCCTCTGCTCTTTACCAGCAAAAATGAAATAATTTAGTTAACATCTTCAAATAAACTCTTTTTTAATTTTATTTTTCAAATTTTTAACAAACTAATATCTTGGAAACAAATTCAAATTTTAAAATACCAAGAATTATTATGACATATTCGAAACCACGAAGACAGCAGGTGTTAATTTTATCATACAGTGTTGGGTATTTCTTGTAGAAGTTGTTGAAATACAAACAGAGAGTCACATTTTAACAAGGCTCCTACACAATTCTGATAAAAGAATTCTGACTTTCCAGATTTTCCCTGATCTTTTTCGAAAATTTCCTTAACTTTTCTCAATAAAAGTTACATGCTTATAAATTGTAAACTTCTCCATAATGGATAAGTTTAGTCTAGATAAATGCTTTAAAAAAATGTATGGTTTAAATGTTGTATGAATTTCTCATTTTTAATTATTTTTCATATTATGCTACTGTTACATAATTTGTATAAATTTTATATAAAAATTTTAGATTGGATAAATATTTTTTTTTTTTTTTTTTTAATTAAAACCAAGATTCTCATAGAAAGTGGTAAATCAAAAATTCCCTGACCTCTTCAAGCATTTAAAAAATATCCCTGACATTTCTTTGACTTTTTGTCTAAATTTTTGAATTCTGTGATTTTTTTCCTTTTTTCCAAGTTTTCCCTCACCTGTGGGAACCCTGTATAAAATTATAAATGCATAATTATAAAGGTGGAAAAAAAATCTTGATTTTCAATACTAACTTTATATACGTAAACAAAATGACAGAATTTACCTAAATAGTACATTAAATTTAGAAAAGATAAAAGCTTATTTTATATATTTAATATATATATACATACATATATATATATATATATATATATATATATATTTAATATATATATACATTTAATATCTATATATTGTCTAAAAAAGAATGAGCCAAAAAATGTTTTACAAATACAAAATATTCACGCTGATAATAATCTATTTTTTTTTATTGATAAAATAATCCTTTATATGCTTCAGAAGAATTTATTTAAAACTTTTCTAAAAATTGCTAAAATTAAAATTCATAATATTAAACTTTTATAGATAATCAATAAAACATGCCAACATTTAGGTTCATCATCTGAATATTATACAAAATCAATTTGACTCTAAATAAAGAGTTTCCAATAATTAATATATCAAACTGAGCAACAAACAATAATTTAAGTAATAATAAATAACAATTATTATCTATGGAATTCACACTTATATATATACTAGCAGGGGAGACCGAGCTTAGCTCGGTCAAAATTAACTTTGTGTTCAACTCTATATAGTATTTTCACTGTGTCATTCACTCGGTATTATTACTGTAAAACATGTTGTTTATTTAGAAAAACAATCAATAAGAAAACTATGTTTTTATGCGCATGTTTATAAATTTTACTTTATTTTAAAATTTACAACGAAAGGACATCGATCTAAATCACTTTTTTAGCTCGACTCTGATTGGTTTAACCATGCATCTCAAATCCTCGCAAGAATGTATAAAAAAATTCTTTACATTCTGAAAGACAATATTTTCTGCTAGATATAGCCAAATTTGGAGGCATTCTTTCATTTGGCTCCAAATACGTGTTTTGGTTTTCGTAATTTTTATAGTCGATTTTTTAGCCATATGTCGTCGATATTTTGTCAAATATCACCAAGTTATTGGCTTTTGCCATATTCTCGTGACCCTGACCCGTATTACCCAAAATGAGCCACTAATCAAATTTGATCAAACATGTGACATAGCTCAATCGTCTTCAGGTAATCAAAAACAGTAGAATATAAAATTGAATCAAAATCGTTTAAACTATTTTTTAGGTAAAATTAGCTTGGCAGCATTCAGCAATGAAGCAAAATGACCCACTAATATAATTTTGTTTAACATGCGACTCAGCCCAATAGTCTTCTCGTGACAAAAAACGTTTTGTTTCAAAATTTAGGTAAAATTGATTGAGTCGTTGTTATATATAATTAGAATGACCCTAGCTCATTAAGACCCAAAATGACCCACTAATCGAATTTTCGCGAACATGTGTCCATCCAAATGGTTTTCTCTTGCTCAAAAACGATATAATACAAAGTATAGTCAAAATGGTGAGTACCATTTTCTATATAAAATTAGCATGACCCATCATGACTAACAAATGACCCTTATAATCGAAATCTCTCGAACGTGTGGCCTAGCTCATTAGTTTTAGCATGCCGAAAAACATTAGATACAAAATTTAGATAAAATCGATTAGGCCGTTTTTCAGATATAATTAGTTTGACCCTGACCCCTTATGATCCAAAATGACCCATTGATCGATTTTTCTCAAAAATCTGTCATAACCCAGTGATTTTCTTGTGCCCGAAAACGATAAAATACAAAATTTAGTCAAAATTGCGCGAAACGTTGTCCAGATAAAATTAGAATGACCCAAAAGTGGCCCACTAATTGAAATTTCTCGAACATGTGACCTACCCCAATGATTTTCTCATGCCAAAAATATGTTGTATACAAAATTTCGTTAAAATCGACCCACCCATTCTTTAGATATAGCTTGACCTTGACCCATTAAGACCCACAAATGACCCTTATAGTCGAAAGCTCTCAAACATGTGATTTAGCCCATTAGTTTTCTCATGTCAAAAAACTGTTACATACAAAATTTCGTTATAATCCATTACGCCGTTCTTTAAATATAAATAGCTTGACCCAGACTCTTAATGACCCAAAATGACCCATTAATGAAAATTTTTCGAACATGTAACCTAGTCCAATGATTTTATCGTGTCAAAAAAATGTTGCATACAAAATTTCATTAAAATCGATCCACCTGTTATTTAGATATAGCTTGACCATTACCCATTATGACCCATCATGACCCACAAATGACCCTCATAGTCAAAATCTCTCAAACATGTGATTTAGACCATTAGTTTTCTCATGTCAAAAAACTGTTACATACAAAATTTCGTTATAATCCATCACGCCGTTCTTTAAATATAAATAGCTTGACCCAGACTCTTAATGACCCAATATGACCCATTAAAATTTTTTGTCGAACATGTAACCTAGCCCAATGTTTTTCTCATGCCCGAAAACCATAGAATGCAATTTTTAGTTAAAATTGCGTGAGAAAATCGCTAGATAAAAATAGCATGACCCACAATGACCCCAAAAATGACCCACTAACCGAATTTTTTCGAACATGTTACCTAACCCAATGGTCTTCTTGTAATCTAAAATGATACAATATAAAATTTGGTCAAAATCGTTAGAGCCGTTTTTTAGATAAAAATGGCTTGACCCATAATGACCCAAAAATGACCCACTAATCGAAATTTTTCGAACATGTGACCCAGCCCAATAGTTTTCTCGTGCCAAAAAACGATTGGATAGAAAATTTCTTTAAAATCGATCCAGCCGTTCTCTAGATATATATAGCTTGATCTTGACCCATTATGACCCAAAATGACCCAATAATCGAATTTTCTCGAACATGTGACCTAGCCCAATGGTCTTCTCGTGCCCGAAAATGGTAAAATCCAAATTTTTGCGAAAATCGTTAGAGCCGTTTTTGAGATAAAATTTACCCACACACACACACACACACACAATTTTTGCTCGCATTATAGTATAAGATATATATATATATATTTAATTGCTCAATTTTTTTGTACATACATCAAACTGTAAATTTTTCAGAATTTTTAAAAACATAATATAACTATTAATCAAAACAAAATTATTTACCTTCATATCATGAATTTCATCTTGGAGCTTTTGTATCATAATCAACTGATTTTTTGACAAACTTTCTGCAGCCTGACACCTGTTCTGAGCAGATTTAAATTTATTCTGTAGATCTTCAATATATTTTTCATAATCTAAAGCTTTCTTTTCTGGTAGCTTTGAGTTTATTTTATGCTGTAATTCACTGATCTACAAAAATAAAATGCAGACAAATAATATATATTAATATATATATATATATAATCATACATATAAAACCTTACAAATTCCCGACAACTATTGTGCATGCATTTATTTAAACTAGGACTTCCCTTAAAGGGATTAGTCTGAGCGATTTTGCTACGAACATAGATTTAGTTTGTCACAAGTGACTACACTTATTTCTGATATAATTTCTTATAAGTGAAGAAAATAAGCTACTTTTAATTTATGAAATTAATATACAAATTAAAAAAATGTAAAATAGCAAAACAAAAATGTTAGAATTCAAAATATCACATATCATTTCATATATTTTTAGCTATTATGGTAATTCTTTGAATTATCCTTGTTTAATGTTAATGGAATTACTTGATTATCCCGTCGACCAATTTCGCCAAATTAAAAAATAGCAAAACTGTTTGCCAAATTATACAAATTAACATAATTTGTATAATAACAAGAAAGAACTAATAAATTAGTAAATATTTAATAAAAATGCAAACGAAAAATCGACTAAAAAAATCTATATGACGTAACAAACATGTGTAATGTGTTTAATGTCAAGTGAATGTATCATTTACGATCATGCAATATTGACATCTAATCTTATAGTTTGGTTATAGTCTTTTGGTCGGCGGGATAATCAAGTAGTACCATGTACCATGTGAATACACATCCAGGAGCTTTTCATAAATATTGTAGTTAATAAAATTTTCGGAGGAATTCTTCTCTGTATAAAACATTTTTAGTGCTCCTTAAAAAATTTGTAAAATCAGCACAAGTTTCTAGCATCAAGTTGTTCATCTTCTTCACTCTACTGAGCCCGACATAAATTAATCCTGGCACAACCTCTTTCTCTCCAAAATCGACTACAGCTTGTGGAAGTGTTAAACCTTGCGATTTATGTATTGTAATTGCATGCGCTAAACTTAATGGTAATTGAGATCTTGAACATTCAATATCCATGTCTTTCCACGTTCTTGTAATTGGAACAATTGGAACTAAGTTATCTTTAAAGAATGGACCTTTGTAATTATCAAATTCTATCAACACACATTCAGGAAGAGTAGGGGGTCGAGAATTGTTATATATGATGTTTTTGACGGTTCCAAGAGAGCCATTCACCAGACCAACTTCAGTCCATATATTCTTTCGGAGCATAACTCGACATCCGATTGATAAATATAAAGTCTCCGGAAGCTGCTGGTCGACTTCATCAGGAGCTTTACTGGCGCATCTGTTGTTATGTCGAGCTGGTATGAAAGCGACGGGATGGCCAGATGAGCCTAAGCAATCTTTGTTGTACTCTTCGACGCGTTCTCTTGTTGGAAATAATCTTATGGATTTTTTGAATCGATCCAACTCTTTTTGAGGTTGGACAGCCATTCTTCGCGTTAGAAGCATCTTCCACTGATCGATACTTAAATGATATTTAGCAATAGAATCGAGAATTTCTCGGAATAAAGCTTCATTACCATCAGATTGTCTATGGTTCGTTGTCAATTGAAGGTATTTCTTAAAGCTGTCAATTGCTAATTTTCCAAAAGATTGATCATCATTTGAAGGATGTGGATTATAAATTGGTTTATCCAAAACCGGTGGTAGCTGTCTTATATCCCCAAAAAAGTAAATAACCAAACCTCCGAAACTCTCGTTTCCTGATCCAATTCCTTCTTTTAAACGAAGATCAATTTTGTTTAAAAGTTGCAAACCAATCATCGACATTTCATCAAAAATTAAGAATTTTCGTTTTTTGATAATATTTTGGAACCTTCTTTGCGTTTCACCTGCTAGTGGAGTATAGCTATTTTTTGAAATTTTTAAAAACGAATGCAATGTTTTATCACTAATATTTACAGCAGCAACACCAGTTGGAGCAAGAAGTTCAATAGAATCACGACCTAACTTTTCAGTCGCATAGTGTTTCATCATTCCAATTAAAAAACTTTTTCCACATCCTGCTTTACCTTGTACCATAACTCTTTTTACGGATGAAATAATACCTTGATGAATGCAATTAACTTGATCAAGAAAAATATCCATAACTTTTTGCTGATCCACAGATAAATTTTGTTGCTCATTCATAATTTTTTGCTCATCAGGTGTATATCTTGACTTTTCAACTTGTAGCCATGATACTATTTTCGCAGTTTCCTGTTCCTCAGCGTTTAAATTTTCCCACTCAAATGCTGAATCTATTTGACGACGGCCTAGTGCATCTTGATTGTTATAATTGGGCCCTACTCTTGATATAGCCATGTATGCTTCTTCATGAATTTTCTGTGGGTTCTCCCATTCTTCAAAAATGAAGTTATCATCATCCTCGGGAAAATCCTGAAAGTAATTTCTAAATAATTCGTATTGCTGACAGAGATGAAACCATGGGTACCGAGTTTGAGGGATACCAGATAAGAGATTATCGTAGTCATATTTCCATGGAAGATGTAATATAGCTAACATTTTGAAAAACTTTTCATCCTC
Organism: Maratus speculifer; assembly: GCA_964019185.1. Lineage (NCBI taxonomy): Eukaryota > Metazoa > Arthropoda > Arachnida > Araneae > Salticidae > Maratus > Maratus speculifer. The sequence continues at coordinate 10,802,136 of OZ025298.1, read as the reverse complement.
TGCTAATTGATGTGTCTGTTTGAACCTTGGAAACACTCGTACAACTTTGTCATTTGCTTTGAACACATTTGCTCCTTTTATATAATGATAATTTTTAGCAAATTGAAAAAGACTTCAAGTTCGGGCTCGCGATTTTTATAACGCGTAATAATTGCAGCTTGATTATTAGCATCTGGTCTAATCATGCTAATCCATTCCTCATCTTTTATTGTTATTGTAATGAATGTCCGACTACTTCTATACAATGGCCAACCCATTAAAAAGTGCGCAACCTCCTGTGCAGAATAGTCACGCTCAGAGGTTGATGTAAGCATGAGTTTTTTAATTATTTTTTTTGGTTCTGAATCATGATTATTTGCAGCTATTTCATTGAGTACATCTGAATATGCTGGTGACTTATGCTCTGCTTTAGAGGCATATTTTGCTATATAATTTAATACTGCTAATTTGTCAATAATTGGTGTGAAATCTGTATTCCCTCGCCATATTCTCGTGAAGAGAGGGTTATATCGTTGAAGGAGCTCATCATTTCTTGCTGGTTGGAATATCCAAACATTACTATCCTTCACAAATCGGGATTTTTTCAGCTGCTCTTGAGGGAATTTAAAACGACATTTGTAAGTTACAGTTCCTTTATTCTTGCGAAGGCAATGATCTCCACACCGTGTGTGACGTTGGAAAGTATTTAAAAGCTGTGGTAAATCAGACGAATCAGCTTGAGCTTCTGAAAATGTACGGCGACTCGGATGCTGTGAAGCTGGTGGAAGATGTTGATCTGGATTGAACGCTGAACATATGTCTGAGCAATAAGTCAGAAATTCATCTTTTACTTTATCAGAAACATTATCTAAACTTTGAAAATCTGGAGCATTTTCTAACCAAAGTAAACCATGAAGGTGAGGACTACCTCTCCACTGCCATTCATATCTGAACCAGTGGTCTTTAACTTTCCACACCTTCTTTATGACTTTATTAAGAAACGATTCTGCCCTTTTAGTGAAGAAGAAAGCAGTAATCAAAGGGTTTTGATGCATCAAATCTGCTCTTTCTTTATCAGTTAAATCGTTTGGTGGTTTCATCGTCAAAAGTTTGAAAAGATGAGGCCAGTGATAATCTGCAGCTGACAGAGTGAAGAAAACTGTAGGAGTTCCGATTTGGTTAACCATATCTAATAATTCTCCACTTCTCTGGTACCAAAAACTTTTTGAAGTTCTGAGTTTGCTGGCGTAGAACATGACTGAGTTAGCAAGGCTATTATCCTTCAGTATGAGCTCTTGGAATTTCTGTCTTGAAATATTTTGTAGGGCCGATTTCTTAACGAATATATCACCTTGTTTCAGTGCTTGTAAACGCATTTCAGTATTCATTGCAAGAAATCTAAATCTTGGATCTCTTGCGAATCGTCCATCGTGGAATTGCAAGAGAAACTTGAAATACTCGGTTAAGTGTACTTTGATTGGTCTCGGTTGCAAAAAATCAGCATCTCCATATGGGAAAAGAGTCGGAAAAGCTTTTACGATGTATCCTTCCTCGCGGAATTCATTTATTGGATTCACATTTTGTGCAGGCCACTGAAGGTCACAGCACAGATTTCTGATACTTTGATCTTGGTTCCTTATTGGAATGCTAGGAAAAAACGATTGAGTGAAGTTTTCAATAGCTTCATTTTGGTTTCGAGGATCACTTATCTTCTCATAATTCTCACTTAGAAAAGTAGGAAAAAATGATAAAATTGCAATAGCGTCACCATCTTCAGGCAGAGAGTCAACTGCTTTTTCATCAAGCTCAATATTTTGATAATATTTATTATTATGAATTAACCAAGAGATAGCTTCCCTAACACGTTTTGATCGAACTTTAAAATGTGAAAATCCTTTTGGTGTTTCTTTGCAGATGAGAATGATTGCTTGACTTGCAGCAGCAAGATCAGGAAGCTTACGTATAACTGGTATAATATCTTGGTGAAAATTAATGACATTTCCATGGTAAGCAAATTGTTGACCATTAATTTTATATAAACTTATAACTGGGTGCACAAGAGCAATCAACATCTGCTCAATATAGGTCAATCCTTTCAGTACATCAGGAACATGCCCAGGATCCATATTATTATAGCTCGTAAACTTGTGTAAATGTTTTTCTTTAACTTCATCTAACATACCAGATAACCTAGGAGGTGAGCATATGATACAGTTCCCAGATGAATTTCTTCTGAGTCCAGGAAACGCTCTATGACAATTTTCACAGCTGTTCCACTTCAAATTTTCCATTTCCGCGTCAAATTCAAAGCCCAGTCGTTCATATGCCTTAGTTATTTTAACTTTTTTCATGATATGAAGATCAGAGGAGCATGTCTGTGCCTCATCTGCAGATTTTATTTCATGTTCTACAACAGCACCTGCTATGAAAAGGCTTGCTTGATCATTTGTTTCAATTCTTGATTCTGAACTTTTTGAAACAGGTTCTGGATCTGATCTAGATGCAACACAAAAGCGTGATTGCTGTCTAGTTCTAGATTTTTTATAGGGATGGAAGCGTGAATTCATGCTAGAACTATGTGCATCCGTCCTGAGAGATTGAATTTCTTCAAGGTGACTCATAACATTACATATATTAGCATCTTCAATGTCGAGATTCATATTTACTTCATTAAACGTGACTGGAGCTATAGTCGAATGATGTGCATTTTCACTGGTTTTAATTCTCGATGCTGAATTTTCTTGAAGAAGTACTGGATTTAGACAGCTGGCAACAGAACGGCTTAATTGCTCCCGGGCATGAAGTCTTTCAGACGATTGAACTCTTAAATATTGATATTTCTTCCGACGCTTTTTGTTTCTTTTATTACTCCAATGCTTAGTACGGGCCATCTCAAAAAGAGTGGAACATTAATACAGAATAGGCCTAAGACAAACAGTCGTGAATCTTCTCATAGCAGTATCTTGTGAATCGGTACTAAATTAGAGAAAAAAATATTTTAAGAATTCATATGGGTCTCATGTAATCACTGAAAAACACTATGTTGTAGGGAAATGCATATCTTTAAAAAGTGTTTCATACATTAATGCAGATCTTTTTATAATGTAGATATATGTACGGTAAAAATTAAAAAAAAATAGCCAAAGATTTATTTCAGTAAAATTTCAAATATTTGATAAAGATTTTAAGTAAACTAAGAAGCTTGTTATTCAGCTCACTCTCGTTCATGCACGCTAATGTACACCACTTACGAAAATCTCGATATTATTAAAATCAAAATAATAAATAATGTTTTACTAATTTATATATTCTTTCGTTATTTAAAAAAAATTACTTGAGTTTGTACAATTTGTCAAATAATTTGCGATTTCTATTATTTGGCGAAAATGGTCGACGGGATAATTAAGTAGTATCATACTTACATACAATCCGGGTCATGTCAGATACAACTGCGCCAAACATGGTGCCAAATACATTAATTCTGGTAACCATTATTTTTTAACAACATTATTGCATATCATACGCAATAAGAGCATAAGAAAATAATACATAATGTAGTTTATTTACTTATTACAATTTATTTATTTATAATGTTTTACAGTTTTTTTAATTTATTTATTATGGTACTTCTAGGTTATCCCGTCGACCAATTTCGCCAAAATATACAAATCGCCAAACTAATAGCGAAGTTATACACGTTGGCATAATTTTTATTTTAAATAACGAAAAAACAAATAATTAGTAGAATATTAATAAAAATATTAATAAAAAGTCGAAATAAAAATCACTTAATAACATTTTAAACACAAAAATCGCATTTAATGTCATTGAATGTGACATTCACGATCATCCATTATTGGCATTTAATCTTATAGTTTGGCCATAATTTTTTGGTCGACGGGATAACCTAGAAGTACCTTTATTATATTTATTTATTTGACATTGTTTACTTTTTTTTAAAAAGTTATGTTAGTTAAATTACTATTTTAAATATCACTGGGAACGATAAACAAAACGCGCAACAGACAACCACTTTTGGCGAACTGTCTCATGGCCCGCCAATCTCGCTAATAGCATCTTTTTTTTCATTTTTTTGCAAATAGTAGCAGTTTTTTTTAAAGTGTGTAGATTTAAAACTGTGCAATCAGAACAAAAAAGAAATCAAATAAAGAAAATCACAAACTTACTATTAAATTATGTCAGAAGTTAAAAATTTAGTGCTAAAAAGCTTTTCATAAAAAAAGTTTATTTTTTATTTCCAATAGAAAAAAGAGATTTTCTTTTGAATAAAGTTAACGTGCACAATATTTTTGCTGCATGTGCTCTAAACTTTATGACTATCTTCTACTGATAGAAATGACGTACTTTAAATTTCCGCGACGTAACAAATAGCTTTTTATCAGTTTTTTTTTTATATATATAATTTTAAAACTATTTGGAACTAATTTTTCGTAGTAGGTACCTTCTGGTACAAACAAAATCGAAATCCGACAAGTATTTTTTGAGATTTGCTTGACAAAAGAATTTTGTTTGACTTTTAATATAGTTTCGTATCTGTATATGTCCAGAAAGTAATACTGCGCTGTGTATTAGCCTTCGCTTGGCTCAGGCAACTACTATTTACTCCATGTGTTTTGGTTCGGTTGTCTATGAAAATATCACGTCGATGAAAAATCCCGCACACCAAGTTTCTGTGACGTATGCAAATAAATTGTGCTTTTTTATCAGTTTTTTTAATATAACTTTTAAACTATTTGGAACTAATTTTTCGTATGTAGTGCAGTCACCAGATTACCTTCATAGGTACCTATTGGTACAAACAGAATCAAAATCCGACAAGTACTTTTTGAGATTTGCTTGACGAAAGAATTTTTTTGAATTTTAATATCGTTACGTATCTCTGAGTATAAAGACTTCGCTTCGCTCAGACAATTAAAAATGATATACAGTGTGAGTCAAAAATTTAAACACAACATAAAACTTGAAAATAACATTATATTATTGACTGAAAGTTATTTTTTTTTTCACATGACCTAGAAATTGTAGTTTTAAAAAGATACTTAACAGATTTATGATTTAAAATTTATCTCAAATAATATAATTTATCAAATGAACAAAAATGAGTGAGCCAAAAATTTAATCACAGTAGTTCTTTAGCCTTTTTACCTTGAATAAAATAAATACTTTAATACTTGAATAAAATAATAATAAAAATACTTGATTATTGCTCCATTCTGTGAATTACTTTAAATATACAGTCTTCCATCGAAAAAATAAGGTTCTGTATTGTTCCTGGTTCAATTTTAAACCATGCATTCTCAATGGCATCTTTTAAATCTTTAACCGAGGAATATTGCTTTCCATTTGGATAAACTGCATGAAAGAGAATACCCTACATATTTTCTATAGCATTTTAACCAGGACTAGTTGCTGGCCATTTCAAAACAGATAAATTTTTCTACTTAATCCATGTTGAAGACGAGTTTGAGATACGGATTGAAGCATTATCGTGTTGAAATAACAGTTTCTTCCCTCTAAAACCATGCCGAAAGAAAGCAAATGACTGGCAAGTGTCTCTTGATAGTTTAAAGACTTTTCACGATTACTGATGAATGCTAAAGATGTCTGACCAACAATGGTGTAGTTAAAAAAACAAAGGGTATATGGCATATACTCCTGTATATCCTCTACTACATCCCTGTAGACCAATGAAAGAAATAGCCGCCATACCATTACATAACCACTTAGCTAAATTTACTCCTACATACTTTGTGAAGATCATGTCAGTAGTACTGAAACCTATCAAAGTTCCATTTTTTTTTCATCACTGAATATGACATTGAGCTACTTTTCACCAAATAACATATGCACTTTGGTTCACTGTAATCTAGCTTCTTTATGGTGTCATTTCAGACATGGTAACCAAGCCATTTTATGGTTTTTGATAATAATAGCAAAACTCCAAAACTTCAATTCCAAAACTCTTCTATGAATAGTTTTTCATAATATTTGTCCACCAACTGCATGTTTTATTAGTGAAAGAGAGCAATAACTTCTTGAAGTGGTGTTCTGAAGTGACAGTCTTTGAACAAAGTAGTCACTCATGGCCTTCCTGTACAGAATTTTTGTTTGAAATCATTATTACAAGACAATACTTGATGAATACTTCATTTTGATCTTTTTAATGAACTTGAAATTTCAGAAATAGACATGGTTTGAATCTCATCCTTCAGATGTTTATCATCTCCTCCTCTAAAAATTCTTTCGAATTAGGCAATTTGTATTAACTCAAAGACAACAACTGACTGCTTCTTATGCACTTAGAAATTGTTTGTGTGTGCAATGACTTATATCAGTTTGTAAAATTTGCATTAAAAAAAAAAAAGAAAAAGAAAAAAAGTGCTTAAACTTTAAGCATGGTTATTTTTGTTTTATTCTTAAACTATGGTTCGAAATAAAATTTAAAAGATATATATATTTAATATGGTGTTGAAACTGCTACTATCAACATATACAAGACAGATACTGAAATAAAGGGAATATTTAAAGTTTTATTTTAAAATTGTTTCTACACTTAAACTATTGACACACACTGTATAAATCAACATATAAGTCTATGAAACAGATATCCATAACAAGTGCAATATGGATTTGAAAAAACAGTAAACATTGGAAAAATGGAATCTTGAGGAACCAAGTCAGATCCGTCATGACCCAAATACAGTGCTAAGCAAAAGTTTATGGACAATGATTGATTATGCTTCTATATTCAGAAGTATGTACCGAATGTTTGTAATTCATCTGTCATACATTACTTGTGACTTATCCTTTATTCACAAACAATAAATTTTGAATTTTAGCTTTTACATAAAATATAATGACAAAAAAATGAAATTAACATTATGGCAAAAGTATAGAGAATTTGCATATTTAAAGAAAAATAATTACAAATTAAAATCGAGTTGCAGCTATATTGTTTGCAGTTAGTGCAAGAATGTGACTTTTCATCGAAGAAACTAAATGCTGCGTCGGGGTGTATTTTGTACCAAACATGTTCAACAACAGCTCGAAGCTCATTAAAAGAAAAGTATAGCAAAAATTTGCATAAATGTTACGACATATGATGTTACAAAGGTTTTTGATTGGGTCCGGATCAGAACTACACGCTGGCCAGTTGAGGTCAGTAGTATTTTCTGAGTTAAACGAAGTTCTTCTTTTGTATGCAACATGAATAGATGCATTATCTTGCTAAAATCCATACTTTAGATCAGTTAAAAGTTCTTTAAATGACTAAAAATTAATCTTAAACGTATATACGTAGTCTTGTGTTGCTTGGCAACCAATGAATAACTCCACAGATACCCGAGCATTAAAGCAAAGTGAGGACCAAATCATTAAAAAGTCACCTCCTTGTTGTCGGCTTAAGAAAGTCCCAGGCTCATTACGCAAGTGATGCCAATAGTATACCCACCCATTTGGGTCAGTCAAATTCCACTTTTTTTTCGTTACTGAATATCATAGGGTACCATTTGGGTCCATATGACATATGTTTGCAAGTCCATTGCATTCTCGCCAATTTGTAGCGAGATTTTAAAGCTGATTGTTTTATCATTTTCATGTAAATTGATTTACCTGTTTCTTTAATTCATCTACGAATCATGTCCGTCAACACAGAAAGTCCTGATTTACTTTTAATATGAGTAGCAACCATTATTTGTGTAAATGTCGATTTCTGGATTCTTTTGTCATCTCATTTTCTCATCACACAAGGTCTTCCAGATTATGTTTTGTTTTGAAAGAGTCTTCATATTTAAGTAGTATATATATTATTTAAGTAGTAAATATACTATTTACTATACTTCATAAACAGACCACTTTGGACGACTCAATGCTGCTGAAATTTCTGCAACAGTCTTCCCTTTCCATTTCAGCTTTCCTACTTCAATTACTTCATCTAACTGAATATTTTTAGCTTGCAGCATCTTCACTAACTGATGCTATATCGAGGTATAATTAAATACTTCAGACATGTGACATCATAACTTGGAAATTTGCATTTTTCCATGTTCAGTTGGCTAAAAATCAAAAGTGTCTAAACTTTTGCAAAATGCAAATTTAACTTTTTTCAGTTAAATTAAATATTATCTTATATTATAACCATTATTTTTATTCTACATTGTTTAAAATATATTTGAAAATAAGTATAGCCATTTGTAAAACTCACGTGTTCGTATTTTTTATTTAAAGGTTAAAAAACACCAGTGTCTAAACTTTTGCTGAGTACTGTATGTATATATATGAATACTTTTTCCATGATTTGTTATACCACAAAAAATATAAAGAAAAATACCGATTATTTCCATACATAAGTCAAGTATATGATTTTTCACTGAAAATCATCCAAAATCTGAAACCCGTATATAAGCTGATGTTAAAAAATGATGATGAAAAAATTCAGCAAACGAAAATTTAGCACTCTTTTGTACATAGATAATAGGGAAAAATGTGATCTCTGAAATTATTGATCTCTTTTAGTTGAATGTATTACCAAAACTGTTAATTTGGTCCTTCACATTTTGTTATGACATGCTCTTTCATAAAAATCCCATTTTCGGATTGAATTATCACAAGAATAGTTGTTTGATCTTTCAAAAAATGTTGCATCAATAATGGAATGGATGGAACTGGAGTTTCTGATCTTTCTGAAAAAGACGCCCGAAAATTGTGATGATGGTGAATTAGACAACAGCCGATATTCATACTAGTGTATCAATGAAAGAAATCTATTTTAATGTGTTTAAAAATTCTCATAATGATTTGAAAAATGAACCAGGATTATTACTTTTTTTCCATTTACATTTTTAAAACACTAATTTGAGTGACATAATGCACTTGAAATCATAATGAATGCTTATAGTAAAGTAAAATATTAAAATAATCATGTAAAAATATAAAAATTAAGAAAATTTAAAAAATGATTTAAATATTAAAAATAAAAGTCAAGTAAATAATTAAAAATGCAATACTAAATATATACATAATAATGATGAGATAAATATTTCTTAAATTATACAATGGAAAAAAAAATCTCACAAAAGTATTGAAAATTTACATCAAAGTCATAAGACAATGAAGTTTTATTTCATGTTTAGACAGAATTAATAGAAAAAAAAATATGATTAACACATAAATGTACTTGATAAATAAAAAGATCATTATCATCACTGATATCAGAGGAATGATGAATTTTTTAGAAATAAATTTATAATATTTTCATGACAAAATGAGTTCAGCCTTGTAAACTAAAATTACATATTAAAATGTGTACGAAAATAATACAAGGGAAAAAAAAGAATTTTGGAAGATTTTTCCAACATTTTGACTAAGTTTTGCTGTTTACATCTGCCAGAAATGTATGAATTTCAGGGTCACAGATTTGAAAGAAACTACACAAAGGAACAGGGAGTGTCCTCTCTATTCATCTTTCTGAAAGATTTTAACTTGTACTTATGCAAGGTTTAATAATAACCTACAAGAAACTTCAAACAATTAGGCTGATGAAAACAACATAAGCTTGAAAACATTTCCTGTCTACCAGTTTTGAGAGCAATAGCTCTCAGCCACTGCCGGGGAAGCTACAGAAATGTCTGTTATTTAAAAAATGATAAATGGTAAAATTTTGAAAATAAATCACAGAAAACTTTGAACTTATGTCATTGTGTTACAAAATTTTTATTGAATTATAATTTTCTTTATTACAAGAAAAAAATATGAAAAAATATGAAAAAGTAATACCTTTGTGAAAAGAATGTGAAGGAAACTTTTGAATGCATATCTTAAAAATTTATTCCTCACTGAACAAAAATTAACACAAATAATAATTTTCATATCAAGGTTCATTCTACTGAAAGCCCAATTTAAATCCATGCTGTAGTTTTAGTGTGATGCTATAATGGAAAACCATGCTGTAATTAATAGTAGTATGATTTACTATTTATATAATAGTATGATTTACTGTATAATAAAGTCTTCATGGTAATAAAACTATCTTTACTCTTAAATACCCAAAACAAATATCATTTTATGATTACAGGTACATTATCTTTATGTTGTTGTTGTTGTTTAGCAATTATTGAATTAAAATAAAATAAAATAAAATGTTGAAATACCTAACCTGATCTTCAAGTTTTTCTTTGTTAGCTCTTTCAAGAGATAAAAGTTTCTGCAATTCTTTAAGCATCAAAGCATGATCTTGCTGCTCCTTTTCTCGTTCTCTTTGTTGATTGCCAATTTTTCTTTTTAGCTAAATAAAAAGTTAATAAAAGATAAGATTGCACATATAAATGAATACAATTTTAATGACAGATAGTAATGCTATTATGCATCATATTATCATCACAGAATTAGACTTAACAAATGGGTAAGTGTGATCCCAGATCACACAGAAGGTTTTGTTTTATATGTCTTTTAAAACATTTTTTTTTTAATTAAAAAATCAAAATTTTTAATTTATAATTATTAAATTAAATAAATGACAGCATAATTACATTTAATTTAAAAATAACTAAAACATATATTTTAATAAAATTAAAAATATTCAAGTAAAATCATTTAAATAAAATTGAAATATCCAAATATTTTTTAATTCATCAATTTAAAAAATTTAGCAGAGGTGCAAAATATTTTTAAAAGCAAAAAGATGTTTAAAACATATTCAAAATACTGAAATAATTAAGAAAAAAAATCCTGTCCCTCTGAAAAACTTACTAGATGATGCCAAAAAAGAATGTTACCTTAAAATTCAGAATAAAAAAGAAAAAAAACCTTCAATTCCTAACAATCTTGTAGATAACTTGAAAAATAAAAAAGTCAATATAAGTCAATGATTTTTTTTTAAATGCCAGTAGATGGCAGCACCAAACAGCATAAATCAGGAGAATCAAATATTTACCATATTTTTGGGTGTATGTGCTGCACACACCGTAAACGGCATACCTCTGAAAATACATTAAAATAAAACAAGTATTCGTCAGAAGTACCGCACTTAGGAAAATACATCAAAATGTTAAAAATTGCATTATATATAGTGTTTTTTCGCGTTTTGTGAAGATTTTTTTTTTTTACATTTGTAAAATGAATCCAATTTCAAACTGCTAGTACAATGTAGTACTTTTGTATATTTTTTATCATAAAATTTTATTTGAATTTATGCAGCCATTTTTTTTGCAAATTTTTTGTATGATTCTTAAAGACATTTTTTGTTTCCATTTCGTGAAATTTTTTTGAAATTAAAAAAAAAAAGTAATTTTGTTTAAAGTAATAGTATAGAACAGTTCTCTACAATAGTTCTAAACAGTTAATAAATAAATAATAAATAACAATAAATAACAATAAATCTCAACAGTTCTCTATAAAATGTTCTCTACAATTTACGATTTTTTTAATATTACGTTTACCCCCTACCCCTAAAAAAAATCTTAAGAAATATTATTTCACAATTTTCCGTAATTCTTTTTACATTTATAAAATGCATTAATATTAATAATAAAAATTATTATTTCTATAACTAGCATTAATAACTTATCCCAATATAGCAAATGTTGTCCTCTTTTCAATAAAGCTCATTACTGAAAACAGCTTCACATTCATTAGCGATTTTCAGAGCAATTTAGTACGTGTTTCGTGGTAATTTTTGATATATGTAAAAGGAATCCAATTAAAATTTTTTTTAACCAAATATTTTGTTCTTCTGCAATTTTTTTAATTTTTACACTTGTTTTCTAATTTTTTGCGAATTTTTTTGCAATTTTTAAAATTTCTGTTGCGATTCACAAATATTTAAATCCAAGATGGTATTTATTGAATGCTTTTTAATTTCAAATCATTTGAGTACTCGTTCGAAATGCATTCCTGTAAAAAGTAAAAAAAGATCCCATGAATAAGTCAGAAAGTTTTGCGTTGTTGAAAAAAAAAAGTTCAAGTAGCTAGCAAAAAAGAAATAATGAACTGAAATTAAATCAATGCAAAATTCTTCTTTCCCTACTGTGAAAAACGAAAAAAAAAAATATTTTTATTATTAATTAACCGATTTTATTCAAATTTTCAGTAACTGACAATAATAAACAGTTAGGCTAAGTACCAAATTTTTATTAAAATATATTAATTTTTAAGAAAATTATAGGTAACATAAAAAAGCCTGCTGTTTGACTCACTGGATGAAAAAGCCCAATTTTCATGAGATGTTTGTTTATTTAGCTGCAGCAACTCGGCTTAGTGAAAATCCGATAAAGCATTTCATTGATAAATAACGTTTTGCTATGCAGAAGAGAAACAGTTTAAACCAAAAATATTTCGTGAAGCAGAACAGAAGGAAAGCAGTATTTAAGCAATTATTTTTTTACACAATAATACTTCATTTTTCATTAACATCTTCCTTTAATATCTATTTGTGGCGTAATGAAAGCATAACTTTAAAGATTCAAATCCTGATTAATTTAGATAAACACGTGTCATTCTCATGTGATTTTCCAATTGAAAATGCCATCAGTATCAGTTATTTATGTGAGAACACCCGTGTGCTAATGTTAATATAATGGAAAAAAATTTTAAATCTTAATCAGTTTTAAAAATGTAATACTTTTTTTTAAGGATTTTCTTCTTATTTCTTTTTATGAAGGGGGGGGGGGGGGAGAGGAGAGAGGGAATGACACACAATACCGCATGATTTTTTAAAAAAGAAATTTCACTAAAATAAGTAATTCTGTTTTTAAAATGTTTTTTTTGGGGGGGAAGGAGGGGTGGCAGGAGGAACTATTTTGCAAATTTAATTTTAAAAAGAAATTCTGCAAATAAAATTACAAAATTAAGTTTGAAAAATTTCAACTTAAATCAGCAGAATTTGAAGTCACAACCTTCTGTTTAGACCTTACCAACTGGGCTGTAACTTCTATGAATGAATTAGCTGAAATTAAAATTATATAATGTCAGAGAAATGGTCAAATTCATTAAAAAAATCTAATAACACAAGACTTTTTCAAAATTTTATGATTTTGAGTGTGACAGGGAGCATATCTCTCAATGTAAAAAAAAAAAAAAAAAAAAAAAAAAAAAAAAAAAAGTCAGTAATTTAAATATTTTTTTTTACTATAAGCCTGAGACAGACATTAAACAGCGACACTATAAAGATTTTGTGAGATGAACCAAACTTTAAAAAAAGTAAAGAGTAATACCGCTGTTTTTGTTATAAAACTAAAGTGCAGTAGAACTGAAAATCTGCCAGTTTTCGATCCATCACTGTGATGGATAAGCAAACAGACTGATAACAGAAAAGTCTCTCTTCCCTCATACATAAAAATAAACTAAGATGGCAAGTATAAAATTTGAAAACAAGGTTTTGTGTCACATAAACATACATCCAGATTAAAATTGTACACTAATTATATCATTATAATTCTTCAGCTCTCAAACTAACACTTTATATAAATTAAAAAATACTAGTGTATTTAAATATATAGATACTTTTATCCACTTGTTATTGTACGGCTAGCACAAGTCTGTCTATTATTCACATTAAAATAAAATAAATATTTCCATATAAATTAAAAATATGTTAATTTGAAAATAAACTTAGTACTTGTTTATTATACTCATCAACATTTTTTCAAACTGTTGCCAAACAATGGAATTTAATAGCAACAACACAAAAGTATGATAATGCATTTGATCCTTATATATATTATAAATGTGAAAGTATGTCCGAAAAATTGGAATGAACTTGGCTTCAAAACGGATGGATTAATGTCTTTGAATCTTTGCATATAGATAGATTATAGGAGTAGAATGAACATAGGCTAATTTTTATTTATTTTATTCAAATATTTTCCTTAATAATTCAAAATTTAATTATTTTTCATACAAAATCAATAGGCATTTTTCAGATAAAATTTAACCATTTTTCTTTCTTGTTGCCAAGAAAATAAAAAATTGGAATAATAATTTTTCAGCGGCAATGAATTTTTTTAAAAAAAACTTCCACGCGAAAAACTATAATAAAATAATTTAAAAGAAAATAAATATGACGTCATGTTTGAAATAAAAATAAAAGGTGTATTTTTTATAATATATTTAACAAGGATATTTGTTTAGTTAATTGGAATTTTTGTGTAAAATATGGCAACATAAATTAAATGAAAAAAGAAAGAAAAATAATTATATTTTTAATAAAATGGTTCACTTATGAAAATGTGACGTCATAGTTGAAATAAAACAGGTACTTTATAGCAGTCATTAAAAATACAAGGGGTACGAATATCAGTAGCTAATGGAGCGAGATAAATAATGACGTCATATTTAAAGTGAATCAGAAATATTTTTTACTTATACTAATTAATAAGTTAAAAGTTACATACAAATGAATATTTTTATTCAAAACTCATAATTATCAATGGAAGAAATTTTTTGAGGGGAAAAGGCAGAAAATAAAACTACTGATTAATATATTTAAGGCTGGATTTTTTAACACTTTCGAACAAAGTTGAAAAGTTATTATGCTTTCGGTTTGTCTGTCTGTCTGGTCACTTTCTAATTTTCATAAATATACTCCGATTTCCATGAAATTTTTGGACGTTATTAACGTTTACCTAGCACAAATACCTATTGAAAAAAAAGTTTCTACCATGATTAGTTTATTTACAGTGATAGTCAAAAAATTTCCTTACATAACGGCATTATGGGGAAAAATGTTTTAATTAAATTTAATGATGTTACACCCTGTGAAACATATTCAAATTTATATGCATTTACAAAGTGCACTAAAATATGCATTTTGTAAAGTATGTAGTGAAAAGGACACTTATTATTCATTTACAGGGTTACACAGAAGAATTCCATTGCATAAGAATAAAAGGAGGAACAATTTCTGACATATTTTAATTATGGTAAACGATTTCATGTATAATCAAATTGATATACGTTGCTGAGGCTTAATGTGAGTTATTTCATGCATAATACGAAGTGCATAGCATTTACAGGGATACACAAAATATTTCAAATATTATATATTCTATTCGATGTACTGTATATGATGGTTGATGACTGTTGCATGGATGAAATGCATTTTGAATTAAGATATCTGCTTTTAAGTTTCGCTAAATGTATGCATATTAAACGGAGAGTATAAATGATAATAGTATAAATAGTTAAATTTTGATATACAGGGGTTACACAAAAGATCTCGGAAAGGTTACTGAATATGAGCGTAATTTACTTAAAGGTGGTTTTTAAATAAAATATGCATTTTTATTTTGAACTAAGTAAACTAAGAAATGTTTGTAGTATATATATAAAATGATATACAGAGTCCCGCAAAGAACTGGATACAAGGTTGTCTTCGGATGATAATTTCTGAAAATGTAATTTAGTTAGTAATACGAAATATTTTTGTTTGAACTAAATTTTAGAAAGATATTTTCGTGTATTAAAAGCACTTGGAAAACT
Source organism: Maratus speculifer (assembly GCA_964019185.1). NCBI lineage: Eukaryota > Metazoa > Arthropoda > Arachnida > Araneae > Salticidae > Maratus > Maratus speculifer. The sequence goes on along the minus strand of OZ025298.1, from coordinate 10,786,662 downwards.
ACAGGGCTGAACAAAAATATTCAAGAATGTTTCTATCTATTAGTATTAATCGCTGAAAGGAAAATTTTAACCAGCAAAAAAATTAGCAAATAGGGATTATCAGAAGTTTTTTACCATAAATTCGCGATAAAAAGTTAATTACACATGCTTTTCATCATCGAAATTTTTTGCTTGATTGATCAATTATTTCTTCTTTAAATGTTATGTGAACTAAGTCGTGGGTAACTGCTAGTTTAAAATACAGTGCTAGTACATGATATATGCATTCCATTTTTATATATTTTGTAGATAAGCCAGTATATTTTTTTCCTTAATTAGTATAGAACTTAATACAGTATAACATCTTTAATCCGAACATCTATAATCCGGAAACTTCTGTAATCCGGACACTTCGGAACTTTTAATCTATTTTTTTTCTTTTATTTTTCCTTTTTGATCACAGATGGCGCCACCACAGTATGCGAATACGTTTCCAAAAAAAAATTAAAACAGCCAATCACATTACTCCTTTCCTTTGAAAGAAATAGCTAGAATAAAGATCAAATTATGAAAAAATATTCGGCATCACTCTTTTAATTCTTTTTTTTTTTTACATCTTTTGTATAGCAACATTAGTTTATTGCTTTGCATTTACTCTACCGTGTGCGGGTTAGTGTGCCATTTTGATTGTTATTCGTAGTGTTCTGTTATCAAAGTCCGATATATTTGGAAAAAAAAACCCAGCATGAATTACCAGCGAATTGATAACTTAATTCCCGTGAAGGGGAAAAAAAGAAAACACTGCACGCTATCGATTGCAGAAAAAGTGGAACTGTTAAAAAAGCATAGTCAAGGGACTTCTGTTCGTAATTTATGTGACGAATATGCGATTGGAAAATCGACAGTGTATGACATCATAAAACAAAAGGAGGAAATTTTATCGTTTTTTGCAGACAGTGACTTGCAGTTTGAAATGGCGAAACGTAAAACGATGAAAAATGCAAAAAATCCCGATCTGGATAAAGTTATGATTGACTGGTTTAAACAGAGGAGGAGCGAAAATGTGCCGCTGACCGGACCCATGATTATAGCGCAGGCTGAAAGATTCCATCAAGAAATGGGTTTAAATACACCATGCGAATATACAACTGGATGGCTAGATAAATTTAAAAAGCGTCATGGTATACGCCAAATTCGAATTTATGGTGAAAAATAAGTGCGGATTACGAAGCAGCAGATCTTTTTGTTGATGATTCAACAAAAATTATTGAAGAAGAAAATTTAACTTTAGAGCAGATTTATAATGCGGATGAAACCGCACTCTTCTGGCGATATGTGCCTCGAAAAACACTGGCTACTCAAGCAGAAAAATCCACTACCGGCATCAAGGATTCTAAAGAAAGATTGACAATTTTGGCATGTGCTAATGCCGCTGGTTCACACAAGCTCAAATTGATGGTGATTGGAAAGAGGGCTTGACCCCATTCTTTTAAAGGTGTAACCTTTTCAGTACTATATCGGAGTAACCAACGTGCTTGGATGACAAAAGAAATTTTCGCCGATTGGTATGAAAATCATTTTTTACCGGAGGTTCGGAATCATTGTAATTCAATAAATTTACCAAATGATGCAAAAATATTGCTGATTTTAGATAATTGTTCCGTGCATGATACTGAAGAAAAAGAAAATTCTAAAATCGAATTCCTGCCACCAAATTGCACATCTATTTTGCAACTTATGGACTGTGGCGTATTTCAAGCATTCAAATGTCATTATAAAAATATTTTTTTACAGCGAATGCTTGATAGCATTAATAACGAAATCAGTATTTCTGATTTTACGAAGTCATTCACGCCAAAAGATGCACTGTTAAATGCTGCTAGTGCATGGAATGCCATATCAAAAGAAACATTAAAAAATGCCTGGCACAGAGTGTTACCATACACACTATTTATCGATGATGACGACGATGATGCCACAGGATTCGATGGATTTAGAGTATCTAAAGAAAAAACTTTAATTTTTGAACTTGTGAACTATGCAAAAAATCGAAATAATGATTTAGAAGAATCCGATATTATAGAAGTGTTTGAATGTGACAAAGATGCCCCGACAATCAATCAGTTGACCGATGGAGAAATCCTCAATAATGCTTTAAATATAGTCGATCCTAGCGATGAAGATGAGGAAACTGACAGTGAACAAAATGAAGAAAAAATTTCAACTGGTAATTTAATCAGCCATCTTGATAATGTGATAAAAGGCCTTGAACAACGAAATTTTATCAGTGAACACGAAATGATGACAGTATATAAAATTCGTGAAAAACTAATTTTGCACAAACCTAAAATGAAACAACTTTCACTCATAGATATGCTTAAAAAATAATTATAATCAATATTTAATTTTGCTACTTTTTTTCTATTTAAAATTGTAATTACTACCTTATTTTATAAATATAAAGTAATATAGATGTCTTTTTTGTTTTGTTTATTTGTTTTTAATATTGTATAATCTCGTCATTAATATTATATTATTCTTATCTTAATTATCTTATCATTAAGTGACAACAGATGGCGCCAAAAGAGCGCGAATTCAGATATCATTTTTTCATTTTATGTACTATTATGTACTATTATATATGTACTATGCATTAAGTACTATTTCAAAATAATATTATTTTAATTGAATTTGTGATTGAATTTCACATTTCTAAGACTTATAGTTAAATTTTTCATAACAGTAACCTTACGTAGCACCATTTTAAATATGTCACTATTTTGAATGTAACTTTTTTTTTTTTTTTTAATGTCTGGTATATTTTATTTTTTTCTTTATAATATATTGTTTCTTTTTAGAAAATTAGTTTACTGGTTATTTTTACGTCATCACTTTAGTGATATATTTTATTTATTCCATAATTTATAAATCGGAAACATCGATTATAAAGAAAGAAAAACATAGTTATTGTTTATCATAATTTACAACAGATGGCGACACCACGAATTTTATTCTATATTTCCGTGATTATTATTTCCTTTAAGGTATTTTTAATTGCAATTTCTCAGCATTTTTTAATTATTTTAAATTATCAAGTTATTAGCATTCTTACTTTGTCATATTAATGACTGATATTAGTATTATTATTTGTCAAAATGCATTCTAGTTTCAAAAGCATCTGTAATCCGGAATTTTCTATAGTCCGGAATCGCCGTGATTGGTACGATTCCGGATTAAAGAAGTTATACTGTAATAATTTTTCTTTGTTCTCTTGCATTTTGGAAAAAAAAGAAAGAAAGAAAAAAAAAATGTTCATTCACAGAACTTAATGGAATAAGTTATCTTCAAGATTACAAGATATTGTCATAAAAAAGAATGCTTTAATAGGCTTGCTGTGAGACTTTATCTGTAAATAAATAAACAATGAAGATTTAATGTTAAAAACTGTGATAGGTGAATATTGATTAAAAAAGAAATGTTGTTCAACAATTCCATAATCATTTGTAACTGCATTAAGGTTTATAGGTGGTTAGATGAATTTACACAAATGAAATAAGTAAAAAGCACGTGAATTTAAGTAAGAATGTAGTGACTGATTCCAAAAGTCAGCTAAAAGAAAAATATTCCAGAGTCTTTGGAGAACTTAAAAGGATTGCTGAAAATCTTTTTAAAAAGTGGAAAAATCAAGTTAAAAAAAGTTTAGTAACGTATCTTTCCAATAATCTTCAGTATATACAGTTAAAGCAGTCATCCACAGTAAATGTCCAAAAATCATGAACATGTGATGTAATGATTATGCATATTAGGCACAGAATTATTTTTCTTTGACAACAATTTTTTTTTAAAAAATATATAGAAATTGGTCAGCAAATAAAAATCATAAACTTACATCTTGAATAAGATTTTCACATTTTTCTTTCTCTAAATACCATTTATTTTCATTTTCAATAACAGTTCGTTCTAGATCTTCTTTTTCTTGCTGAAACAAAAAGAATAAAAAGATCAGAAATGTAAACACAAAATAATATTATATGTAACTTATTTCCTGCACAATATGAAAATCTTTACCAATAATTTTTTACGATCTGTTCGAAGCTCATTTTCTATTCGAGCTTTTTCAATAGTCAATGCTCCAAGGCTTGATTTAAGTTTCTGCAAGCAATCATCACTTGGTTTTTCTGATGGCTGAAACAAATGTAAAAATTTTCTAAAATAAATAACTAAGTATAAACTCAATCAAATGCATAATAAAAAAAATTCCACACATTTTCCTTTTTTGTTCACCATTTTATCAATTAATTTTATATGGAAACTCAATGTAAATCATATCAAAATTACAATTAAATTTTCAATCACTCTTCAACTAAAACCAAAAATAAAATTTTTTAAATCAAAACTTTATTAACATGTGTGTTATTTCAAAATTGTTTTATCTGGATAATATTGCAACAATTAATATTAATTAAGTGATATTTTTTATAATATTACTAATTATTAATATAAAGAAAATTCCAAGATCCATTTTTTAATCACATATTTTAGCAATAGTCTTCAAATTTCTACAAAGAAGTTATTTATTAAATACTAGGTAACCAGCCTAGTTTGTCAGCATGAAATAATGATATTAAATATACCTAAAATTATTGAATTCTCACATTTTTCTCTGAGATGGATTTAGTTTTGGGGATTCTATTGCCTTTAGCAGCATACACCAAGATGTGATATACTAGCTTCATTCTATTACTATACTCTGCAAATGATCTTTGAATTTGTATGATTTTCTTCTATTTTAAATGAAATGTATTCAAAGTTCCTGTTATAATTGATTTATTTTCCACATTTATTTATATCACAATTTATATTTTGAGCAAAATTGCTACAAAAAATGTAAAAAACAGATATACATTATTGTTAGTGATTTAAAAGCCATAAAGATGTAACATATCTTGTTATTATACACTTTACATACACAGAGTATTGATATTATATGCATAGAAAATTGATAAAAGCAAGATATCTTAAATCCAAAATTATTAAATATAAATTCTAACTGTCACCCATTGTTACTTATTACTTTTGTTTTGCTACTTCAGATATATGCAGTACAGAAAGCTCCTTCAAATTAGAGCTCCCAATTATACGTTTATACGTATAATACATATTATACGAAATACGTATTTGCTATACGTATAATTCGGCATCGGCAGTTATACGTATTACATGAAACAGCATATACGGTACATCGTATATACGGATTTTACCCAAGCGGTTAAACGTATAAACGTTTTCATTCAATGTATGAAATTTGATGTTTCAATATTCTTTTGCGGATTAGAGACATTGAGAAATATCCGGTAGAGTATCCCCATCGCGATTCTTTGTTCAAAGAACTACGATGTGTTTACTTAACTACTACTTGTTATGCAGGTACTTAAAAAAATCTGAATACTTCCTCAATTTAGATTTTTTTTTTTTCCAAAAAACTAAGTTATTTATTATAAAATGTCTTTACATTAGTTGTGGGTAGAATCAAATTAATCTTTGGAAAATCTGCGACGCAGTACTTAGTTTTTTTATATTTTCTTGTATCTTTAGAAGAAGCAAGTATTGGATTCGGGAATACTTTCGACGGGTTTACACATTTTAAGGGTAAGAGAGTCCGAAAAACATGTTTTTACAAAATATCTGTCTGTCAGTTTATGAGTCTGTGACTTTGTCTGTCTGTATGTGACATGGATTTGTGGGTTCTCTATCTCAAGACCTAATACACAGAATTAAGTAACATATATGGGGGAGACTGGGGCACATGCGAAAATGGGGCATATGAGAACATTGCCATTTTTCACTAGTTATTATATGTTTTTTTTATTTCAAAAAATATGGGAGCACCTATGAAAAAATTTTTGAAACTCTTCGACATTTTGTTTGTCCCCAGGAGCCAAAATACTGCTTCTGTTCTCAAAAGTAAAACCTCCATCTTGATAAAGGAATAATTTTATTTATTTATTCTTTATTTAACACATACTATGGATACTAATAAATATTTATGATATTTTTTATTTTTAAAATTGAGATATGCTAATGATTTGTCATTTTAACTCTTGTGGGAATGTGGGACACATATGAAGAGTCTAGTTGGGGCAGATCTGAATGCGTCATTAAATTGCCCAATAATCATTCAGTGATTCTATTCCTTTTAGTTAACTTCGTGAAAATAATGCCAGCTCCATTATCTATATTTTTATACATTTCTATCATATAAAGTTAATTTTGTGTAATAGAAACTTCTACAAACACAACTGTCAGCAAATACATAAAAAGCAACAAGCTCTTTACGTTCAATTGGTAATTTAAATAAATTTAATGTTTTCTAAATTGCAATAAATGCTATACATTATTTTATTAACAGTTTTCAATACTATTTTTTATGCATCATTAATGCAAAAAATATTACGTTTAACAACTTTGCAAATTTTTCTGTTTTATTTGTTGCAAACTTGTAGCATTAGTTTACTTCCATTTCTAAAACAGCTATTTTATTTGGTGTTTTGAAAATAGATATATATATTTATATTAAGAAAATAAAATTTTTAAACTTATAACTACCGTGAAATCTCCATTATTGACAACCCCTTTTCTTTTTAAAGCAAAAGAAATTAAATTTGGAGGAAGCTTATAAATGTAAAACAATTTTTTATCCTTAATTTACAGGCAAATACGGCAAATATAGGAATGAGAATCTTTCGCCTTTTGGTAGTTTTCCTATTAATATTATCCAAATGCAACCTCCCTAAAATTTCCCTCAAACAAAAAGCCCTAAGCAAAATTTAAATTCTTTAATTATTTTCTCAAGTTTACTTCTTTATTTTTTTTTTGTTATATTGTAACAATATTTTATCAAAGGCAAATATAGGAATGAGAATCTTTCGCCTTTTGGTAGTTTTCCTATTAATATTATCCAAATGCAACCTCCCTAAAATTTCCCTCAAACAAAAAGCCCTAAGCAAAATTTAAATTCTTTAATTATTTTCTCAAGTTTACTTCTTTATTTTTTTTTTTTTTTTGTTATATTGTAACAATATTTTATCAATTATCTAAGCCCCCCCCCAAAAAAATCTACTTATTTTTATTTTATAATATTTTGCTTAAACACATCACTCAAAAATTAAATAAATATACATATATTTTTCTTTATGGTGAATTTAATAGATAGTACAACTAATGATTAAGGTAACATATGAAAAAGATAATAAAAACATGTCAAAATTTTTTTCCCTTGTGTACACATGTTTCCCTTATGTGTTTACAACTGCTCTTTCGTTGGGGCACATATGAACATTTTTTTTTTTAATTCAATAAACTATTAAGAAAAGTAAGAAGAACTGTAAAGTTAATTTAAAAAAAATACCATGCTTAAAAAAAAGTTATGTTTACTATATAGAGTAGTTTTGCTTATAGAAATTAACCCAGTTATGACAAAAAGCTATGTTTATGTGAACTGTTCACATGCATCCCAGTCTCCTCTATATATTCAGGTAGTTCCTGGTAGAAATTGTTGCTGACTAGTTTTGTATGTAAATCGTTCAACGGGTGCCTCTACTTTGCTGTAACTTCTAATCTTAACAATCTCTGCAATAGCTCTATCTCTAGAATTAATGCACGGATTTTCATCAAACTACAGATTCAGTTAATGCTTGATATGAAGTGATTCTATGTATGTTTTGGTGAGAATGTCAATATTAAAAAAATGAAATTTCATTATACATTAACAGAGTTAGAAAATATTAGCTCCATGGAAATAATAGCATTTACGCTCGGGTGCAATCTTGAGTGTAAAACAATAAGTGAATAAAGAATTTAAATAATATTTAAATAATTCTTTTAAAATCATTAAAAAGAAAAACTAAATTTAACAAGAATTCACAATAAATCTAAAACATTTATACTCTCATTCTTTCCTTAAAAAGTGTTTAATTTTGCTGGTTATTTACAATGGATACAATTTGTATACATTACCTAAACAAAATGTAAAATAACGGGGTATCTGAGCTGATTACCATGAGATGAACAAAAAAAATCTAAATAAATTCAAAGTACAATGTTGCAAAATACTTTTGCAATTCACGGTAATAACTCGCCATTTTGAAAATAGATATTTCATTGTTAGTGAAACGAGATTGGCCACTCAGAAGTCTGATATTTTGTGAAATTTTTGCAAACTGTTTTAAAAAATATATGCTTTTCATTGCTTGATCTTGCATATAAGACATACTATACGGATTCCTGTCTTAACGCCACCGATTTCCAAATTATTCTTCATTCAGTGACATAAGACTGATGAAGTCCAATATTTAAATTAGATACGATACGTGGAATATACGTATACATTAAATATACGTATTCTAAAATATACGTTTAACTGATACGCCTTATACGTATCCGGATACGTTTAAACGTATATTTTAAGGTATCCGTATAGCAGAAAAACTTATTATACGGATATAAGTATATCGTTTAAACGTATAGCTGCTATACATATCCTATTGCGAGCACTACTTCAAATCCATAACCCTAAAATCTGCACACAATTTATCAATGTAAACAATGAAACATTCAGTTCCCATATAAGAATAAAATTTGACTTTTTTAATTTTATACCAATTCTATGTATATTTTTATTTTTAATTTTTGTTAATATTATTGAATTCATGTTTTTTCATGAAGGAAGAACAAATTTATTTCTGAAAAAAATCAAGGTACTGCTGATATCATTGTTAATCACAAACTTCTTACCAAATATATTTATGTATTAATCAAGCTTTTTTGGTTATTAAGTCTGTCTAAACTGAAAAAATAAAAAAAACTTCCTTATTTTATGATTTTTAATGTGAATTAGTAATGTACCTTTATGAGGCAAGTTTTTTGATAATTTAGGAAAAATACATTTCATCTTTATAATAAACTAGTATATAACCCCATCAAAAATGACAGAATTTTCACTTGCATTTCATTTTCATAATAATACAAACAGAATGAAGATTTTAGTATTGAAGAGATTGTATTGTAGAAAAGCACATTTTAAAAATAACAATAGATTTCTACCAATACAAATGACTAAGATTTTTTTTCTCTTTTTACTAGATATTTAGTTTTTGAACAAATTTTAATTTCAAAACAAAGAGCAGTATTTATTACAATAATAATAATAATAATTAGCAAAATGAAATTCAATTTCTGAAGATTTCATAAAGCATTAAAATTAAATATTGAAGTTTTTTAAATTTTAAAATACATTATTTTTATTAAAAGTATGATTCGGCAGTGGCTTTAATCATGGGCATATGATAGACTTTTAGTTCGATGCTTTTAGGCATGAATTAAGAAGCTTTGTGTTTTGTTTTTTAAATTTAGATTTGGCGCCATCTATACGCAGTTAATATAAACAAAACAACATTTAAAAAAATAGTAGAAAATTCTTATAGAAAATATAGTACCGTTTTTCAAGAAAATTTGCATATTTTCTACAATTTTTTGACAAAATTTGCAAATTTTCTGCCATTTTTCTACAAATTTCACATATCTTCCCTGATTTTTTGACAAAATTCTTGTATTTTCCGTGATCTTTCGACAAAAGTTGCATATTTTCCTTAATCTTTTGACAAAATTTGCATATTTTCCTTGATTTTTCGTCAAAATTCTGGTATTTCTCACAATCTTTCGTTAAGATTTGCCTATTTTCTGCTATTTTGTGTACAAAATTTGCGTGTTTTCCCTGCTTTTTCTACAAAATTTTGATATTTTCCCTGATTTTTCTGCAAAATTTGATTATTTTACACGATTTTTCGATAAAATTTGAGTATTTTTCATGATCCTTTGATGAAATTAGAGTATTTTTCCACAGCATGTTCACAGAAATCGCATTTTCCCTGCAATCTTTTGACGAATATCGCACTTTGTTCGTGATCCTTTAACAATAATCCTGTCTTTTCCTGCAATTCTTTAACGGAAATTGTTTTTTTTTTTTTTTTTCTGCAATCCTTTGATGGAAATCGCATTATCTCCCGCGATTCTCTGAAGAAAATAATATTTTTTTTCAATTTTTTTTTTTGTGATCATTTGCAGAAATTTGCTTAATTTGGTGCGGTTCATACTGGCTTTTTTGTTCTATTTCATCCGTTATGTCCCCCCCCCCTTAAAAATATCAATATAGTTTAATGTATCTTTGCATCGATCTCAGAGTTAGTAAAATTCGTCACTGAAAAAGCAGAGTTCGCATTTCCGCGGAAAAGTAAGTGTTAGATGACAACAAGATGTCGCCTTCACTCCATAAAATAAAATCGTACTATCGATAAAAAACTTATCAGTTCAAACTTCCGCTGATATCTTTATGTATTAATTGGATATCATACACATGTTTTATATGAAAACATGCTGAACAAACATTATTTCAAGAGGAAATTTTAAAAGCATCATTTTAGCACCAATTTTCAGCTAAGCCTAACGTGGCGTTGAGCTATTCGCAGATGAGAGTGGTACAACCTGGAACTGTCCTTACACTTTCTAAAGTTGCAAATTATTATAAGTAGATATTTAATCATACATTATTGATTATAAACCTTTGCTTTTAATATTTTAATCATTTTAAAAATTATCTAAATTTTATATAATTTCATTTTTTTATTTATTTTAATATTTTATTTTATTGTAAGCATTGATTATAATTTTGATTGGATTATTAATTACATACAAATTACTATTTAAAAAATGTAGACAAAGCAATGACCAGAAATCTGCAAAATTCTAAAATCCACATAACCTCTGATCCCAAGCTGTATGGATTTGAGGGGGTCTACAGTATTAATAAATCTACTCAGACTTTCCTGAAATGTAGATGAGATTAGAATATAACAGACTCCAGACTTACAATATAATTTTATTCAAATGAAATTTATAGCTTAGATTTTGTGAAACCTTTAAATATTAAACATGCAATCTGATGTGCAGTAAATGGCTAAAATGGTAAAAAAATCTGGAAATTAATAAATAGCATTATAAATTCATGCAGAAGTAATACAAAATTAGACAATTGGCTGTGTGAAAAAATTAAAATTCACCATTCAGTTGTGTAAAAAATAAGGATGCACAGGATACTGATTTTGCCGGATATCGGATACCGGATATCCAATTTGCCTGCCGGATTCGGATATCCGGTACTAAATATGTTTTTAGTTATGGTGAATGTTTATTTCTTTATCCAATGCCATCTCAAATAATAAATTGCAAACTTGTTTTACACACAATTCTAACATTTTAAATGTATTGAAATATATTTTACAGAAACTATATATCTTTGACAATCAGGGCTTGAAATTCAGGTTTTCCCAGGAGGAGAGTTTCCCTCATAACATTTGTAAATACAGGGTAGTTAAACTATATAAGAGGGAAAAAAATGTTTTTTTTAACCCTATTATTTTTTACTTGCCACTTAATATTTACAATTTATACCGACATGAAAAATTTCCATTGAAATAATTTAAATCAACAACTCAAGATAATTACCCAAATTGTTTATTTTAATTAAAACAAAGGAAAAGAATCAAGCTTTATATGTATCATATCTGTTTTTCAATTTTTACTCAGTGTTATGGACAATTAATAACTGAGTTGCTAAATGAATTTTTTAATTTAGATTTTGTTCGACTTTGTGTGGTTTAGAATCTTTTATGGTTACACTTTTGACAAACAGAACAGAGCAACTTTTCTAATACATTAAATTATTGAAAATACTTGTTTTTGATTTTTTCTTCTTATTTTTTTTTTCTTAATTTTGTAAAATCTGGTGTGCATTCATTTTTAATTTGCTTGCACGAATATTGTGGATGAAGATGAATTAAGTAGGTGATTGTATCGTCCATATCCTTCTGTGATTGTACATCACTTAGTGGAAGTATCGCCAATACCGTAATCCCTGGCATTTTAGCTAATTGAATTATGTTCAACTATGCATTGCAATTTTAAACCCATAAAGAATTCCGAAAATGACATTGTCAGTAGATTTCTTCTATTACATGAGAAATGGTTTATTTAAAAAAAGTCATGTCCTAATTTCTGTGAACTACGCACATCAATTATTTAAATGGTTTCCTTGAAGTTCATCTTTTTTTTAATCATTTGGAAAACGGTTGTTGTTATCACTCGAGAATGGACCTTGTGGTGTCCGCATTTTATTTTGTTTATGATTCGTCCAGGGATATTAATGTTCAATCAATGACATACGTAATATATGACTCTTATTACATAAATCATGTTTTGATCATAAAAATGATGCTTTTAATGATTTTCAGTAACTCAATGGGAAACATTTAAACATCTTGCTTTGGGCAATGGATGTCCATATTTTATTTATTTATTTTACGTACTTATTTAAATTTAGAAGAATTTTCATTTGAATAGGAAATCAAAATTTCATTGTTAATAAAGAAGAGAGTAGAAAAGTTACAAAATGTGCAGGTGCAAATTATAAGATATGGAAAAAAAAACAAATACAAACAGAAACATCGTATGAAAGATCCTCTTTTAAATAAAAAAAGAGGTATGATTATTGAGCCCACTGATGAGGAAATGTGCGATGATTTTGAAAAATGAAACATCTAATGTTGAACCATTGATTGTAAAAAAAATGTTTTCTTTTTTTCCAATGAGCAACACAAGATTTAATCTCATTTTGTTTAATGCTAATTCCAGAAGCTCAGACTCTAGTGACCATTACTGTCCTTTTAGTTATTGCTTGCTTCGGCACAGGAAAAAAATCGCAAAATATGTAAATCAATCATAGAAAAAATATTACTCATTTTGTCCATCATGGCAAAAGTAAATTTTTAAAAATTGTTGACTTGTCTGAAAAATTTGAACTTAGAGGGAACTTGAACAGTGGAAAATATAGCGAAATTCGTCAATCAATCACAGTAAAATATCGTGAAATTTGTTAATCACACACACATTGTCACAAGGAAATATCATGAAATTCTTCAGCCGATAACAAAGACAAAACACAAATTTTTCAGCTGAACACAGGAAAATAATTGTTAATTTCATGAGAATGTCACAAAAACAAAAAGGGAAATTTGCCAATCAGTCGCAGAGTAAATAGCTAAATTTGTCAATCTGTTGAGAGAAATAAATTGTGAAATTTGCCAGTTGGTCTCCAGAAAAAAAAAAAAAAAAAAAAAAAAAGCAAAATTTTGTGTGACGAGCAAACAAGAAAAATTTGTGAGAAAAATTACAGTCAGACGCAGAAAAAGAATTTTGCATAATTGTCGTAAGAGCAAACTGTGAGATTTGTCAATTGATAGCGAAAAATATCACGAAAATAATCAGTCAGTCCTGAGACTTGATCGCCACTTCACAAAGAAAAAAAATTCGAAAAGTAATTTTTTTTTTTAGAAACAGGAATGTCTTGCCCACAAGATTTTTTAGGGCATGAATCCTGCCAATCCGTCCTGAAATTCAAACATTTAAATACTCTGACTATTTGTCAATGAACTGCTGATAATTGCTAATAATTTGTACAATGAAATGATGATAATTTTTAGAACAAATTTTACATGTTTATTAATATGTCTATAATTGTAAAGTATTTTCATAAAGAAATACATAGCACATTTTTATAATGCAAACATAAAACGTCTTACTAATATACCAATGGTTGAAGAGTTATCTCCAAACATAGGTTTAATTTTTTTCATATTTTAATTATTTAATGCTGATTACCTTAAGCTACATTATTTTATTTTAAGTTAAATCAGTTTAAAATTTATAAACAAAAAAAACTTTTAATTTTAAATATTTGTAATGAAGTCACGAAAATAACTAGTTGGATGCACCAATCCCAAAACTCTCTTCTATCAAAAAATCTATCTCTCTTCTATTAAAACTCTTCTTCTAGATCTCAATGTTTCAAAAAATATTATAAAATAGTAATACTACTTCTATATTATAACCGTTAATTCAGTGTACAAAATGATTATGAAAAAAAAAATTATAATAAAAAGAATATTGCCCTCTTAAACTGGTGGCATTGAGCTCACAGGCTACGCATACTAATTGTATATTACAGCCTCATATTTTCAAGGGTTAATGCTGTTTGAAAAACAAATTAAGAAGGGGGGGATAGCTCCCGCCCATTTCCCCTTTTTATATTTAATCATTGGATTCCCTAAACTAATCAGAGATATGCTTCCTCACATAAAAAAAACTATATCCAAATTCATAGCAAATCGAATAATTCTTCATAAAAACCCATTTATATAATTTAAGAGGAGTTATCCCCCTTTATACTTAACCATTAAACTTCCAAAACTATTCTGAGATTCGCCTCATCAGAAAGAATGTACATCCAAAATTTAAAACAAATCGGATAATTCTGCATAATAACCCATTTACCAAATTTAAGAGAAGTTGGGGTAATCGCCTGTATCCCTTTTATGCTTAACTAAAGAACTCCACAGCTAATTAGGGAAATATATTATCACTATGAACCTGTATTCAAAAATTAAAGCAAATCTGTTAATTTTGCAAGAAAAATCATTTACCTAAATTAAGAGGGGTAGTCCAACCAATCCCCCATTTATACATATCCAATGAACTCCGAAAAAAATCAAGGAAGTGCCTTATCACAATGAATCTATATCCAAATTTTGAAGCAAATCTGTAAATTCTGCATGAAAAACTCATTAAACTAGATTAAGGCGGGGGGAGTCACCTCCCATTTCCCCCCTCTTAGACTTATCCAATGAACTCGCAAAACTGATCATGGAGGTGTCCTCATCAGGATGATCCTATGTCTAAAATTTGAATGAAATATGAGAATTTTGCATGAAAAACCCATTTATCTAAATTAAAGGCAGGGGATTAGCCCCCATCCCTCCTCTTTATACTTATCCAATGAAATTCCAAAACTAATCGTGGCGGTGCTCTCATCAGAATGATCTTATGTCTAAAATTTGAATGAAATCTGATAAATCTGTATGAAAAACCCATTTATCGAAATTAAGATTGGAGAATTAGCTCCCAGTTCCGTCTCTTTATACTTATACAGGGGTCGATTCAGACAAAATTTGGGGCCTATTTAGGGCCTCTTCACAAAAATAAATTTATTAAAATGGGCCCCTTCACAAAAATAAATTTAATAAAATAGGCCCCTTCACATAATTCTTTTCCACAAAAACTTATTTTTATTATTTTGTTATATTTTAAAATGTGTAATTTGTACATAAAACCAGTTCTTAAGAAACAAAAACTTTAGAAAAGGGTTTAAAGAAGTTAGTTTTTGTTAATAAATACAGTTGAACCTCGAAAATCCGGACCTCCAAAATCCGGAAATCTCTAAAATCCGGACACTTTTACGATTTCAGTTTTATTAATTTTTAAAATAAGACATAGCTGTAATTTTCATCAACTACAGTTAAATTCTGATAACTATACTAAAAAAAATATATATAGGTATATTCTGGTTAATATTGTAATGACTTGCCGTTAATTAAAGACTTTATTATTACAAAAATTAAAAAGTTAAAAAGCGTTCAACAAAATTTACAGTAATGAATCATGACGAAATGAATGAATCGTTGAATTAATTATGAATTTTGATACTTGAAAAAATTTGGGTTTAAAAAAATAAAACGTAAATTCTGTCGAAAAAATGCCGAAAAAACGGAGAAATTTGTAAAAAAAAGAAAGCCAAAACAAGCATGAAATCAATTAAAAAATCATGAAAAAACGCACTTCATCAAACATTCATGATTCATTCATTTCATAATGATTCGTCTCACTCTCAATCGCCTTTGAGAATCGGGAGGGAAGGCGCTTTCTCGGGATTTTTTTAAAATTTCAAATTCTTTATAAAGTGGGGAGGGGCGTTTGATCGGGAAGAGTGGATTAACGGGATTTTACGGTATTATATAGCCATAAAAAAAGATTTTTTAATAAACCTCCAAAATCCGGAATCGCCGCGGTCCCGACGGTTCCGGATTTTCGAGGTTCAACTGTACTTGGTTTGAACTTGAGTCACTAGATTTCAGCTGTCGTAGCAAAATGTTGTTTTTCACAAAAATATAATAAAATTCACAAAAATGTAGTGAAATTCACAAAAATTACTGCTACTTTTCACAAAATGGGCCCCAAGAAAAAAAACCTGCATTGACCCCTGTTATACAATGAACTTTCAAAACTAATCATGGTGGTGCCCTCATCAGAAAAATCCTATGTCTAAAATTTGAATGAAATCTGATAAATCTGCATAAAAGACCCATTTATCAAAATAAGGGGTGGGTAATTAGCGCCCTGTTTCATCTCTTTATACTTATCAAATGAGTACCTAATACTAATCACAGAGGTGCCTCATCAGAATGATCCTATGCTTAAATTTTGAATGAAAATTGGTAATTCTGGATGTAAAACCCATTGATATAAATTAAGGGGAAGAGTATTAGCTCCCGTTCCCCCACTTATACTTGTCGAATGAATTCCCAAAATTAATCAGGGAAACACCTTATCAGAATATACCTATATTTAAAATTTCAAGTGAATGGGATATTTTTATCATGAGTTATTGCATTACGCATTTACATACATACATACAGAATGGGCGGGCACATTAGCTCACAGGTTTTGATAGCCTCTGAGCTAAAAATCATTATTACAGTACCATTTTCCGGCAAAATATTTTCAAATTGAAAAAAGACCTGACAGCCTTTCAAAGAAATTTGGTTCATTTCTATGCATAACTTCATACAGTGTTTGTTGGTAGAATAATGAAAATGGCACAAAAATTGTGATTACAGCACTGCCTTACAGCTAAATGTTTCCATAATAAATATGGACGTGCTGGCTACAGCCAAAAACATGCCAAAAACAGAATATTTGGTTCATTCTATGTATAACTTCATACACATTTTGATGGTATGATCGTATGATGGCAACACTGGGACAAACAGAGGTTTTGAATAAACATGTTTTGGGGATATTGGATACCTAAAACATGTAAATTCATCATAAAAAATTGATAACATTACTTTCTTCTATCAAGGATGAAAGAAAATAAAAATAGGTCTGTTTAGTTGTTTAACTTAAAAACCAATTAACCCATTGTTTAAATTAAAAGAAAGAAAAAATAATAATAAAATCATGGTTTAATAAACAACTTCAAATTTTATAAAGACTAAAGACAGAAAACAAACATTTAGAAATGCATAAATAATGCATGTAAAGGTAGCAAACAGCCATTTTGAATCTATCATTCGCTCCCGTAATTTGGCCAGCGCTTCTCTGTCGCTTTGCTCAACTTAGCTTTTTCTAGCATGCTGAGTTTTGTCCTGATGAAGAATCTCAATAGTAGATTCAAAATGGCTGTTTGCTACCTTTTCATGCATTATTTGTGCATTTCTAAATGTTGGTTTTCTATCTTTATACATTTTTGCAAAAAGGCTTTATTTGCTATTTTGACTTCAAATTTTGTTTTACAATCTGAAAGTAAAGATACAATTTTCTAAAAGATAAAAACATAAATTCTTGAATTTATTACAGCGTTTAAATATAAATCATAGGAAAGCTGTCAATTCTTTAAACTTTTGAGAGTTACATTTTACTCATCGATAGGGAACTTATTATAACATTTCATCTTTTGCATTGCAAACAAAAGTTTTTAGGCATTGTTTGGGATCAAACGATTACTGTTATTCATCTGTATTTGCTTTGCTGCATTCTACCGGATATCCGATAGAGAAGTCGGATATCCGGTGATTGTGATTCGGATATCCGATGATATTTCGGATACTAAAAAATCAGCCAGATATGCCGGATATCGGATATTGGCCGGATATCCGTTGCATCCCTAGTAAAACAATTGTAAAATTCATCCATTGATTCTATGAAAAGCCCTCCGAGTTTCACTAGTAAATCATGGCAGAAAATTCCAGAAATTCATCAATTGTTTGCAAAAAAAAAAAAAAAAAAAAATATATCAGAGGAAAATCTGAAAAATTTGGCTATTGGCTATATGAAAATACTCTGTGAGTTTCATGAATCAGACATTAGAAAAAAAAAATGCAAAATTCCCCAATTAATAGAGGTAAAATATCGTGAAATTCATCAATTTGTTGCAAGAAAAAAGATGTGAAAATCATCATTTAGTCATTAGAAAAAAATATGAAATTTTTTTGTTGATCATAGGAAAAAAAAATTAAACTCTTCAGCTGGGCACTTTAAAATATTGTGAAATTCATCAACTGCTTATAGGAACTAGACATTGGGGGCCACTGTAATACTTACCCATCATGGATATGCATACTAAAAAAGATGAAAATAAAACATGCAAAAACTATTTATAAAATACATTGCAATTCAAAAATAAAATTTAAACGTATATGTAAATATTTTTAATATACATAGTAATGCTCTCAATGAATTGCTGATGAACCAATTTCAAAAAATTATATAAAACGCCAAACTACTCAAGTAGCACTGAATTACTTTAAAAAAAACATCCTTTTACATCCTTACTCCAAAAAATAATGATCATATTAACTAAAATTTATTGCATTGGATTAAACATCTCATTTCCAATAATAGTATATATTTGGTTCAAAATTTGAATGAAATACAGGATCATAAAAAATCGAAGAGTGTAGAAAATAAGATTATAAATATCTCGGCAACTAGTTATCCGATCGACTGCATTTTTTATGCAAAATTTATATATGCAACTGCATTTTTTATTGTCTTTTACATTCGCTCCTTAAAATAAAAAAATTCAAAAAGTTTTATATATACCTTTCATCAGAATGAATCCTTGAGAGTGAAAAAAAAAAAAAAAAAAAAGTTTTGGATAACCTAGGTTATTGATATTAAATAGGCTTTGACCCATTCCTATATACTACATACACACCTAATTTTAAGTCTCTATCTCAATTTGTTTTTGAGATACAGCATTTACAGATAGACACACAAATAGATGGACTGCAATTTTTTTTTTTTAAATATGTTTTTCAGAATTTCCAGTGTATGAAATGTGTAAATCTGTGAAAAAAAATTTTCAATTTTCAAAACGATTGCAAGATTTATCCTATACTACTTATGATGGGTAAGTAAAAATTGTGAAATTCGGCCCAGTCAATCACAAGGAAAAAAATTTAAAATCTATCGATTGCAAAAAATAAATAAATAAATAAATAAAATAAAATAAAGTAAATAATAATAATAAAAAAAAATGAATTTCATCATTTGAGCATTAGAAAAATCACATAATTCAATTGATCATGGCAAAGTATCACAAAATTCTATTGATAAAAGGAGACTCAAAACAAAACAGTTCAAAACAAACAAGACACAAAAGTGCTCTTTTTAAAAATTCCTGCCTGGTGACCCCCTTTTTTCTAGAATCAAAACTATTTACCTGGCAAACTGAAAATGACATTTGTTCCCTCAAATTCAAATTCAGGTCTCAAAAAATAGTGTTCCCGGGATCCCAGGAATCCTTTCCGGGAACGCATATTTTATCACTAAGATTCCCGGCTGGGAATCTAACCTTTCACCTAGCAATGCCGCGGATGCATTATAACACGTAAATTAAGCAAAAAATAGCTCTTAAGTGGCCCGGGGATGCGTAATTTCGTCGAAATATTACGAGAAAAGTCTGAATTTCAACAAAAGAATTGCAGAAAAAACATAAATTTCATTAAAGGATCGCAAAAAAAATGACAAATTTTGTTAAGAAATTGTGAAAAAGCAGCACATTTCATTAAAAAATCATAGAAAACAAATTTCGAAAAAAAAAAAATCACGAAAAAACGACAAATTTTGTCCAAAAATAGCGAAAAGACAACACATTTCGTCAAAAGATTGCGAAAATGCTTCAAAATTCGTCAAAATATCGTACGAAGATATGCAAATTTCGTTAAAAAATCACAAAAATAGCAAATCTCGTAAAAAAAAAATAAATAAATAAATAAATAAATAAATAAAACGGCAGATTTTGTTAAAATATTGGGATATAACGGCAGATTTTGTCAAAAAATCGTGAAAAAACAGCAAATGTCTTTAAAAAATCATGATAAAATGAAAAATTTTGTTAAAATACTCGTACATAATTTTTTTCTGGAACTTATACTTTTCATCTGGGAACCTATATTTTTCATGTAGGTTCCCAGCTGGGAATGTTAAAATTTTTAGAATTTTCAAGCCCTGAACTTATTATTTTACAATTTTGAAAAAAATAATTAAAAAAAAATAATAATAAAATTTGGAACATCCTAAATTTGAGAATTGCCAAGTTTGAAACAATTCTGGATTATGCAGACTCGGCTGTATTTAACTAATTTCATTGAATTTTTCAACTGATTGATGCTAGAAATTTTACAAAGAAAATATTATTGGAAATAATAGCATGTACTTAGTGTTTTTATAAATAAAAAAGCTTTTTTTTTTTTTTTGGATAGTTTAAGCTCAAGAATTTACTTACCAATGCATCAGAATTACTTTCAGAAGCAGAATTTTCTCCATCTGTATCTGGAACAATCTTTTCAACATCTGTTAAAGACTTTATGCTTGTTTCTAATGCTTCCTTTTCTTTTACAAGATGTTTATAAGATTCCACAATATCTAATCATTTAAAATTAATTTCATAAATATAAATAAAAGGACACAAAACAGAAGTACTACATATTATTTCATGCATTTTATTTTATATATAGATATATATTAGCACTGGGCAATGTAGAAATTTTTTTAATTGATTTATCATTCATCTAACATCCCAATTTAGCACATAAATTATGATTTAACACTGATTTACCTTTAAAATATGTAAGCCTATATTTTAATTTTTAATAACAAAATATGGTCTTTATGCAGTTCTCACCCTTCTTCTGAATTACATAGCATACATGTGGGGAAATACATGATTCATAGTTAGATTCAAGATAATGAATTTCAAATGAATTTAATTGGCATTAAAGCGTCTGGGAGTCTTCATTCAACTTGATAACAAAATTTTAATCTTTCTTGGTTATACATGGATGGAATTATTTACAATATGGAACTATTTACATTTAAGTAAAAAATGAACAATTTAACATAGGCCGTCTACTTATTATATTAGCTGGCCATGATCCACCCCGAGATGTTAAAGCACCTCTTTAGTCCATCTGACTAAAACTGAGTCCTGATTGCTTCCCCAGCTGCAGAATTTTTTTCTGCAGTCTGCTATGCAAATAGAAACTTTTAAAACAGTCTGCAGCACTTAAGGACAAATGCCCTCTTTCTAATCTCTTGCACTATGTTATGTGCACTCAAACCTCTCAAATATTTGTGAATAATATAAAAGGAAAGCACTTTTAAAAATGAATTACTTTTATCCTAAGAATTTTTAATACAATCATACATTGTTCGAAAATGGGAGAAAATATACTCCCGGCACTATGTTTTTTTTTTCTTCCATGCCCCATTGGCAAAATGTATGTTTTTTCACGATCTTTTTATGAAATTTGCCATTTTTTTTTTGTGATCTCTTTACGAGATTTGTCGTTTTTTCACGAACTTTTTCCTTTTTTCAGATCTTTTAACAATTTTTTTTTTCTTGCAATCCCTTGGCCAAATTTGTAGTTTTTTCACAATCTTTGACAAAATTTGACGTTTTTTGCGAGCTTTTTACAAAATGTGAATTTTTTTTACTGGGATTTTTTGTTGAAATTTGCCGTTTTTTCCAACTTTTGTTGAAATTTGACGTTTCTTCGCGATCTTTTGACAAAACTTGCATTTTTTTTTGTGATACTTGGATAAAATTTGCGTTTTTTGACAAAATTTGTCATTTTTTATGATCTTTTGACGAAATTTGCCTTATTTTTGCGATCCGTTAACAAACTCTGCACTGGGTTTTTTGCGGGTACTTTTGGAGAAATATGCCTTTTTTCGAGATTTTTTGACGAAATTTGTTGTATTTTTCGCAATCTTTTAAAGAAATTTGCCTTTTTTTGCGATACCTAAACAAAATTTGCAGGGTTTTTGCGATCTTTTGATGAAATTTGCATTTTTTCATAATACCCAGACAAAATTTGTTGTTTTGTCGCAACCTTTTGACAAAATTTGTCGTTTTCTCATGATCTTTTGAAGAAATTTGCCGTTTTTTTTTTTTGCAATCTGTTTACAAAATTTGCCTTTTTTTCGGGATATCTTGTTGAAATTTACTGTTTTTTAGTATCTTTTGATGAAATTTGTTGCTCATTCGTGATCTTTCGATGAAATTTGCCTTTTTTTGTGATCCTTTGACAAAGTTTTGTGTTTTTTTCATGACCATTTGACAAAATTTGCATTTTTTCCAAGATCTATGGTGAAATGGTCAATTTTTCTTCGAACAATTGACAGAATTGATTTTTTTTTTTTTTTTTTTTGGAGACCATTGTCGAAATTCGTGATACATTTTATGTTTGGGTTTATGACAGATTTTTTTTTTTTTTTTTTTTCGAAAATGAATGCCTTAACTATTCAGAATCACCCCTAATATATAATTAAATGTGAATTGTAGCTTCATCAGTTGGGTGTTGTGTAGATCATAGTAAAATGGCACATAGCAAATAATTTCCGGCAAACTCTCTTTTTTTTTTAAAATTTCAACAATTGAAAAATAGTCTGCAACGTACATCGTGCCCATTTTGTACCCGGGACGGCATCTGATCTTGATCTCACAGTTCATAAAAAATGTATTGTTTAATTGTTGAGGTCTCGCTTTAACAGCTACACTCAAAAAAGGAGTTACTTTGTGGTACAGAATTCAATCTTTGTTAGCAGTCATCATATACATACATGGCCGGATTCATAAGCAATGAGCCTTTGTTCAAAGTAACAGATTTATTGAGCGAATTTCTACAATTGCCTAGTATTCTTCAAAATAGGTACCATCTTGCATCAATACACTTTTGTAGGTGGCATTTCCATGACTCGAAGGCATCCATGTAGGACTGTTCTGGGATGGCTTCAAGGGCTGTCTTGACATTTTCTTAGATTGTCCTTGTTCGAGTTGAAGCGTTTACTTTTCAGTGTGGAAACAAGAAGTTCGGTCTATAGGGAATCGTCTCTATCTTCCGGACTTGTTGTCCCTGGTGTGTTTGTGGACAACTGGATGGACAAATATGGGACAATTGGAACTTTCAGCTGAGCCAGGTAAGCGTTCACAATGAAGGAGGTGTGGCTGGGCACATTATTGTGATGAATCTTCCAAACATCCTTGATGTCCCTTCGCTTGCGCACAATGCTTTTTTTCAGCCTTTATATGTCAATATATAAGTCAACACCTCACACCATTGTCCCTAGCAACAGGTGTGTGTGCCAATGTACGCTAGTGTAAAAATAAAGAGAGGCTCATTACTTATGAATCGGACCATGTAGCTTTTAACTTTTAAAATACTTTTGAAAAGAGGCATATTTTACAGATAAAAAAGTTTAATGCGCCAAAACATTCTCCTCCCATCTCCCTATTTAAAAAATTAGTGAACTATTTTAAAGAATCTGACTAAATTTATTTTTTAAGAAATAATATAAAAGAAAGGTTTTTTTTTTTTTTGTCTAATTATTAGTGCAGTTGCAAAACGCAGATATTTGTTGTTACTAAGTAATGGGTATTCTCTAAGATACAAAGTAATGAATCATTACTTAGAAATATAACTCATTAGTTGTTATTGTTTCAATATGTAGCCGATCAAAGAGAAACTAATGTTGTTTGCATTTGTGCAATTCATGAATAGAGCCAGACAGTCGAATGAGGTAAAAGATGCGAATTTGTGTTCAGACTCGGACAACTTGGCATCTGTTTACATTGTTTTCACATCAGTCTATATGTATCATTCTGTTTGTATCAGTTATTCTCACATCTTGATTGATCTGGATTTCATAGGGGCTTGTTGATTCATTAATTTCAAATAAGTTTCCTTATTTATAGAACATTATACTGTATATTATGCATAACTTAAACTAAGCCTAAAAGCAGCATTTTTGTTTATACAGGAAGTTTAATACAAAACAAAGAAGTAGAGAGGAATGGGAAATGACAATAAAGGGAAGAATAGGATATGTCTAATTCATTTTTAGGATTTCGTTCATCTGACGAAACCCTATTTGTCTCTGGCCTTCCTCTGTCTGTCTGTCAGTCTGTTCATCACAGAGTCTGCACACAAACACTATATATTGGGTGTGTGAATTAATTTTAAGGGTTTTTTCTGTAAATTAAAGGTTTTATTATGAACAACTGAATACATCATTATGTTTCAAAGTAATGCCCATTGCTAGCCACTACTTTCTCCCATCTTTCTGGTAGCATACGGATTCCGCGTCGAAAGAACAACTCATCTTTTGATGTAATCCACGAATCAATCCAATCTTTCGCACCTTCGTAAGATTGGAAGCGCTGCGTAGCCAGGCTGTGTTCCATGGATCTGAACAGGTAGTAATCCGATGGAGCAATATCTGGTGAATATGGCGGGTGGGGTAAAACATCCCATTTTAACGTTTCCAAATATTTTTTCACTCCACAAGCAACATGCGGTCGAGCGTTGTCATGAAGAAGAATAACTTTATCATGCCTTTGCTCGAATTGCGGACTTTTTCTTTTAAAGCACGGCTCAAACGCATCAATTGTGTTCTGTAACGTTAACCAGTTATTGTTTCATTCGGTTGAAGCAGTTCGTAATACACAACACCGAGCTGGTCCCACCAAATACAGAGCATCAGTTTTGCACCATGAATATTCGGTTTCGCCATCAATGTCGATGCATGACCAGGCAAACCCCATGATTTTTTCCGCTTAAGATTATCGTACTGAATCCATTTTTCATCGCCAGTGACGATCTGATGCAAAAATCCCTTCCTGTTTTGGCGCTGAAGCAATAATTCACAGGTGAATAATCGGCATTCAAGGTCTCTTGCCTTCAGTTCGTATGGTACCCAATTTCCTTGCTTTTGAATCATACCGAGAGCCTTTAAACATTTAGAAACTGTTGTGCGATCAACATTCAACGATTCAGCAAGTTCATCTTGTGTTTGACATGAATCTTGGTCGAGTAATTCTTCCAATTCCGTATCTTCGAACTTTTTCGGTTGACCTGGGCGTTCTCTGTCACCTGTATCGAAAACACCACTTTTAAAACGTCAAAACCAATATTCACATGTTTTTATCGACGGAGAATGTTCGCCATAAGTTTCCAATAGCATTCGATGACTTTCAGCAGCACTTTTCTTCGAATTAAACAGGAACAATAACACTTCCTGCAAATGGTGTTTTGTTGGCTCGTACTTCGACATTTTCAGACCTGCAAACAAGTGTGTTGTTTACACATCAGCCCAAAGTCACACATTAAACAGTAAAGCCTATTCATAGAGCTTACACGAGAATAAAGTTACAGACGAGATTGATGCAATATAGCACAAGTTACGCCATCTATTGTAAATCCCTCAAAACTAATTCACACTACTAATAAGTCAGAGAGTTCAAATTTTGTGTACTTACAGCTGAATACCTCTTGCACACAACAAAAATAATAAAATTTTGAAAAAGACTATTACTTTAACGAAAATATTTTTTTTAATATCATCAGTTCATTTTTCTGGTTGTTGTTCTTTCTTTTCTTCTAATTGTTGCATGCAAGTTTAAATAGATATAAAATTATTTCTAGATGGAGTACTTCAGTTAACACAATTACAAAAAAATTAATAACTCAAAAATAAATTGAGATACAGCTTTTAAACAAATTGCATTTAAAAGAAGATCTTTTTCCCTACAGCGATCGATGAAAATCGGTACAATCTTAATCTTATGATACTACACTAGTAAAATACAGTATAAATTAATCAGATATATATATATATATATATATTTTAATGAAGATGCATTGCATAACCAATGGTATACACATAAAACTTCTTTAGAAGTTATAGTTCAGCAACATATGGAATTAATAAAAATTGGCAACCCTTAGAAAATTTGGCTATAACAATTTCAACATACCATGCAATCTTGATTTATACTTCACAAGACTTTTATTTTGTTCGTCAATTATTGCAATTAACTCTCTTTTTGTCTTTTTCTCCATTGCTCTAATATAATTATTAACGTCAACACATCATCTGAAACAAGCACAAGTTCCAGTTTCACTTTATTTACAGTTTAATGGGCAGTTACGATGCTTTTTTGACCGTGGCTCAAAAGTGGAGTGGAACATTGGCCCGGGGGAAAAATCAAAAGTAGAGATTTCAATTTTTTTTTAACAATCAGAAGCCGGTTGGCACCTTTTGTTATACCGAAAATCCGAGGCAAAATCTAACTGGATCCCTATCCTTGTTATTTTAGTGCATCTCATTATTCAACCAACCAATGACCTAAAGTCAGTGCAACCAACCAATCTACACTATTTGTTTACATTATTTTTTTTTTAGTTTCACGTGGAGCAAAGATCTGACTAGTTAGCCGAAGATTATTCTTGTGTATATTACAATAAATTGAAAAGTAAGCTTTTAAATATTAATTAAATTTAATAAATAACTATTTGTAATAGTTCCTAAAATAAATTTATTCCGTACAACATTTTTTCTTGTTGTTTACTTAGAAATCTTAGGAATTGCAATGTATCTCAAACTGATATTTAAAACATGTTATTTGTACGACTCCGGATCGCAATGAAATAACACTGCCTAACGTCTCGTCTAGGCATTGACTTTGTCCAACTTGAAAAATTCAAATTTGAAAAGGATTACGCAATTAAAATTACAATAATAATTAAAACGTATTGAATCTGGAAATGAGACCAGTATAGATATACCAGAGAGACATTTTCGAAAAACTCGCCAAGCTTTGGCAAAAGCGAAACATGTGGTTTCCAGAATAATATGTATTATGTTTGGCTTAAAGAAAAAACAAAATTTTAAATGCATGAATATATTGCACTTAAATATCTTAAAACCTGCACAGTTCAAGATGTGCAGATCTTGAACTGTGCATCAAAATAAACAAAAAATGCATTTCTTCCACATAATGAGTAAGTCTGCTGAATTTGTTTCTTTGAGGTTTGCTCCCTTCCCCCACCCCAATCTTTTTTGTTAGGAGGGGACACTTTATGATTTTGGTGTGAATTAATTGGGTACTTTTATGAGGATTGTGTTTCATTGAATAATTCAAAGAAATTGTATCTTTATTGTGCATACTTAATTATACATCATTACTTATTTACTTACCTTTATTTTCAATAATGTAATCATTTTAAAAATTATCTTACTTTTTTATTGTTTTAGTTTATTATTTTAATTATTTAATATTTTGCTATATTGAAAACATATATTATAATTTTGATTGCATCGTTACAATCAAATTACTTTTTAAAATGTAAATACAGTTGGACCTCTATTTACCAAAGTCGCTAAATCCCAAATAAAAGTTTGCTATATGGAAAATTCATAGAATAGAGATTTACTTAAAAAAATATTTTAAACAACATAAAACAGATTATAAATTCATAAACATTATATAATATTAGAAAAATTATTTAATCTTTTTTTATTAGTAACATTAATTTTTTTTTAATTTATTTTACCCCCAATCAAAAAGAAATCTACAAAGAAAACAGGAATAAAACAAAACATTCTATGGGAATACATACTATTTTTGGTTATAAGAAAATAGTTTCAAATTAATGAATCTCTGTCATATATTTTATGACAAGCAATTTTAAGATGCATCCACATGCAACCTTAAATTTAATTACTGAAGAAGTCTGTTAATTTTTCTGTATTTTTTGTTTGAAAAAGTGTTTTTTCTCATAACACATCTCACATCTCCATAATACACCAAAAACACCTTCAGATGTATTTTCTACTTACTGTTATCCACGTTCGATTGTTTCAGATGATTTTATCATTTCATCAAAAGTACAGATGTAAATTTTCCGGAAAAATATAAGTGGTGGAAAAAACTGGTTTTTTACCGGTTTTTTTCGGAAAAACAGAAAAATTGGAAAAATTGATTTTTTATGACTGTTTCTCCCAAATAAATTATATTTTCTTAGAGAATATTAAATAATAAAAATTTTTTCCCATTTGTATGTATTAAATGAAAATTATTTTCAATTTATATTACAAAACAAAAGCCTGCTTTTCAGGGATGCCACTTGTTATGTCATGTTATATTTAACTTGAAAGTTTATTAAATTTTGTTTAACATGACTTACCTGTGTTTTTATCATCCCCAAGTCAAAACAATGTTTTGAAAAGTACGCACCTCTGTTAATTAAATACTGTTCAATTTTTGTTTTTTCCTCCCAAAAGAGATATTTGCAAGCTGGATAAGTGTATTACACGATTAAGCAGTGTATGTTTAAAAAAATAATAAAATTATAATATAAATATTAAAAAAATACCATATATGTTCTTTAATAATAAAAATCAGGGAAATCGATATAGATAATCAGGGAAAAATCAGGGAACTTTTTTTCATCATTTCTGTAGCCCCCTGTAAATATGAAAATGCTAATGTCGATGAACTAAAAGAGAAAATGCTAACAAAAAGTTCATTTTTTTCTGGCAATGTTTTGAGAAAATTGTGAATGAACAAAAAGATTGTGAACCTAGTACTAGTTTAAAATCATCGCATGAAGAATTGGTACACAAAGAGATACAGGCTTTCTTAACAGAAGACATGTAAAACTGACACTCCATTTTGCATAATGAAAAAAAAAAAAAAAAAAAAAACTTATTTCCAACTCCAATTATGTTCAACCTTGCAAAAAATTCTTATATGCACCTTCAACAACTGTTTATTCTGAACATAATAGAGATCAGCCAAATTTATAGTAGTAAAAGAAATGCCCTGTCTACTGTTAATGTAGAACGTTTGGTGTTTTTGCACCATAATTTGAAATACAGTCAAACCCTGTTATAGCGAACCCGGTTTATAACGAACTCCCGGGTATAACGAACAAAAGTTTGGTCCCATCATTTTCTTATTGTATTTAATGCTATTTTATCCTTTTATAGCGAACCTCCAAAATCTTAAGAATCGGTTATAACAAACATTTTTTCCAGTCAACCATGATTTTTTTTCTCTTTTTACTTTTCTGCTGTGGTGAAAACAGGTTTTCGATTGTAATGTTATAAAAAAAAAAATGCATGCCGGCTGGTGAAACATGGTGCAAATTAAAGGTAAGTCTTTTTATTAAAGAGTAGTAAGGCCTGCATTCTTTCTCTTTTATAATAGATTTTCTGCAGGTGTGATCACACCCACCTGTCAATTAAGATTTTAGTATAGTCAGGAACATTCCTTAAATGTCTACTCAATTATCCTAACATTTATCCGAATTAGGATCAGTCTCTACTTGTTTGGATAGTAGGCGCTGTATCATATTTCTATTTGTCTTCATTTCTAGTTAATTCATTTAGTAGTCTGTCAGCTTATACCTTTATCAATTTTAGTCAATTTAATTCATTAATGATCATATCTTTACTTTTTTTACTTAATATCAGTGATGCCGCTGGACTTGAAAAATCCTGGGTCCCGGGGACCCAGGACTTCTAAAATTCTGGGTCCCTTTTTCAAAAAAGCGGGTCCCCAGTAATAAGTCATATTTTTAGATGCAAAAATTGAACTTGTTCGTTTGAAAAAGAAAAGTTAAATGCAATAATTATTGTTTTAATTAATGTATAAATAATTAAAGAAAATATTATTTTTTTTAAAACTATTAAGAGATATTTACTTTACTTTTTTAAAAAATAAATGCGCAAGATACAAATTATAAAATAATGTTTATTTGAGTTTAGAAGATAACAAGTACCACCAGTGGTCTCGCTGTCGTTCGCCATTGCGCCAAATTATGACTAAATTCTTCATTTGGCGAGTAAACAAGCGATTAGATTCGCCAAATTGCTAGTGCTCATTTTTTGCTTTTTCTTTCGATTCTTTTTCCAGTTTTTTTCCGTGTGTGTGTGTCGCTTATCATGTTCAGTTGCACCGTACCACATGAATTCATAACATTTAAATGAGTTAAATCTGTTTTAGAAATTTTTTTTCTTGATTACACAAGTTATTTAGAATATACATATTTTTAATATATTTTTAGCGGATAGTTGAAATTAGATTAATAACAATCGTTGTCGCAGTTATAAGAACTTAGATTATTTCAAAACATATTGAAAAAAAGGAGTACATTAAAGGATTAAAGATAATTTTTTTAGTGCTACTTGGCTAATACTTTTTTCATTTGGCGAATATTTTTTATTTTTAATTAGCCAAATTACTAACGTTGATCAAATGTCAGCGAGAACACTGAGTACCACTAATGTTCACATTTCTTTTAAAAAGGGGTAAAACTGATTTATTGAAAAAGACATTTTTTCTAAAAAAAGAATACTTTTCAAAAAATCAGAACAATCAAAAACAGATTGTTAAGCAGTAAAATCTGTTTTTGGAGCAGGAAAAAAAAAAAAAAAAAACTTTGGAAGCAGGGAAGTTAGTTTTTGGAAAAGAGAAATTCTATTCTGTAATAAACTTTTTTCGTACCCCTTTGACGAAAATTGCATTTTAAAACTATTTTTTCACAAAAATTGCATTTTAAAGCTATTTTTTTCACGAAATTTGCCGTTTTTTCGCGATCTTTTGACGAAATTTGCCGTTTTTTCGCGATATTTTAACGAAATGAGCCGTTTTTTTCACGATCTTTTGACGAAATGTGCTATTTTATCACGAATTTTTTTATGTAAATTGCTGTTTTCGCGAACTTTTTGACAAAATTTGTCGTTTTATCACGATTTTTGAATGAAATTTGTCGGTTTTTTTTCGCGATTTTTTTGAGGAAATCTGCTTTTTGTTCAAGATTTCGTAATAAAATTAGTCATTTTTTACGAATCTTTTGACGAAATTCGCCGAAAATTATTAGTTATTTCGCGATTTTTTTAATGAAATTTGTCTTTTTTGCGATTTTTTGATTAAATGTGTCGTTTTTTTGCGATTTTTTGACTAAATGTGTCGTTTTTTCGCGATCTTTTGACGAAATGTGCCGATTTTTTGCGATCTTTAGACGAAATGTGCCATTTTATCACGATTTTTTCATGAAAATTGCCTTTTTTCGCGAATCTTTAGACAAAATTTGCCGTTTTATCACGATTTTTGGACGAAATATGTCGTTTTTTCGCGATTTTTTGAGAAAATCTGCCTTTTTTCGGGACTTTGTAACAAAATTAGTCATTTTTTTCGCAAAATTTTTGACGAAATTTGCGGGAAATTATTCTCTTTTTTTTTTTGCGATTTTTTAATGAAATTTGCCTTTTTTGCCAATTTTTCACAAAAATTACGCGTCCCACGGGACGCGTAAGCTCCATTTTTTTGCCTCCGTTGCCGATTTTTTGCGTATTTTACGCGCTATAGCGCGTCCGCGGCATCCCTGATATCATTACTGAATATATAGGTATCAGATCGTTATAACGGGGTTCGACTGTATAATAAATTTTATTATTAATTTTTTATTGCATTTATTGTATTTTCAGTTTGTTTATCCAAAATAAGTCTTTTCTGTTTTCCTGTATATAAAAAAGTATTTTTATTTCATTTTTATATTATAAAAGAGAAATTTTTTTAGGGATTTTGTTCTTAACTTTTTTTATATTTTGCAGACATATTGTTAAATACAGAGTAAATAGTTTTATGGATTACTACATATATTATATATTGATATTCGAATAACTTTTTACAGATCAGTTATAAATTCATATGCTTAAAAAATGAAATTCTTACAACTACTCGGTATTGGCCGAATACCGAGTACTCGGCAAATTGGCCGAGTAGGCCGAATACCGAGTATTTACGGAATACTTGGTACGGCTCTAGAACGAACCCGTATTCCCCTGAGATGAATGGGACTGCAGAACGTTTTAATTTAACCGCCCTTGATGGTGTCAAAACTCTTTTAAATTCAAGTGGCTTATCACAGAAATTTTGGGCTGATGTTTCACATACGTGTGGAACAGGGTTTGTCATAAGGGATTTAAGAAAACTCCCATGGAGTTGTATTCTGGTAGAAAGCCGTTGGTTGCTCATCTGAAGAAATTTGGCTGTTTAGCCTATGTAGGTATACCAAAACAGAAAAGGAAAAAGCTCAATAATAGAGCCAAACTTGGAATTATGTGCGGTTATGCACAATTAACTAAGGGGTACCGTATTTGGGTTTTGGATGAGCAACGAATAATTGAAACAATA
This sequence comes from Maratus speculifer, assembly GCA_964019185.1. NCBI lineage: Eukaryota > Metazoa > Arthropoda > Arachnida > Araneae > Salticidae > Maratus > Maratus speculifer. Next base: position 10,754,408 of record OZ025298.1, on the reverse strand, counting down.
AATGTAAGATTTGACGAAAGTAAAAGGGGGGTTGACATAGTAAATTCAAAACAAAATTTTCGGTCTTTTTCTTGTTTAAATTTCCCAGCAGATGGTGATATCTTTCCTATGATTGATGACCTAATAGAGTCAGAAAGTAGAAGTGATAGCCCATCTAAAGCAAAAGTTCAAATCAGTCCTGTAGAAACTAGTCAAAATTTAAATGATACAGATCAAATTCCTTGCAAATCCATTAATTGGGTTAGGTCTGCTGTTCCTAGAAAAAATGAGCCCAGGACTGATATTTACTATGGAATTGAGGGGACTAAAGTTAGATTAAGATCTTTAAATGATACAATTAAATACTGTGCAGATAACAACATAAAATATGATTATGATTTTTTTTTTATTTTAGTAAACATAATACTCAAACAGGTAAAGTTTCAAAATTTTCAAATTCTGAAGTAAATTTAATAGAAATAAAAATCCCTAAAAATTACAAAGAGGCTTTAAAAACACCTGAAGCATCAGAGTGGGAAGAAGCAATGAAACAAGAAATGCAGGTCATGTATGACCGCAAAGTGTGGGATCTTGTTGAACCACCTAAAGATGCTCAAATTTTAGAAAATAGATGGGTTTACACAATTAAGAAAAACGAAAAAGATGAAATTGTAAGATTTAAAGCGCGCCTTGTTGCACAGGGATTTAGTCAAATAAAAGGTTTAAGTTATGAAGAAGTATTTGGTCCAGTAGTAAGTTTTTCAATTATAAGACTGTTTTTCACAATTTTTGTATGTTTTTTTAAATGGTTAAATGTACAAGTAGATATCAATAATGCTTATTTATATGCAGATTTAGATAAAGTAATTTATATGCAGCAGCCGGAGGGTTTCATTGGTGATGAAAATAAAGTTTGTAAATTGAATAAATCTTTATATGGCCTCCATCCACCAAAGTGGTAGGCAATGGTTTTTTGAAATAGATGATGTACTTTTAAAATTGAATTTTTGTAAGCTTAACTGGTGTAACTGTGTTTATGTATATGAAAACAAACTTGTACTTTTATTGTATGTAGATGATATAGTAATATTTGGAAAAACAGAAAAGGATTTAGAGCTTGGAATAAACTTGTTAAAGAAATTTTTCAACCTGAAAATTTTAGGAAAAACAAAAAAGCTCTTGGGTATTGAGTTCGAGGAAATAAATGATAAGCTGTATATTCATCAAAGTACTTACATTGAAAAAATTTGTAGCTTGTATTCAAAATATAATTTTGCTATGAGTAATGTACCAATACCGAAAGGGTTAGTTTTGTCAAAAATGGACTCTCCTAGTAATCAAACTGAAATGGATGAAATGTCCAAATTTCCTTATAGAAATTTAATAGGTTGTTTAAATTTCATTGCTGGTCGTACTCGACCTTACATTATGTATGCTGTTAATCTGTTATCACAATTCCAAGCAAATCCTGGTATGAAACATTGGCAGAGTTTACTGAGATTACTTGGCTACTTGCAATATACTAAAAATTTTAAACTAGAATTATCTAAAGTTAATAATTTAAAACTATCTTGTTATTCTGACTCTGATTTTGCAGCTAATAGAGATGATCGTGTTTCCATAGGAGGTTTTATTTTGTTTTTAGATAAGTCGCCAATTTCCTGCAAAACTTTTAAACAAAAATGTATCAGCCTCTCAACTATGGAAGCCGAGTATGTAACCCTCACTGAAGCTGCAAAAGAATTAATATGGATAAAAAATGTTTTAGAAAATGAAAGTTTGAATTTAAATTTAACAGAAAGTTTATTATTTTGTGATAATCAAGCTGCAATAGCCTTTTCAAATTCGCCTGTAGAAAATCAAAGAACTAAACATATTCATATTAAATATTTGTTTTTAAGAAATTTAGTCTATCATAAAATGTTTAAATTAAAGTATATCTCAAGTAAACTAAATTTAGCCGATCCTTTTACTAAACCTCAGGTCAGAGAGCAGTTAATGAAATTTTGTAGAGAAATTTTTGAAATCTAAATTATATTACATTTTGGTCACTCTCTTCCTTGCCATGTCTTTGACATGACATTGAGGAGACTGATATATTTTTTTGAAATTTAAATATTTTTGTAAGTTAGAATTTTTGGGGGGTAAATAAGATTTATACAATTTTTGGTCACTTTGGTCAGTACTTTGTCGGTGAATTTTTCCCCGACTTGGTGGTGATTAGACAGACTTTTTTTTTTTTTTGAATTAAGTATGTATTTTTGAAGTTTAAGTATTTGTATGTCTGTCTTTTTGAAGTTTTGTAAGGCCTTGGGGATGCTAAAAAGGGGGCTGTTTGTTATGTCATGTTATATTTAACTTGAAAGTTTATTAAATTTTGTTTAACATGACATACCTGTGTTTTTATCATCCCCAAGTCAAAACAATGTTTTGAAAAGTACGCACGGCGCCATTGCTTCAATCGTCGTTCTGAAGTAAATAGAGTGATCCTATAAAGTTAGTTCTACTGTGATTTTGGATCACTGTGAATCGCCGTTCACGGCCTTGCCGCGGTCGATGTTTGATGTCATAGTTAATGAGCCAATGGCGCTTGGCGTACGTAGTTTTTCTTTTGGTATTTTCAAAGGTTTTTCTCCTTGGATAGTGGCAACTTGGACTTTGTGGAAAATATGTAAATATTCAAGAACAGATTTGTATATAATGAAGAGATGCAGCTTTGTTCTTCACTTTTTGTTTTTCGTTATGATTGTTTAAAGCACGTTCGTCTTTTTATAGCAGCTGGTCTGTTTAATGCCTGGTCATGACGGCATGTAATTAGTTAAAAATATGATGCTGCTTGAGTTTTAAGACTTTAATTATTTATGTTTTTAATCTTTTATTTTTCAGCATAGTTTGCTGAAGTTTTTGCTGTATATTATGTTTCTTCATTAAAGTTTGTTGTTATTGAAATTTACGCCTTTTCAATAAGTCTTCCACGATTACATTTCCAATACATTAAGATTCCACTGTGCAATTTTGATTAAATCTACATCACCACTTTTCCGCCAAAAGGCAGATTTCCCTTTTTTTTTTTTTTTTTTTTTTTTTTTTTAGAACCTACGATTTTCGTTAAGCGATTGTAAAATAAAACAATGATTTTTACCGAACGGTCGCAACATAAAACAACAATTTTCGTTAAACGACCACAAAATACAATAGTGATGATCGTCAGACAATAAAATAACCCAGCACTTTTGTCAAACGATCACGAAATAAGTTATTTTTGACAAATAATCGCGAAATAAAGCGGCGATTTTCATCAAACAATGGCAAAAAAGCAGCAATTTTTGTCAAACAATAGCGAAATATAACGATAATTTTCGTCGATTGATCGCGAAATATAACGACGATTTTCTTTGAACGATTGAGAAATATAACGGGACTTTTCTTCGAACGATCGCTGAAATAAAACGGCGATTTTCGTCAAACGACTGGTAAATTAAACGACGATTTTCACCAAACGATAGCAAATTAAAGTGGCAATTTCCATCAAGCAATCACAAAATAAAACAGCGATTATCTTCAAACGATCGTGAATTAAACTGTAATTTTTGCCAAATGATCGCGGATTAAAAGGGGGATTTTCATCAAGGAATTGTGAAATAAAACGACGATTTTCGTCGATCGATCCCAAAATATAACGGCAATTTTCTTCGAACGACCGAGAAACATAACAGCAATTTTCTTGAAATGATCGCGAAACAAAGCGGCAATTTTCGCCAAACGATCGCGAATTAATGGGACGATTTTCGTCAAGCAATCGCAAAATAAAGCGCCGATTTTCGTCATACGATCGCAAAGTAAATGAACAATTTTCATCAAACAATCGCGGAAAATGCCTAAAAATTTTTGCTATTCATTCGCTCGAAATAAATATCCAATCTAGATTAAATTCATTTGAAATTATGAGACATATAAAATTTCTCAGTGAGCTCACTGCATTTGTTGCTGTGTTACCCTAATTTATGTAAAATACTGTAAACTAAAGAAAAATCCTTTTTATTTTCTCTTATTCTTTCATGCACAATGAATTCGTAGCATATTTCAAACTGTTTGACTAATGCACATTTAGAAAGACTTGGGTTAAAAGGTTTACAATATATATTATATATGTACACACATTTAATTTTCTTTCTTTTTTTAGTTTATTAGAAAAACATAGTTTACAAAATTCACGCATAAATGTTGTAAAAATGTCATAAATTTTAATTTACGCATATTTTCCTCTTTTTTCATATTTTTTGAGTGGCATCCCTGGCTTTTAAAAGTTTAGTTTTTTTTTTTTTTTTTTTTCCACAGCCTAAGAATTTTTATTAAACGCTATTGTTTGTTATATCATATCTCTGTTGAAATGATTTTTCAGTTACATGTTTAACTACCAATTGACCTAATGTAAAAACCTGAGCCAATATGTCTGCAGTTTGGAATGAAATAAATTATGCATTCCATTTACATAAGTATAGTTTTTAAGTAAATGATACTAGTTTAAAGAAATTATTGCAGTTTTGTCATTATTATGAATATCAGTATTAAAAAATTCCATTGTTTGTTTAAAAGATATATATTTTTACACTATATTACTTTCTTTTCTTAGAATTATAATTTTATTTTCTTTATAAAATATGTTTAGTTTTGGTATAGCTTTCCAATCTCAACTCTAAGTTTTGATTTAATTTTATAATCTAAATTCAAACAAAACTAAGTTTTACTTTGGCTTACTCAGGTCTGCAACTAAAAAATAGCGTAGGATTTATTGACTGTTAGATTTTTACTCACTAAAACCAGAAAAATATTTTTTTTTTTTTTTTTTTTTTTTAAATTAAATGTAATTTTTTTCTTTTTACCCTGAAATCTGGTATTCTATTCTTTAGTAAGAAACCATATTCAATAATGTTTCCACATGGTAATTTTATATTTCTAAGAGTGGAACTCAAAAGTTATGAAATCAGAACACTACAAATAGAAAATGCTCACTATTTGAGGAATTAACAAAAGCAGTTACATACAGAGATAAACTTCTACTGTGCTTTAGAAAACTACATAAATTCAAAGTTAATCAAGAGGGAAAGTATAATTTGGAACATAGTTATTTGTAATAAAATATGTTTTTTTTTTTTTTTTTTTTTTTTTTAATATTGCAGTTGTACTTTTTTAATGCAAACTGCATACGCAGTTACAGTGCGCAGTTACATATGCAGTTAATGTACACTAATGTTTTTGCAACATTACTGTACATTATGGAGGCAAAATGGAGGCTAATTTTAGATTCAACACCTTGAAAAAACATTCAATTAAGCAACTATAACGAAATCTTGAAAAATGCAGCATAGTAGTGCCATCTATAGGGCAATTTACAATAAAAACTAAACAACATTAATGTATATCAGAAACTGTCTAAAGCTGTAGTTTGATTAAAAAAAAAAAAAAAAAAATCGTCCTTGAGGTAAAGCTATTACGATAATCATGAATAATGCAGCATAGCAGCGTCATCTGTTGAGCAATTTACACCAAAAAGTAATGAGCACGAGGTTATGTCAAAGATTAACTTAATCTGAAATTTTATAAAAATACATACATTAGTTTGAGATAGAACTATTGTGGAAATTATGAATAATGCAGCATAGCAGCACCATCGGTTTGGCGATATACACTAATAAATAAACATCTCGAGTTTATATCAAGGTGTAACTGAATCTAAAGTTTTGTGAAATTATGTGCATCAGTTCTTGAGATAGAGTGCCCATAAAATTTGTCACATACAGACTCACAGAGTGACAGATATTTTCCAAAAATCATCAAAACTTGTTCAGGACCTTCTAAAACTTTTAAATACACCAAAAACTGGAAGTCAAATTTTTCTCGAATTCAGTACTTATTTCTTGAAAAGATAGATTAAAGTAATAAATGCATACTTCAAAATTTTATGTTGAATTTTTAATTTTATCATTTCCATTAATAGGCATATTATTGCAATAATTTTACACATGAATTAATTTTTAAAAAGAGAAGTTGCATTTAATTACATATCTAGATTTTTTTTTTTTCATGTAATCAAGTTTTTGTGAAATTGTGAACTTTTTGTATATACTTGTACAAAATATATTCAGAATTTTTTAATAAAAAATTATTATTATATTTAGGTTCCTATTTAGACATTTTTAATAAGGTTATTTACATACATATATGCAACTTAATAAGATTCAGCTGCTGTATGGCATGAGATTTTTTTTCTTCAATCCCTGCACTTGCAAATGATTCAATTTGTTGATTAAACTTTTTCTGAAATGTCTATTTTCAAGAGAAATTTTGCAAAGAGTCTTGTGTTTCAAACAAGAAAAAAACGTGAAGGATTCTTTCAAGTCTTCTCAAACAGATTTCTGCTCAGAGATCAGATTACCCATCCAGGGTCATTCCATGCCAAATCAACCAGTGACTCAACCTGACCCTTCCTGATTTCAATGAAACTGTTAGGGATCATTCTCTATGATGATATAAATTAGAGCATATTTTTATTTTTTGTTTATCCCTTAAAGTTTTTATACAATTAATTATTTAAATTTTGAAAAAACATCATTTTTTGACTTGCATAAATATTTTGAATTTTGAATTTCTCCAGTTCTATCAAACATAGAAAATTTTATGACCACTCATTTCAAAGAGGAGTTTATAAGGTTTCATTTGATATGCAAGTCAACTATGTATAGTTAAAAAATAAAATTTTAAATTTTTTAAAATTTAAAAATTTTTATTTAGTCATTTTTAAAAATTTTTGAAAAAATTGTGTGTTTGTTGTAGTATTATAAGCTTTAAGTTCTGAAATTTTTAGAGTGGGATCTCAATGGGATCAGGAGTTATTAAATAAAAGCAAAAATTACCATAAACATAGCAATATAATTTTGTCTATTTTGTTATTTATTTATGATTTGTATGGTAATTTTCAGCTTTTATTTCATAACTCCTGATCCCATTGAGATCCCACTCTAAAAATTTCAGAATTTAAAGCTTATAATATTACAACAAACATACAATTTTTTCAAAATTTTTAAAAATGACTATCTAAAAAGTTTTTAAATTTTAAATTTTAAAAATTTTATTTATTTTAATTATACATAGTCGACTTACATATCAAATGAAACCTTATAAACTCCTCTTTGAAATGAGTGGTCATAAAATTTTCTATGTTTGATAGAACTGGAGAAATTCAAAATTGAAAATATTTATGCAAGTCAAAAAATGATGATTTTTCAAAATTTAAATAATTAATTTTATAATAATTTAAAGCGATAAACAAAAAATAAAAATATGCTCTACTTTATATCATCATAGAGAATGATCCCTAGCAGTTTCATTGAAATCGGAAATGGTCAGGTTGAATATTGAATTTTTTTGGTTAATTTGACATGGAATGACCCCACATTAAAATTTTCATGTGAGACACTCAACATAAAAATAAATAAAATAAAAAGTATGAGAATGTAGCTATTACAAAATTTTCACTATATTATTTCATAAATAAAATTTCAATTTTTCCAGTTCGGAAAAATTAAAAAATAAGCCGTCGGGAAAAAAACTGAAAAAAAAACGGTTTTTTCCCCAATTTTTCTGGGTTTTTTCCGAGCATTCCCATCTCTAATCAAAAGAAGCTTTGTTGATTTCTTAAATTTTTAAATGAATGACTTAAATTTTTAAATGATTCAAAAATAAAAATGTTTACTTCTTAAGGATGCTGCAGACGCGCTATAGCGCATAAAATACGCAAAAAATCGGCGACGGGACGCCAAAAAAAAAAAGCTTACGTGTGATTTTCTTCAAAGAATCGCAAAAGAGGAAAATTTTGTTACGAAAATCGCATAATAATGAATAATTTCCGACCAATTCCATCAAAAAAATCAAGAAAAAAATTGCTAAATTTGTTACAAAATCCACCCAAAAATGCTGATTGCCTCAAGAAATCATGAAAAAACGACAAATTTCGTCCAAAAAATCACGATAAAACACCAGTTTTCATCAAAAACTCATGATAAAACAGTAACTTTCGTCAAAAGATCATGAAAAACCAGCACATTTTGTCAAAGAATCACAAAAAAAGCAAATTTCGTTAAAAAAACACAAAATAACAAATCATTTCCGACAAATTTCTTCAAAAGTTTTGTAGAAAAAATGGCTAATTTTCTTACAAAATCCTGATAAAAAGGCAGATTTCATAAAAAAAAAATCATGATAAAATAGTAATTTTCGTCAAAAGATTGTGGAAAACTGGCACATTTCATCAAAGAATCGCAAAAAAGGCAAATTTTGTTAAAAAATCGTAAAATAACGAATCATTTCCTGCAAATTTCTTCAAAAGATTTGCGAAAAAATTGCTAATTTTGTTACAAGACCCCGATACAAAGGTATTTTTCATTTAAAAAAATCATGATAAAATGGTAACTTTCGTCAAAAGATTGCGAAAAACTGGCACATTTCATCAAAAAATCACAAAAAAAGGCAAATGTCGTTAAAAAAATCATGAAATAACGAATGATTTCTGGCAGATTTCGTCAAATGATTTGCAAAAAAAATGGCTAATTTTGTTATAAAATCCTGGAAAAAAAGGCAGAATTCAGCAAAAAAAAAAAAAAACGACAAATTTTGTCCAAAAATCGCAATAAAACAGCAAATTTTGTCAAAAGATTCACGAAAAACAGCAGTTTTCATCAAAAAATCGTGATAAGATGGTATCTTCCGTCAAAAGATCATGAAAAACCGGCACATATCGTCAAAAAAGCAAAATATTTCGTGAAAAAATCACAAAAAAAAGACACATTTCGTCAAAAGATCGCTTTAAAATGCAATTTTCATCAAAGGGGCACACACACAAAAAAAAGTTAATGCCAGAATTTTTCTCTTCCAAAAGCTAACTTTCCTGTTTCCAAATTATTTGTTTTTCACTGCTCCAAAAAGAAAAAGAAAAAAAAAAAAAACAGATTTTTTTGTTTTACAATCTGTTTTTGATTGTTCCAAATCTTTCTGAGTGAATGTAACTTTTGAGAACACCCATTCATTAAACAAAAAGTATCCTTTTACTTAACAAAGGTATATTCTTTTTTCAGGAAAAATGTCTTTTTAATCAGTTTTGCTCCTTTTTAAAAGAAATGTGAACAATAATGATACTTGTTATCTTCTACAATCAAATAATCATTATTTTATAATTCAATTTGTATCTTACACATTTATTTTTGAAAAAGTAAAGAAAATTTCCCAAAGTCACAATCTACTGCGATGCACTAGAGTCTGTTGTTAAATCTTAAAACTAGCAATAGTTGCCATACATTATGTTGAAATTTAATTATGTTATGGTAATTAGAAAGTTTTTAAATATTTTTAATTAATAAAAATTTTAAAGTAAAAATGACAGATTTCAAATCTCAGAAATTTATCTAAAAATGGACATGCAGAAATATTTGCACAAAAATTATGTTTAATCATCTTGTTTATTTATTATTATTATTTTAATATTTTAAAAAATCTAAAGTTATTTAGTATGCATTTTGACATAGCTAATATTTATAAGTATTAACAAATTAAGTGTTGTAAATGCAGGATTTTTAAAAGTGTGGAACTTGATACACTATGTTTAATAATTTTTTTTAATGCTATACAGTAGGCTCCTTCAAATCTTCAGCCCTAAAATCTGCAACTCTCTAAAATCCGCACATAATTTACAGATGTAAACAATGAAACATTCAGTTTTAACATAGAGACAAAATTTGACTTTTTATTTATTATATCAATTCCATACATATTTTAATTTGTAATTTTCATTAATATTACTGAATTCATGTGTTTTCATGAAGGAAGAATAAATTTATTTTGGAATAAATTAAGATATTGCTGATATCATTGGTAATCACAATCTTTTTACCAAATCTATTTAAGCATTAACCAAAAATTTTTGGTTAATAAGTCTGGCTAAACTTGAAGTGAAACTTCCTTATTTTATGATTTTGATGTGAATTAGTAATGTATCTTTATAAAGCAAATTTCATATGAAAAATGCATCTTATCTGTATAATAAATATTTAATCATACATTATTGATTATTAACTCCTTTTTGATTATCGACTATGGAGCATGTCTAATCTTTAATATTATTTTAAACTAGGATACACTAAATTTGGTTATAAATTTCTTCATAATATATCCCTGCATAATTTGAATAACATATTAAAATTTAATAAAATAATATTATAAAACATAAGTTTCCCAAAATCTTCGGTTTTGTTTAATGTTCAAAATATGTTTCTTCAAAAATTTAAATTTATTTTTTCTACAACATATTTAGAAACATTCTCTTTATTAAAAGCAAGTAAATTTTACTTATCAAATATAAATATAGGTTTTTGACATGGAGGTTTTTGACACGACGGTTTAAACCATGGTTAAAACCGTCAAAAACTTGCCAACCCTGGTACCAGTCTATCCTATATGTAGAATAGCATCTAAATACGCAGTTTGGGTAATTTTTTTTTTTTTAATGTAGTTTTGAGCAGTCAAAATTACAACCTTTTCAAAAAAATGCTGACTCTTTTTTATTATTTCAATTTACTTTATTTATTTGAAGAGCTTGCAGTCCCTAAGTAATCTACCTCCCTTCTGCTAAATCACTATACAAATATAAACTGCAGCAAACTTATAACTGATTACAATTTTTTATATTCTAGATATGCCACCACCACCGAAGAAAAAGAAGTTGAATAAAAAGAACCCGGAACAACTTGAAGATGGCTTAGAGGATTTTATGAATTTTGAGGAATATAATTCTCGAATTTTTAAGATTGAAGTGAGTAATTTATTTGAGTTTTAGTAGTTATTGCAAGTAAATTATTTGCATCCCTGCCAGGGGTTGATGCAGGGATTTTTCATGAAACCCATTTTGTGAAAAGTAACAGTTACTTTTGTAAAATTTATTATATGTTTGCGAAAAGTAGTTTTGTAACTAAATAGAAAATTCAATTACTGAAATTCAAACGAAGCATTTATTAATAACTTTTTTAATACCTTCTAAACTTTAACTTTCTGGTGAGCTTGTTTTCTTTGCAATTTACAAATTTAAAAATATAACTGTATAAAAATAAATAATGAATCCAGTGGAGAACTATCTTCAAGTGTCTGCAACACTAATAATGTTTTTTAAAGCACCTGGAAAATGCATTATATCATATAAATCTATTTTTGCAGCTGTTGTAGTGCTAATTATTTATGGCATCTAGGTATCTATCTATATATGCGTTTTTCCCGAGGCCCTTGGACAAAATTAGCATTATTTTCATGATCTCTTGTGGAATTCATGTTTTATGTGTGATTTTTTGAAGAAATTTATGTTTTCTTTTTGCTAAGTTTTCACAAAAATCACATTTTTTTGTGATGAAATTAATTTTTTTTTCATATATATTTTTTTTTTCCCCTTAAAACTTAAATTTTTTTTTTTTTTTTTTTTGCAATTCTTTGATGAAATTTGCAATTTGCCGTGATCTTTTGTCAAATTTCATGCTTTTTCACAATTTAAAATTTCGGACTGATTTGGTCGCTCTGGATGCAGAAACTTAGGGGGCCCCAAATTTACACTATCAACGTCATTTTTGGCCTGTCATAAGAAAAAGTTAAGAGGGGGGGGCACCAAATTTTGACTTTGCCCCTGGTGCAATTTTCTCTTTGCATGTCCCTGACCGCGAAGACACTCGCGAGCTAATGCATTGGATAGCTGAGGTTCCTCTCAAGAACGCTCCTTGATTACTTTTTTGATTTTGGTTGTAGGTATTTTCTATAAATTTATTTTCACTTCCAATACTGGTTCAGAAAGTGAAAGTAACTTTACAAGAAATATCTGCGATCAAAATAGAAAAAGTAATCAAGAAGCGATCTTGAGACGAACCTCAGCTATCCAATGCAAAAAAAAAAATAAATAAATAAATAAATAAATAAATAAAAATGTGAAAGAATTATTGGAAAAATCCCTCCCCATAGGAATAGCATTAGGTTGCAAGTGTTTTCGCAGACAGGGACAAGATCCTTAACTAAACTAATAGACCCTCAAAACTAATTATGGAAACGCCTTATCAGAATCAACTTATATCGAACATTTGAAGCAAATCGGTAAATTTTCCGTGAAAAAGCCATTTATCTAAATTATGGGGGTTACCCCTATTGCATTCCCCCCCTCACTTTTTACTTAAGCACTGAACACCTACAACTAATCATGGAGGTGCCTTATCACAGGGTCCTAGTGTCAGGGAAAATCTGGAAAGTCATGGAATTTCAAAGTAGTCAGGGAAAGTCATGGAAATTTCAAAATATATAGGAAAAGTCAGGGATTTTACAGATATTTTCTTACAAATCATTGAAAAGTCTTAGAAAAAAATTTTAAAAATGATGCGAAAGTCGTTAACTAGTCTCGGAGAAAAAATCACAAAATTCATCAAACAATGGCAAGGGAAAGAACTAAAAATTTGAAGAATAATTGCAGAAAAAACGTTAGTTTTGACAAAGGATTGTGAAAATAAGTAGCAAATTTCATTGGATTCCCGTTTGGTTAAAGAAATTTTTGAGATTTCATCAGGGAATTTTTTGAGATTTGGTCATGGAAAATCAGGGAATTTGCCTTTCATGCTTTGCTGGGAACCCTGTATCAGAATGATCTTGTTTCTAAAGTTTAAATGGAATTTAATAATTCTGCTTAAAAAATCTATTTACCTAAATGAAGGTCTGAGCATCTTGTTCCCCCCCCCCCCCTTTTATTCTTATCTAATGAACTCCAAATCTAATCAGAGCCTTATCAGAATAAGCCTATATCCAAAATTTGAAGTAAATCGGATATTTTTATCGGGTTATCACATTAGGTACATATGTATGTAAATACATATATATACAGAGCCTGTCTGCACATTGGCTCTCAGGCTTTGATAGCCTATGAGCTAAAAACACATGAAACCTCATTGGCCTAAGATAAACTAGAAAGTTGGTGTGGAGGTGATCTTTGGGTTTAATAAAATCATGCCAAATTGAAGTGGCTTAGGATAAACTAGTTCTTGTTAGCCATATACCCATATTTCTTATCAATTGTATTCATTTTATATTTACTTTATTTAATCAAATACAATATCCATTAAGTCTTTATTTATTTCTTACCTTTTCCCATCAGTGCAGCTGCTCTATTCTATTTAATTTACAGACAGAGAAATATTTTGAAAATCATCATATTTCGTTCCCGCCGATTGACTTATCTCCGATGTTTTTCCACCAAGCCTCGGCGTGCGTTCGCTCAAACAAAGCGGTAACGTGAACAACCAGTAGACAGCGTAGTTGTTTTCTCCTTCGAGCGTGGTTTGCTTTCAGCATGTGCTTATGCAAATTTCTCTCGGCATGTGCGAGTGATGTAGGAGGTTCTGCTTCTGGTTTTTCGAATGCGGTCCTGCTCAGCTGTTTGTCGATGAGAATAAATAGGAGTTTGTGGCTGTTGTTTTGAGAGGAAAGACTGGATTGACACGAGTTGATGTTCTTCAGCAATCGTAGAGCTTATTTTGTTATGTTGCAGGTGATAATGGATTAGTGTGAAAAGTTGTTTTATTTTCGGCGGTCATCAAGTTTGTTCTAATGTAGTATCGTGGTTGTTTTTGAATACATTTGTCAACATGGTGAAGATGTTTTTATTTCTTATCAGCTTTTCGTCAACTTGTGTTTTCCAAGTTCCTTTTTATTCATAACTAAAAATTAAAATGAGCACTGGATTGAAATATTTAATTATTTATTAAGCCAAATTTTGCTTTAATTATCCATAAAATTATATTGAATATTTATTTATTTGAATTATATTTTAAATATGAAAAAGATTTTAAATAAAAGTTGAGTTTTATTTTAATTTACTTGGTCATCATTTCAGTCAATTTTACACTTACTGCCTAAGCACAACTTTAAACACTATTTCTTTTTGCACACTATAGGGTCGTTATGCTTTTTCTGTTACAGTTAACTCTGCTCCATTATAGGATGTATTTGGACAATGCTTTAAATAATTAAATTTAGTTTAGCAGTGGTTATGTGAGTAAACTCACATAACAGTTCAGACCAATGAATAGCAGGCTAAACTAGTTTATCCTGTGAGTGTTGGGCCAAACTAGTTTGGCCTAAGAAAAATTAGTTTATCCTGGGGCATTAGGATAGACTAGTTTGGCCTAGAGAAAACTAGTTTATTCGATGGGCATTGATATAAATTCATTTGGCTTAGACCAATCTAGTTTGGCCTAAAATCAGGTTTTGGTAACATATATTATAGGTGAAAACTGGGAAATTCGATTAGTAGTTAATGGCCAATCGATTCAGTTTCATTAGTGGCTGCTTTTTAAATATAGGTTTAAATGATTTTTTTTTTCTTTATTTAGCGGCTAGTGAGTATCAAAGTTACAAATAGTTAGTTAAAAAACGAACTGGCATTCCACTGAGTGGAAAAATATGAATTGGTAATTAATACTGCAGATAAAATTAGAAGTGATAAATTATATTTAAGTATAAATTTAAAAATAATTTCACATTTTTCTTGTAAATTTTATTTTTACATAAAACTTGGTAAGATCTAATATGTAGATTGGCAACTGGTAATTATTAAGTTTGGCATGTGTACAGATAAATATAAATTTTTTGCTTTGGCTGAGATTTTAAAACTCCGGATGTCTTATTAAGGCAGTCAGGGAGTGCCAATGTGTTGATGAGGTGGAGGAAGTCTACTTGGTGGCAGTAAAGTCAGATGCTAAATTTACAGTATTACTTGCCTAGTGGCAGGGGTGCAGAAAATGTTTCTACTCCCAACATTTCCCCCAATCCACAAGAAAATTTCTCCAACATTCCAAGGTTTGTTATGAATAAATGCAGTATTACCATACGTATAGAAAGTTTATTTTTCGTATATATATCAACTTATGCGCAAGTATATATGCTAGAGGCTATTCTGAATAGAAAAAAAAAAAATCTGAAATTTACGTATAAAGCTATTTTCTGACGAAATTTGCGATTATTTAGCAATCTTTTAACAAGTTTTGTGTTTATTTCCCCTTCATATGATAAAATTTGCTGTTGTTTTAGAAATCTGTGACGAAATTAGCTGTTTTGCGCTCATATGATGACATTCGCAATTATTTTGTGATCGTTTAGCGAAAGTTGCGGCTCTTTCGTGATCTTTTTACAAAATTTGCGATTGTTTTCTGATTTTCTGAAGAAATGTCCATTTATTTCGTGATCTTTGCACGAAATGTACGGGGTTTTTCGCGTTCCTTTGACAATTGCGATTATTTTGCCATGTTTTAACAAAAATCGCAATTATTTTGCCTTTTTTGACGAAATTTCCTGTTTTGCAATATTTTGACGAAATGTGCCTTCATTTCCCAATCTTTTGTCAAAATTTGCATTCATTCTGCGATTATTTGGCAAAAGTTGCGCTGCTTTCACGATCTTTTGACGAAATTTGTGGTTATTTTGCTATCTTTTTGTGACAAAATTCGCGGCATTTTACTGTCCGAATTTTCAAATTGATAACCAATTTTTTTTATATTTTCGGTATCGATTACCTCAAATTTTTGAAAAATTCGGAAGAGAATCATTCTTGAGTACAGTACATATTATTCTGAGATCGTGAAGGTCGTCATAGGTATTTTTTTATTTGTAGAGATTTAAAAAAAAAAAAAAAAAAAAAAAGGAATTAATTGTTAAAATCGAAATCAATTGTATATTTTCTGAAAATTTTCCCCAGGTGCTTAGAATTTCTCCCGATCCTAGATCGCCGGATTGGACATATTCTGCACCCTTGCCTAGTGGCTAGTACTGATTTTGTCCTATATTTTTAAAGTAATTGTCTATAATGTTTCAATCTTTCTTTAGACATACATAACACCAACATAATACTTTAATTATAAATACATAAAAAAAATTGTACCAGCCAACTATTACTGGTACAATTAGTGAGATATGACAAGAGTGAAAGATATAAGATACAGCAATGTCCTTAAAATCTCCTTGCATTCAGAGGTAAAAATGGTATAATTTATTTGAAATGCATGTGGAATTAAAATTGATGACTATATTTTGTAGGAAAAAAACTATTTCTTGAAAACATAATCCAAATAAAGAGTTCATGGCAAAAAGAAAAAAGCCTAAATTTTCTTGCATCCGATAGTCAGAAAGAATTAACCAATTCACTAATTAGATGAAACACAGTAGAGATGCGTATTTCTATGAAAAAAGCTGTATTTCACAAAGCAAATTAATAAGATTTTTTAATCGCAAGGTGGTGATTGATGGCTGATTTTTAATCGCCACTTTTACAACTTTAATCGTCATGTTTCGAATAGCGACCGTTAATTTACACCTATAATATATACAGGGTGTCCGAAAAGTCTGGAAACGGCCGAATAACTCGAGAAATACATATGAGATTGAAAAACGTAAATATACGTGTTAAATATTTTTAAATAAGCTACTCTGTGATACCAAATTTGACCTTCGAAACCGACCCCCTGGGGGTCAGAGGGGGTCCAACTTTGAAATTTTAAATTATAACCCCCATTTTTTATTGCAGATTCGGATTCTACGGACAAAAATACGTAACTTTTGTATTTGATGTTTATTTCAAATATTCGTTTATCACGGTGTAATCGAGCATATTAAATCGATACATATTCCCGCTTTTCCAACGGGATTTTCCCTAATCGAAACTGATTGGGCAGAATTTTTGACGTCAAATTCCTCGTCTTTTGTAGGAATAGCGTTTCCTGAAAATCACCCGTGGCGCTTATTTCAATAGTGCTACACTGTTAAAAATTTGACCCATTTGCTGCAGCGTCACTCCACAGCTATTATAGAATATCTCTTTTGTGACCAATGAGAATGCTCCATAATACAGTAAACTAATCGTTTTCTATAAAAGCGGTGGAGTGACGATGCAGCAAAAGGGTCAATTTTTTTGCAGTGTACTTTACTGTGTTATGGAACATTCTCATTGGTCATGAAAGAGATATTATATAAAAGCTGTGGAGTGACGCTACACCAAATGGATCAAATTTTTAACTGTATAGCACTACCGAAATAATCGGCACAGGTGATTTTCAGGAAACGCTATTATTGCAAAAGACGAGGAATTTGATGTCATAAATTCTCCCCAATTAGTTTCAATTAGGGAAAATCCCGTTGGAAAAGCGGGAATACGTATCGATTTAATATGCTCAATTACACCGTGATAAACGAGGATTCGAAATAAACATCAAATACAAAAGTTACGTATTTTTGACCGTAGAATCCGAATCTGCAATAAAAAATGGTGGTTATAATTTAAGATTTCAAAGTTGGACCCCCTCTGACCCCAGGGGGTCGGTTACGAAGGTCAAATTTGGTATCACTGAGTAGCTTATTTAAAAATATTTAACACGTATATTTACGTTTTTCAATCGCATATGTATTTCTCGAGTTATTCGACCGTTTCCAGACTTTTCGGACACCCTGTATATGCATAAAGCAGAGTTTCCCCCTGAGGGTTTCAGGGGGCACTCCGTCCCTTCTGCCCTTTATTCTGAAAAATAGTGCCTCTCTTGCCCTTTATCCAAAAACTAGCGCCCCTCTTGTCGCTCATTCAAAAAAACTAGCGCCCTTCTTGTCGCTCATTCAAAAAAACTAGCGCCGTTCTTGCCCCACATTTGAAAAACCACAGTCCTCAGCAATGATGCAAATGGGCTATCTACTTATAATAAAATGCGTCCGAAGGAATGTGTAGAACGGTTCCAGGTTGTGCCACTCCTATCTGGATTCAACCATTGCTAGACGCCACGTTAGGCTTAATTAAAAACAGATGCTAAAATGACGCTTTTAAAATTTCTTCCACTTGAGATAATGTTTTTTCAGCATATTTTCATATTAAATATGGATATCAAACCCAATTATAATACATAAAGATAACAGTAAGAAATGGAAAAGTTTTTTACTGAGTACGATCGTATTTTATTTATCACTCTAGCACCGTCTCTCACAACTTTAGTGCTGCCATCTATGAGCTATTTTAGAAGCCTTTTTGGGAATATATTGTAAAATATAAATTTAGTTTTAGATTAATTTAAATTTAGTTTTATTATTATTTTTTTTAAATACTAGCATTTATCCGGTTAATTTTTTTAAATTTTGTTTTCTATGTAAATAAATAAGCTCTTTTTTTTTTTTTCTTCAAGTTGTTATGGATATATAAGATATCATCATGCCTGCATTAGTATAACTTAAAATTATTTTTTCACATGATCTTAAATTAAAAATTTATCTGCTTTGATGCAATGCATGCAAATAAATCAAAATTACTCTTAAATTAAAATTTGATGATTTTTATTTAGTTTATGATATTATATATTCCTTACATTTAAATGGCATTTGATAAAAAATACAAATTTCGTTTACAATGTAAGCAAATTTCGAATGGATATAATCTAAGCTTTAAAAACTGGCAGATTTAATTTAAAATTTTACAAAAGAAACAATAATAATAATTTTGGTTTTCATAACTTAGGGATTGAATTTTTAAAGTTGCAAGCTGAAGTTTTTAAAATTGATTTTGATTTAAATCAATGCCTCCTACTATAGAAAATAGCAGTATTTTCTATAAGAAACTAAGATTTTTTTTTTTTTTTTAAGTTGTTTTGTGTATATTAACTGCGTATAGATTGCACCAAATCTAAATTTAAAAAGAAAGCTCAAAGCTTCATAATCGATGCCTAAAAGCATCAAACTAAGAATCTATCATATATCCACGACTAAAATCGCTGCCGAATCATAATAAAGAATGTATTTAAAAATTTTTAAAACTTCAATATTTAATTTAAATGTTTTGTGAAATCTTCAGAAATTGAGTTTTATTTTGCCAATTATCATTATTATTGTAATAAATACTGTTCTTTGTTTTGAAATTAAAATTTGTTCAAAAACTAAATATCAAGTAAAAAAAAAAAAAAAAAAAAAAAAAAAAAAAAAAAAAAAAATTGTAGAAATTTATTGCAATTTTTAAAATGTGCTTTTTTACAATACAAACTCTTCAAAAATAAAATCTGCATTCTGTTTGTTTGTATGAAGTATTAAAAAGATGAAATGCAAGTGAAAATTCCGTCATTTTTGACGGGGTTATATACTAGTAGCATGTATATTACACAAAAAATCGGCAGTGGAGCGCAAAAAATAGCTCTTGCGTGTCTCACAAAAAGTGTAATTTCGTTAGAAAATCCCTATAAAATGGCAAAATTCACTAAAAATCGTGAAATAACGACTAATTTCTGACAAGATTGCAAAAAAATTGGTAAATTCGTCTCAAAATCCTGATAAAACAGCTGATTTCCTCAAAAGATCGGGGAAAAAAATGATAAATTTCTTCCAAAAATCATGATAAATAGAAAATTTTGTCAAACCATTCACAAAAAACGGCAACTTTCATTACCAAAAAAAAAATCACGAAAAAATAGGAGATTTCGTCAAAAGATCGCAAGAAAATGCAAATTTCATCAAAGGGGCACAAAAAAAAAAGGTTAATGCCAGAAGTGAATTTTTCTGTACTAAAAACTAATTTTGCGCTTCAAAATTGTGTCTTTATTGCTCCAAAAGTGGATTTTCCTGCTTCACAATCAAGGGCGTGCGAAGAAAAAATCATACCTGGTTCATAATTAGAATTTGATGCCCCCCCCCCTTCCCTCCCTGAAGAAGGCTAAAAAAATGGCTAAAAGAGAAGAAAGCATTAATTGCACCAAAATGTAGCAGATAAAAGCATGAATTTTGTAAAATTAACAGGGAAAAAATGTGAATTTTATCGAAGTCACAGAAACAATGCAAGTAAGAATCGGAAAACTTTGAGTTTTGTAAAGGAACCATCGAAAGAAAGCGAATTTTCTCAAAGGGCCGTGGAAAAAACGCAAGTTTTGTTAAATGATGGCCTACAAAAAAGCAAATCTTGTCGAATGACAGCAGAAAAAATGTAGTTTTTCCCCCAAAGAGCCACTGAAGAAATGTAAATTTCATCACAGTACAACAGACAAAACACAAATTTCACCAAAAAGCCGCAAAAAAAAAAAAAAAAAAAAAAAAAAAAAAAAACCTTTTTGCGATTTTTTGATGAAATGTTCTTCTTTTCGAGATTCTATATCAAAGTTTACTTTTTTTTTAAATCGTGATCCCTGAACAAAATTTGCATCTTTTCATGATCCTCTAAAAAAAAAATAAAAAAAAATTCCGGCAATTCTATAACGCAGTTGGTGATTTTTTTTTTCACTACTTTATGAAAAGGGTTTTATTTTATTTTATTTTTTTCACTAATTTACAAAAATGATTTTTTTTTTCGATTATTTGTCAAAATTTGTGATATAAAATTTTTAGAGTTATGACCGACTTTTTTAATTTTCGGAAATGACTACCTTAATCTTTCTTAATTTTGCAAAAAATCTAACAGAATCACAGAGGTGATCCTAAGAAGAAAACAATTCACAGCAAATTTTCTGGAAGGTTACAATGGAAGTGGTAAAAAAAGAGGGGGCTTTCCCGTTACAAATTATGTGCTTTTTTTTTCACACTGAAATTAATGTTTTTTCGTGGTTAAATGTGACAAAATTAGAGGTTTTCGCAATCTTTTGATGAAATTTGCCATTTTTTGTTATCTTTTAACAACATTTGCTGTTTTTTGCGATCTTTTCATGAGATTTGTAGTCCCCCCCCCCCCCCCCCCGATTTTTTAATCAAAATCTGCCGTTTTTTGTGATCTTTTAACAATATCTGCCGTTTTTTGCGATCTTTACACAAAATTGGCCATTTTTCCACGGGCCGTATAGTTAACTTATATAGTAATTTTAAACAAGCTGTAATATTATTGTAGTTAATATCATATTTATCAGTAAGATGAACTTGTTACATTGCTGGGGATCCCACAAAATTTCGCAAATTGGATTTGATAAAAGTTTAATGTAAATTCATATGATTTATTTGAGTTATTTTTTATAGCTGTTTTAAAACACTTAATGCTTTAATTTTCGATATTATGTTTCTAGAGTTCAATTTAATTTTTAGATAGAAGAGCTACTGAAAGAGATGAGAACTCCTGAGCTACCTGATGAATGGATTGATCAGTTAAAAGATTTTTTGACAAACATTCCAGAAACCGCTTTACATAAAGTATGTAATTAATGGATGGTACATTTTTCTCTTTGCATTTTGTTTGGTTATAAATGTTTTCATGTATTCTTTTCTTTGTAAGTCTGTTTTTTTTTTTATTATTATTATTTTTTTTTATTGTAAATTAATCATAGCAATTTAAAATGTAATCATTATATTTTTATGAATTTGTCTGAATTATAATTTTACTTACCTATTTTTAAAAATAAATATATTACTTTTTTTATATTTTATAGTTAGCTGTAAAAAGAAAAAAGAATTCTCTATTCCTTTTTTATGTTTCAGCCATTGATTTAAACATTTGATTTATTTTCATAACGTATGTCTGATTTCATTGCAAGGAATTTTTATTTGACCTATGCAGGGGTGATTGTGTTTTGATTACATACCAGAATTCCTGTATTTTTTTTTAAAAATCCTGGGTCCCTTTTTTACGAAAGCGGGTCCCCACTGATAATTAGTCATATTTTTAGATGCGGAAAATGATCATTTGCAACTTGTTCATTTGCAAAAGAAAAATGAAATGCTGTAATTGTTTTAATTATAAATAAACAATTAAAACCAAATTTAATTTAGTAAGAGAAATTTTCTTTATTTTTTCAAAAAATAAATGTGCAAGATTCAAATTAAATTATAAAATAATGCTTACTTGAGTGTAGAAGATAACAAGTATCACTATAGTTTGCATTTCTTTTTAAAAGAAGCAATACTGATTTATTGAAAAAGACTTTTTTGCTTAAAAAAAAAAAAAAAAAAAAAAAAAAAAAAAAAAAAAAAAAAAAAAAACTTTTGTTGAGTAAAGGGGTATTTTTTATTTAATGACTGGGTGCTTTCAAGAGTCAAATTCACTTAGAAAGATTTGGTGCAGTCAAAAACAAATTGTGAAGCAAGAAAATCCGTTTTGGGGGCAGCAAAAAATAAATAAATTGAATATAAAAAAAAATTGAAGCAGGAAAATTAGTTTTTGGAACAGAAAAATTTCACTACCGGCATTAACTTTTTTTGACAAAAGTTGCAGTTTTTTCGTGATCTTTTGAAGAAATCTGTCGGTTTTTTTTTTTTGGGGGGGGGGGGGATTTTTTTTTTTTTGTTTTTTCGTGATTTTTTTCCCAAAATTTGCCATTTTAATGCGATTTTTTGACGAAATTTGACGTTTTTTGTGAATCTTTTGACAAAATCTACCGTTTTATCATAAGTTTTGGACTAAATGTGTCGTTTTTTCGCTATCTTTTGAGAAAATCTGCCGTTTTTTCGCGAATCTTTTGTCAAAATTTATTGGAAATTAATTATTTCGAGATTTTTTAACAAAATCTGCCGTTTTATGACTATCTTTTGATGAAATTTGCCATTTTTTGTGAATTTGACAAAATCTGTTTTATCCCAATTTTTTGGATAGTTTTTTTTTTTTTTTTTTTTTTTTGGGCAATCTTTTGAGAAAGTTTGCCGTTTTTGGGATTTTTTGACGAAATTGGGCCTTTTTTTTTTCGCAAATTTTTTGACAAAATTTATTGGAAATTAGTCGTTACTTTTTGATTTTTAATGAAATTTGTCCCTTTTTTGCAATCTTTAGACGAAATTATGCATCCCGTGGGATGCGTAAGTGCTATTGTTTTGTGTCCCATCGCCGATTTTTTGCATATTTTATGCGCTATAGCTTGTCCATGGCATCGCTGATTTATTTAGGATATCGGGCTGTTGTTTTACCGTCTAAGCTACCCTCTCCAATATCCTAGCCCAGTAATTTCTCATTGATAAAACATGTTGAGGAACATCATCGGCCTGCAACCATACAACTCACAATGACAGGAAATACAATGAATAATTTTTAATATTCAATTGATCCTCAATTTATATTTAAGAGTATCTAATTTAACTAAATATTTATAATAGGTACAGGTACATATATATTAAGACAGATATGAACCCAATTTCATAACTGTGTAAACATAATTGTGTTCATGTCTGTCTTAATAATATACTAGCAGGCTGTGCCCGCTGCGCTGGTCCATTTTTCCAAACAAATCTTGACTGAAACAAAATGGTGATTTGAAATTTCTTTTTTAAAGCAGTGTAGACCATCACCTGGAATGTCCTTCCGCAATGCTTAAAACGATACCAGTGCCAATATCATTGCGATATTGTACTATTGTATGCCTTGGACAAAATTTTTTTGTAATTAAGTACCATCTCTCTTATTTGATCATTTATAGTAGAGTTTGATATGAAAATGAGACCGTTGTGACAGCAGGAATCAAAATGTTCTCTACTCATCACATTATTTTGTCAGAAAGCATTGCAATGATTATCAAACTTTATTAATTTTCAAATAGCACATTATTATTTGTTAGTTCTTAAACTCCGGAATCTGAACTTTCACTATGTGCAGATCTGGTAGCATAAATGCAATCTCATTACATGCTGCATTACATTTTTAATAACCGTCCTCTTCTGGCAACTCTACTATACAGTTTTCTATCTACCTTGGTCTGTTCCAGCAAAGTACATAGCAAAAAAATGTGAAAAAAGAGTGTTTAACTTATATATTTATTAGAACAATGAAGCATAAAAGGTGTGTTTTAAAGCTGAATTATTTGGGTAAAATTAAAATTACATCAGTTTCACTGCCTCTTCATTTTTTAAAACCAGTTGCAGGGCTGCCACAGGCGACTATTTTTATATTCCGTTCGCACCACTATTTTTCTAATATAAATTCAAAAAAAAAAATTTCTTGCAAGTGTTGTCAAAGTGTATGTTAAGGATTTCTGTTTAAAGAAAGTGGTGCCAGTTAGAGTTAAAAAATAGTCACCTGTGGCAGCCCTGCAGTTGCAAACATGTAGCTGTTAAATCGGGAATAATCTTTATACTAAATTTTGTAGAAAAATAAACCTTCAGCTTCAGTTTGTAATCAATTCCATTATGATTTTTGGCGTCAAGCATTAGTACTGCTTTTAACGATTTGTTAAAAATGTATCAAACTTATTTCGTGTTAATTGTCAAATGAAAGTGAAGTTTACAATCATCTATTATTGGCAATTAATCTTATATCTTAACAATAGTTTTTTTTTTTTTTTTTTTTTGACGGGGTAATAAAGTAGTATTTAATAGTTAATTTTTGATAAAATTCTGTTGATAGGGCTTAATGTTAATTAAAACTGCAACATAAACATCATAAACAAATTTTTTTACTGTCGATATTTAATGTATATTTTTTTCTTAGCCAATTTTAAAGTATTTTTTTCAACCTGAATGATTGATAAATTAATTGCAAATATTTTTTTTAAATTCTATATCATTAATATTCCGAATATTTTTCCTGCACGTTGCAAATATTGCTTTTTTAGGGATAGTAAAATAACTACAGATAAAAAATACATAATAAGACTAAAACACAGAATTAACGACAACTTGGCGAATGCCTCTACGGAGACTTGAAAAGTACGCCAGTTCTGTCAACTTAAATATCCAAATAGAATTTTAATAAATAATAGGTACTACTTTATTATTCCATAGATCAATTTTGCCAAATTATACATATTGCAAAACAATTCACCGTATTATACAAACGAATATAACTTTTATTTTAAATAACCAAAGAATCAATAAATTACGAAAATATTATTAGAAATACAAATAAAACTTCGAATTAAAAAGTAGTTAGTGACGTAACAAACGCATGTAACATATTTAATTTCAAATGAATGTGGCACTTACGATCATCCATTATTAACATTTAATCTTTTATTTTGGCGGCAGTTTCTTGGTTGAAGGGATAATCAAGTAGTACCAAATAATATAAAAAAAATATAAATAATAATATAGCCAATAATATTTTGGTCAGGTGTCATGTATGGATCAAGTTGGTGTGATTGCAACAAAATTGTGATTTTATGGATTGCGTGGTAATCTGGTTGTTGTTGTTTATTTACTAATAAACTTTGTTTCTTTACTTTTCTTTATTTTTTTCTTTCTTTATTGTTTTGTTCGATAATTATTAATTAAACTTCACTTATTTAATATTGTTTCCTTTTTAAAATAATCGAAAATAATTAAAAATAATATAACATATAACTGGTATTTGAAAGCGCAGTGTTTGCCAAACTGATGTCAGATTAAAAAAAACGCGCTAAGGTTATGCGTATATAAAAATGGAAAAATGTTTATAAAAATGTAAACAAAAAAATAAACAAATAATTAAAAAATTGCCTTTTCGATTTTTAAAAAAAATAACGCCAAGCAGTCGTTAATTCTGTAGTTTCATCAACAGTAAATTTTCTTTTCTTAGTTTGTTTCATAATGAAAAACCATAAATTTAATAATCTCAAATAAAATAATCTGACAAATTTTCTATGATCTCGTTGATGATCTAGAAATCTCCTTAATACATAAACAAAAAGGCAAAGATGTCATATGCGCCGAGTTTGGCACGATAATTTTTTATGCTAATTTGGCGGAAACATTGTTTTCGAATACCAGTTACATGTGAATATTTAAATTATTTTCTATTATTTAAATGGTAATAAAAATTTATGAAAAAAGTTTAATTAATAAGCATATAACAAAACAATTTATACAAATATAAAGTAAATAAGCATTTTATTTATAAATAAATATTAATAGTCGGGTTAATATATCTCAGACAAAATAATGCCAATTTAAAATCTATTAGTTACCTCGGTAATATATAATATCTGTGCCAATAAAACTTTCAATAATATAGTAAATATGCTATTTGGCGGTGCTCAGTTATTGAAGATTAGTCCAATATCATTTTAAATATTATCTAACACAAAAAAATATGAAGAAAATTGAAGAAGAAAGGACTAATTAAAACAAACTTGTAAAATATTTTGGCACAAATGCCTTATGTGCACCACATTTGTGCTTTTTCCCTCTTTTTATGCCAATTTGGCGAAAACTTCATTTTAAAATATCAGTTATATATATATATTTTTTAATTGTTATCTATTATTTTAAAAAGGAAATAAAAATAAATAAATAATGTTTTGTTAATAATTATAAAATAAAACAATTTACATCATTTGAAAAAATAAATAAGAGTAAATAGTTTATTAATAAATATACAATAGCCGAGCTACCATATGAACATAAAATCGACGTTTTGTTGCAATCGCGCCGTGGTGCATATATGACATCTGTGCCATTTTTTTCAGCAGGCAATTTTTACTTCAAAATGTTGAATTTATCGATAGTAATAACGCAAAATTGCATACATTTCATTTAAATTGCATAAATTTCCTTGTTCAGATTGTAAATTTTAAAACTAATTTTCCCTGGAAGAGAATTTGACAAAATGGCGCAAAAAAAGTATGTTTGTTCATTACAATTTTCAAAATTGCGGTGAAAAACTTTTGAAAAAGAATGACTTTATTTTACAATATATATGTGTGTGGCAGAATTTCACACTAAAGCTAAAATTTAAATATTAGATTACAATTTTTAAAATATTAACTTATGTTTATTGAATTTATAATTGAATACTGAAATATACTCCAAAAATCATCTTTTGGAAAAAACAACATTATTGTGACCTAATGTTAGACATATGCATTTTTGGCTTAATTCTTTGCCGACAAAAGTAAAAAAAAAAAATCTCAAAGAATCAAATATATAACTCACAATTACTTTTATAATTAGATCTGCCTTTTTCTGGAGTAAGTTATATACTATCGAAATTTGATAAAAAAGAGAAAGGAAATAATAGAAAGGAAAATAAATATCGTTCAAAATTCATTTAATCAAATTTTCAAGTTTTTTTTTTTTTTTTTTTAAATTCTAACGCAAGGATAAGTCGCCAAATGTTGCATCAAATGTAATATTTCACGTTAAGTTATTTTTTAAGCGTTACAAATATTTCTTATATTTTTAAGATAAATATTTTTGTTATAATATCATGCCTCATTAAATGTTTTTTCTATATTATTATTATTATTATTATTATTATTAATAGTTATTTTCTGCTTTTATTTGCAAGATGTTTGTAATATTTCTAACAGATATATCATTTTTAATTTGTTTAGTAATGATAATTTTCGCCAAAAAATAACTACTGGCAACCCTTTCATCAA
The DNA here is from genome assembly GCA_964019185.1 of Maratus speculifer. NCBI lineage: Eukaryota > Metazoa > Arthropoda > Arachnida > Araneae > Salticidae > Maratus > Maratus speculifer. The sequence continues at coordinate 10,727,100 of OZ025298.1, read as the reverse complement.
AAATAACCGAAAAATACGAAATTTAGTACGAAAAATCAGAGTTATCCCTGTATATTTGTATCATAATCCTCCGCAAAAATATTTTCTATCGAATGATATAATCTGCAAAAAGATCCATCGGGTAGTTTTTGAAAACACCCGTTTGGAAGTTTCAGAATTTCTGCTTTATAATATATATGATATATTATATATCTATAATGTATTTAATTTTTGTTTTGTACTTTTGTTGAATACAATTGTGTTTTAACTTAACATTTTTTTTTTTAAAGAAAAATAATATGTATTTTTACAGATTGATGAATTTCCGTTAAGTTTTGTTGCCTTACCTATCATGAAAAAAAAGCTTGTGAAAGGAACATTTAGATTTATTACTCCAGAAAAGATCACCACTATTGGCAGTTTTGCACTAAAGACCACTTGTTCTGCAAAGCTACCTTATGTCATAGATATGGCTGTAGAAATTCCTAAGGTAATTGTTTTTTATTTTTCTGAAAAATGTTATAACTTTGTCATGCACTTTTCGCTCTTCTTCTTTATATATAGAGATATATATTGATTCTGTAAAAAATATTAGTAGTACATGAATATCTTGTCGATCAAAAAAACTATTGCAAAACTTTATGATCATCCATTATTGGTATTTAATTTTAAATGTTACATTCATTTGACAGTAAATATGTTATGCAGTTTGTTACATCATCAAGGGATTTTGAAATTGACATTTTATTTATATCTTTACCAGGGTTGGCGAGTTTTTGCCGAAGGTGGAAAAAAACCTGGTAAAAACTGTCCTGGCAAAAATAGGTTTTTGCCAAAAAAGTGGCAAAAATAGGCTGTCCATTTAATTTTTCTTTTTCCCCAGAAAGAGAAAAAATATTACACGAAAGCAGGGTTGGAGAGTTTTTTGCGGAAGGTGGAAAAAACCTGGTAAAAACTGTCATGGCAAAAATAGTTTTTTGCCAAAGAGGTGGCAAAAATAGGCTGTCCATTTAATATTTTTCCCCAAAAAGAGATAAAATATTTCACAAAAGAAAAAACTGCATATTTAATTAAAAAATTATTATTATTCTAAATTTATTTTAGCTTTTAAGTTAAATAAGTATAATTATGCATTTTATGACGGAATACTAATTTTTATAACTAGGTTATAAATGAAAATAATACCAATTTTATATAAATAAATAGAAACTTTATTTATTCATGTTTATACAATTATTAATAATTCATATAACAGAACTGTTGAAACTAAGTAAAGAATTTATGTTTATAGTTTATATATGTTAGAAATTCGAAGAAACAATTAATTAAAATTTAATTTAATATAAAATTATATTTAAAGCAGAAAACTATTAAATTTCAAATATTTCAGCAATATCTTCCTCACATCCTAAATTTTGCTGCTTTAGCATGGCATAACAGTAAAGTTTTGAAAGAGTATCTGTTGATAGTTTTTTTCGAATCTTAGTTTGCACAAATGAAAAACTTGAAGAAAATCTTTCAATAGCAGCACTACTTGCTGGGCATATTTCATGGTGTGCTTAAATGATTAAATTTGTGAAAAGTTCAATTTGAAGGTAAAATATCTATTTGAGAGACAAATAATTTTATGAAGGGTCCTGTTTGAGATTAAAGAATTTTGTGAAGGGTCCTGTTTTAAGATAAATTATTTTATGAAGGGTCCTTTAAAGAACCTAAAATTTTCCTAAACATATCCCAGACTTAAGGTAAAATAATTAGGTATGTAATTTTTTATTTTGTTCTTAATTTCCTAAGGAAGACTGAATCCCAATCATTCTTCAAAAATTTAAAATATTTAATATTAATTAATTAGCAAATTAAATTAAAATATTAAATAGTACACTGTTAAATTTAATTATTTATAACATTACTATCTTTATTAGCGTGCAGATTTTATTACACATTAAAGACAAATAGGATTTTTCCATTTTTGCCGGAGTTTTTTTTTTTTTTTTTTCATTTTTCCATTGGTCTTTTCCAGTTTTTGCCACTGTCCTCGCAAAAATACCTTTTTGCCGGCAAAAATGCCAACCCTGATCTTTACTAACATTTTACTAATTTATTCGTTCTTTTGTTATTATTATTATTATTTTTTTTTTTTAAAGATAGATTAGTTTCAGCTAACATCACAAATATTTATCCACAAATACTTCTTTTTTAATTTAATTAATTTTACTCGATCATTTGGCAAAATTTGGGTTTTTCCATAATTAAAAAAAAAAAAAAAAAAAAAAAAAAAATCTTTTTGTTTTTTGAGGAAATTGACGACTTTTTATGTCTAAATTTTCAAACGAATAACCAGTTTTTTTTTTTTTTTTTTTCAAAACTGAATATCCAATAAATATCAAATTTGATGATCAAGAGAAATTTTGTAATCGTCAAATGCAATTATTTAATTGCATTTGACAACTAACAATCACTAATTTCATGCATAGTTGGGGGTATAAGCTACACAAATATATTTTAAAAACCTATCTGCATAAGGTATGGTAAATTGCAAATAGATTGTTACATGATTTTTTTAATAAAAATATCTGAATTAAAATATTTGCAATGAATAGGGAATAAATAATTATAATAATTAAAATTATGTGTGTTTAACCTAAGTTTTGCTAAGGTAAATAAATTGCCAACTCATAGATCAAAGCTTGAAAGAGACAGTCAAATGACTTTATGTAAAGCAAATGTTAAGGAAGCTCCTTTTATCAGAACTAACAGAAGTGCCTGATTCCCCAGATATTGTAAAAATTGGTTGAAAAGATTGTTATATGATGGCTGTCGATTCCTGGAGTCTAATAAAATTTTCAACATTAAAAGAGGTTTGAAATAAAAAAAAAAAAAAAAAAAAAAAAAAAAAACTGATAGATTAAAAAAATGAGGAATGTAAAATAATAAAGAAGATGGGAAGAATTTTAAGTTTTGAAAAAAAAATTAAATTAACAAGTGATTAAATAATATCTTATAGTACCCTAAATGCCAAATTGTAAATGATGATGAGATTATGGATGAGATTCAAGATGAAAAAGAAAGTGAAGAAAATGAAAATTGTGTCTGATTGAAAATGATTAGTCTGAGAATAACCCAGATCCTTCATATAACAAAATCCTTGAATATTTGGAAACAGATATAAAATAACTCAAAAGTAAAAGAATGCTGATCCTATTCAACTAACGTATTTAAGAAAAATTTGAGATATGGCAGCGTTGAAAAGAATGACTTTTTTGAATGCTTGAAATTTTAGTTGCTTAAAAGACACACAAAAGTATCCAAGCCAGGAATCGAACTCGGGTCATCGACATAGCACACAGAGGTTCTACCAATTGAACCACTTTTGAACAATAACCTGCCTGGCACTTCTCATTGTCCTATATTTGCAAATCTACAACTGCAGCAGAGATGGAATATTTTTCTGTGAGCCACCAAATCTAGTGCAAACATGAAATTATAATGAATCCAGCATTGATAAAAACTTAAATAAATGCATATAATTCTTTAAAAAAAATTTCTGTACAAAATTTTTCGTGCCTTGTATTTTAAAATAGTTGAAATTTTAGTTTCTTAAAATTTGCTTACTTTTTCACTCTGTTGGCTGCATATCTTTTAAGAAACTAAAATTTCAAATATCATGCAAGGCATGAAATATTTTCTACAGAAAAAAAAAATCCCAAGAATTATTTAAATTTATTTAAATCATCTTTGAAGCAAGCAACAATTAAAAGCTTTTTTGCAAATCATAAACTTTGATGTTCATAAAAAAAAAAAAAAAAAAAAAAAAAAAAAAAAAAAGATCTTAAGAATTAAAAAGTAAAAAAAAATGCTAGTATTAGCTGGAGTTGTCATTTCTTAGCCTGAATAAAATGTGCACGAACATTTTTAAAATTGTCTGTCCATTTATTTGAACAAGAATCAGTTCCAATTTGTTTAAATGATCGGCACTCTACTGTATTTATGTTTTAATTTCAATATACTGTTTCTACTGTTCTGTTTCATATTTTCAGAAATTTGTGTTAAATTTTGTTGAAAACTATATCTGCTATAAACAGAAAATAAATAAATAAAATTGAATTTTTCATAGAAAAACATTAACACCATCACAATTATGCATGCTCTGTTTAAACAAATGTACACAACAATTAAACTGGACCCACATAGTCATTTGCTACAGTGACAGACAATTTTAAAGATTTTCTGTTATATGGGTGATCACAAATGTTATTTTATTATTAAATTTATTGTCCCTCCCTTTACCCATAAATTATGTCCATGACTAAATCTTCACTGAAAAATATGATGCCAAACCTATTCTTTACATCATCAAAGTTCACGAGCCATTCAACAAAAATTTTGGTAGATATTTAACAAACTGTGCACAATTTAAATATTTTTTTTCACTGTTCCTAAACTTTTGAAGGTTAGTGTATTTTTTTTTTTTTTTTTTTTTTTTTTTTTACTATCACTTGTTAAACATTTAATTTCAATTTTTTGTTAATTACTGCAAATTACATATCTTTTTATATTTTCCTTAACTTGATTTAGAATTATTAGTATGTATCAATATTTTAGGCTTGCTGGCAAGGTATGGATTACTTAAATGAACGTTATCACCGGAAACGGGCACTCTACCTAGCATATATTGCTCAGGCCCTTCTAGAAGCTGATTTTGTTGAAAATTTAGAATTTACTTACCAAGATGACTGTCACTTAAAGCCTGTTCTTTTGATCACTCCTAAAGGTAAGATGTTATCTCCTATATAACAGTTTTCTATATAATTTTTTTCTAGTATCTTTTTTCTTAATCTTCATCTACAACTTTGTATACAATATATATATATGAATTGTGATAAATAAATTCATTCTTTATGTTTATTTTACAGGCATTAAAGATGAAATAGTTTCACTTACTGCCTATCCTAATGAAAATGCCTTTAAGTTGAATAGATTTATTCCTACAAGGAACAATGTTAGAGCTTCATGGTATTTGGGTATCTCTGATGAAGGTAAGCTGCTTCATATTCAAACACATCCATTAGGAAATCATGTTTGACAAAAAAATATTCATGGTTTAATTCTTAATTTAACAAACTTTGTAGAAGAACATGTTATGATATATTTTCTTAATAATTTTTTTATTTTATGGATGACATGAAAGCGTTATAATGTATTATATCATATAGTAAAATTAAGATACTAAAATTCTACTTGGTATTGAACACAAGAAAGTATCTTTTAATATTTAATAATTTAAATAGTGAAAAAAATTTCTAATATTTAATAATTAGATATTAATATTCTTTTCTTGAATTGTTTGATATCACCCATTAGCATTCAAACATGTCCTACTAATCAGGAAATTATCCCTAATGCAGGGGTCAGAGTTGTCCTATATTTCCTATATATCCTATATTTATAAAATAACCTTCAAAAGTGTCCTATATTGTCCTATATTTTTCTAATTGTCCTATATTTCTCTACTTTCTCATATTTGGTATTAAAATCATCGCCTGTTTTCACATGCATCGCTTTGCTCGCTGAGTTAGTTGAACGTTTACGGTGGTTCTGTGTTTCATTGTGATTACTTTAGTTTCTCTTATTGTGTATTCAGCTACAATACATCGTTTTTATTTTATTTTTTAATGTAGAAAGGCATATTTATTGCATTACATTAATGCAATGTCGCAATGTGAACATAGATTGATGAAATTCTGTAATGCTTGGATAGATCAGATTGACAGGCATGAAAAAAAATATTGCTGAATAGTGTGTGAAGGGTAAAGATCATTACCGTGTCTGGTTCCCATCAGTAACAATGGTTATTTGCAATTAATGCAGCATCCCAAAAAAGAAGCACAAAGATAATTGAGAAAAACAAAGAGATTAGCTTCAATCTCACTTTGTGCATTTTACTGGCAGAAAAAGCTTGAATTTAAATATCAAATTAAAAAAAAAAGGGTAGAGTACTTGGACTTAAAATAAGGGAAATAAGATTTACCATTCCAAGATTTTGTGGATAATTCACATGGCCCTAATTATTTATTTCAGTCATCAGATGGAATACAAAATTTTTGAAATGTTTGCAGTTTCGTCCATGCCACAAGGTATACAGTTAAATTCAAAGAAAGTGTCATGTGCCATTGCCATATCTCATGGGCTTGACTCATATTTTAAAACAAATCACTGTCAGTGATGATTTCAACAAAGAATTCCCCTTTTAGTCACTCTCATATATGACGAGACATTAACACTAGAACCCTGGAAAATTTTACTCACTTTCTATAAAAGAATTTCATATCAGAAACTCTCCTGGTTTCAATCGACGTCTACTCATTGGGTATGGTTCAAAATGACCCGTCACTGCAGTTCTAGTGTTAAATGACCAGAACTTAAAACAATTAAACATTTTTGCTTGGTATTGGATTGAGAAAATTGGTGATATTACCGAAAAATATCTTGAAAGTTAGCTTTTTGATCATTTAACTGCAAAATGAATGTAATGAAAGTCTTTAAATGGATCTAAATCACTTGCTTATCTTTAGGTCAAATGGTCCTAATGTAAATAAATCAGCTTTTAAAATTTTGGATAGACAAGTACAATTTATGAGAAAATTTGGCATCGTGTTGGAACCTTTAATTTACACATTGTTGATTGTTCACAATGCATTGACAAGGGTATCTATCACATGTGAGCCTTTCTCAAACATAACAGATTTCCTTGAAATCTGATTTTATAAGATTCTGCGATTATCAAAGATTTTCTTGAAATCTAACATTGTTGGTTTGGAAAATTTCTTTTTCAAAGAAGATTTAAGAATAACAATGGAAAATTTAATTTTATACATATTTTTTTAACATTGTATCTTGATTTACTATCTTTAATTAGTGAAAAATTATAAGCTAACATAGATATGTTTTAAAAATGTATTTTATAGCAGTATATATCCAATAGCATTACTTTCTAAATGTCCTATATATGTCCTATATTTTTCACAAAAAATGTCCTATATATTATGAATTGGTCACTCCTACCCCTGCTAATGTAATAATGAAAAAAACCTAAATAAGTACCAATCAAAAGGGTATATTGATGCATGTTTTTAGATGCAGAAATTATTTACCTTCATTTCTCTGTTATCGAGATATAAAATTTTTCAAAGTAAAACATCTATTGTAAGAAGGGAAGGCCCTTCAACAGCCAATGAACGAACCAGTTCATGGTGTAAAATATAGATGCAGATTCAGGATCGCCAGTCAACACATGGCAACTAATTTTCAGCGTCTAGTCACCATCCTTTGTCAAATTTTGTTTTTTCTTATGATTGTTTGATGAAAATCACATTTTTCTGCAATCCTATGACGGGAATCCTATGTTTTTTTTGCAATTCTCTGATTAAAATCGCGTGTTTTTCAGCAATCCTCTAACCAAAATCACATTTTTCAGCAATTTTTTGACAAAAGTCACACCATTTATTTATTTATTTTTTTTTTTTTTTTTTTTTTTTTGGGGGGGGGAGGGGGCGATCCTTCAATGAAATTAGTTTTTCTTCTGTTATCTTTTAACATTCACATTAGCGTTAATCTGTGTTGTTGCTTAATTTTTCTTAGAAATTCAACCGTGGTGGTGACTGGAGTATTTGGGTATAGCAGCCACTGGCTCCCTAAAAATTTTGGGAATCTGCACCTATAGGGTAAAACAGTAGTAGCTTCTTTTCTTATCAATTAGAAGTTCTTTGGGTAAATTATCCACTTATGTACTATTTAGCATTATTTTGTGATGCATTATTTAATGTTTTAATGGACTAGGGCTGCATTAGGAGTAGTTGCAAAACTCCTAAATGTGTTTATTGAACTTGATTAAAGATTTGATGTTAGTAATGTTATGAAAAGTTTGCATACCAAACATTTGTAACTGAAAAAAAAAAAAAAAAAAAAAAAAAAAAAAAACTTGGAATAATCCTTTTTATTTTTATATAATGCTTATTATAATGTGTGTAATAGTTTTGAAAATATAAATTTTCCAAAAACGGTTATTCATTTATAATAACCTATATATCTTGATAACCTTGAGATGAGTGCAAATAACTTTTGCATGAGCAAATGTGTATAAATATACTATTCCGAATGCTGCTTACTTAGATTTTTTAATCTTATTTACACTAAGGTGTAGTTTCCTGGTAAGAACGAATTAAAAAACTAAATTACATTTTTAAAAAAATTTCAATTAACTCCATCCCTTTTACCCTACATATAAACTTATTTTATTATTTTAATTGTAATTATTATGAAGTAAAAATGCAGTCCTCATTATAATATTTTCTTATTTTTTCTTAACTTTTAAAATTATTTTGCTGTAACAAATTTAAATATTTTAAATGCTTTTAAAAAAGTCAAAAATATTTTTTAAAGTGGAATTTACAAATATTGTTAAATTTAGATCTGACAGTTAAAATTTTAAATAACAGACTCTGGAAGATCCTTTTAGCTCAATAGGTACATTTTGCAATCTTAATTTTTGTTGAATTAAATACATTAAAATCCTTTATATATGTTATATAATTAATAATGCTTCTAAAACTGATCACTTAATCATATTTTAAAATTTGGACTTCCAAGACTATCTTATATGTGTTTCTGAGTCAAACTATTTAAAAAATAGGAACTTTTTTTAACATTATTTGTGGGGGGGGGGGGGGAGAGAGAGAGAGAGAGAGAGAGATTGCTGGTTTATTTTGTTTAGTCAATGGATGGAAGGTGGTGACTGGTTATTTTCAGTTCTGACTAATTTGATTTTAGTTGTATCCTAATGAAACTTTCAAGTGGTGTCTATTAGTGCATACAAATCATTTTAATGTAGAAATCTCTAAATTGATATTTTTGGAAATTTTTCAAAATATTTAGATATTGATTCCATTTAAGAAAAGAATTGGGTAATTTTCTGTTTGAGAAAGATGTTTTGAGCATTTGTGTTTATCTGTTTTGAAATGTTTGCTATTTGACTGTAATATTGTTAGTTTACTTTTTGATTCTATAGTGCTCAGTTTCCAAATATTGATGTCGAAAAATAAATATGGAAGTTAAAATACTTTTTTATTATTATTATTTTTAAGTGGAGAAAAAATAAAAATGAGTAAAAATAAAAATAAGTATTGCTGTTTATCATAAAAAATCATATCTGATTTCTAGAGTTCATGTTGTTCCAAAGCACTTCTGTTACAATATGTGAATTTGGCTTGTAGATCTTGTTTATGAAAATTTGATCATTAAGCTCATTTAAAAGCATAAAGTTACAAATTATTATTTTGTTTTAACACTTTTTAACAAAGTGAAAGTGTTAATGCATTTGGTTTGTCTGTCTGTCTATCCATGCTCTAACTACTGTAAATGTACTCGGATTTTCATGCAAGTGATAAACAGGTCACTAATGCATGTTTGGTGTTGTCTATGAAGTATGTAAGATTAATAGTTTATTTACAGGAATAATCAAAAGAATTTCATTACATTATGGTATATAGCAAAAAGTCATTTGCATAATATTTTAATGAAATTGCACTGTTTGAGACTGATATAAATCGCTAAATTTCACTACAAGATGATTACGTTAGAATAGGGCATTCATAGCATTTGTCGCTTATTAACAGGAACACGTAAAATAAATTGGTTACAGTACTGTCTTTAAGCAATAATTGTTGGAAATTTGTTTTTAATTGTGGCATGTCCTTTTATATTTAATTATTTATCATGATACTCATTGCATATAAATTATACCTTGAATACATTTCCTGCACAAACAAATTCACATATCGCTCTCATTTTTATCAGAAATGGCTGGGGTTCAATTTTCAACAGAGGTATTTATTTCAAAATTGAACAAAATTTTTACATGCATGTAATTAACAGATACAAATCTATATATCATATACTGAGCTTTTCAAATAATTTTTCCAATTGTAGATGGAAACAGCTGAAATTGAATTTTCAAATGTGTTATCTGTTTCCATATGGGGAATTAGACAGAATATTTCAACTTATTAAACATAGAGTTTTGTTACATTATTGTGAATATGTTAGAAAGTGTTTCATAATCTATGATTTTTCTTTCTTGTTTTTAGATGTAACACCTTAAATGAATGTGACATCTATGACTATTTAAGATTTCTAAGTAATTTTCTCAACATAGAATCAAAGTTTATGATAGTCTTATTAACTGATAATTAAGTTCTAAAGATATCAAAATATCATAATGTCACCATAAAGACACAACTGTATGTAATTTCTAGAATTCTGATACATCAATAAATGAGTGAAAAATCTATTACAATGTTTCATCTTTATGTACATGAACCAAATTAATTAAATAGAAGTGTGTAAAAAGCAAGGGCTGTGCAAAGAAAGGAGGCAGTCGTTGTGGAAATTGAGGGGGCACAAAATTTATGTAAGCAGCCTTATTTGTTTCTTCTTTTTTTAATAAAAAAAATACATAAATGCATATTATTATTATTATTTTTTTTTTTTTTTTTGAGACAAAAACATACATTCTACAGTATGTGGCTTCAATCTTAAAATACAAAAGGGGGTTTCAAACTGATATACAGGGTGATTCCAAATTTTTTTTACAGTAAAAGAGGGATGATAGTACACATGAAGACAAACAATATTAAATAGGAGACCAAGGGTCCAAAACGTTTTCCTAAGGAAATAGCCGCAATTAAATTTAAGAGACCAAAATTTCAATCAAACATAAAAAAACGGAAAAATCGGTCGATTGATTTGCGGTTTTCACTAAAATTATTGTTTATGTCGGCATTTTCTTGAAATTAAATTATAAAGATAAATTTCAAAAAATGCCGATAGAGGGTGCTTTGGACTTTGGAGTAACGAACAACTATTTTTTGCCGGTATTTTTTGCATCTCATTAAATGTTTTCGTAAGCTTAGACTCAAACTTAAATTTTGAGCTCAAAATCTGTAGTTGGGAGTGGTTAAGTAACACAAACTGAGCTGTGTTCAGAGGGTTCAAATTTCAAATGATTATAAAAAACGGAAAAATTGGTCGATTGATTTGCAGTTTTCACTAAAACTATTCTTTATTTAGGTATTTTCGTGAAAATAAATTATAAAGATAAATTTAAAAAAATGCCGATAGAGGGCGCTTTAGACTTTGGAGTAACAAAACACTCTTTTTTGGCGTTATTTTTTGCATCCTATTAAATTCTTTCGTAAGCTTAGGCTTAAACTTAAATTTTGAACTCAAAATCTGAATAGCTGGGAGTGGTTAAGTAGACAAACTTAGCTGTGTTCAGAGGGTTCAAATTTTAAATAATTGTAAAAAAAAACGGAAAAATTGGTCGGTTCGTTTGCGGTTTTTGCTAAAACTAATTTTTAAATCAGCAGTTTTCTTGATCAATCAGTTTTTTCTTGAAAATAATTTTTAAAGATAAATTTCACAAATTGCCGATAGAGGGTGCCTTAGACTTTGGAGTAGCGTACAACTATTTTTAACTGTTATTTTTTTAATCTCATTAAATGCTTTCAAATGCATAGACTTAAATTTTGAGCTGAAATTCTGAATCGTTGGGAGTGTTTAAGTAGCAAAAAATTGAATTGTGCTCGAGGAGGAAAGAGGGTTAAATTTTAACTCCTGAACACATTTCAGTTTGCGCTTCTTAACGCCTCAAAACGATTCAGGATTTGAGCTCAAAATTTAAGTTTAAATCTAAGCTTCCGAGAACATTTAAAACGCTTTTGCAAGCATTTAATTAGAAACAAAAAATAATGGTTAAAATGAATTGTTGGTTACTCTGAAGTTTAAGGCGCCCTCTGAAAGAATTTTTTGAGATTTATCTTTAAAAATTATTTTCAAGAAGATCCTGACTTAAAGAATAGTTTCATTTTAAACCACAAATGAATCGACCAATTTTTCCATTTTCTATAATTACTTTAAATTTGAACCTCCCCCTCCCCCTTGAACACAGTTCAGTTTGTGCTACTTAACCACTACCTACTATTCAGATTTTCAGCTCAAAATTTAAGTTTAAGTCTAACCTTCCTAAATCATTTAAAGAGATGCAAACAATAACGGCAAAAAATAGTTGTTCATTACTCCAAAGTCTAAAGCGCCCTCTATCGGCATTTTTTGAAATTTATCTTTATAATTTATTTTCACGAAAATACCTAAATAAAGAATAGTTTTAGTGAAAACCGCAAATCAATCGACCAATTTTTCCGTTTTTTATAATCATTTGAAATTTGAACCCTCTGAACACAGCTCAGTTTGTGTTACTTAATCACTCCCAACTACAGATTTTGAGCTCAAAATTTAAGTTTGAGTCTAAGCTTACGAAAACATTTAATGAGATGCAAAAAATACCAGCAAAAAATAGTTGTTCGTTACTCCAAAGTCTAAAGCGCCCTCTATCGGCATTTTTTGAAATTTATCTTTATAATTTAATTTCAAGAAAATGCCGACATAAACAATAATTTTAGTGAAAACTGCAAATCAATCGACCGATTTTTCCATTTTTAGGTAGATTTCGTATGAAATACTACCTATTGCATTGTCTCCCATGTTGGAATTTCTGAAAAATTTTTGCGGATCTACACGAATCATGACTCCTAGACCCCAAAACCACCATCAGTAAAAAAGTTTATATATCTATCTATCTATCTATCTATCTATCGGTGTATATCACTTTCTTCTAGACACGATAACTTCCATAATTATGCTCAGATCTTCTTCAAACTTTTACATAAAATCAAGGAGCCTAAAATCTCGGTCGAGTTCGTTAATGGGCAAAATCGGACCAAGGGGGTGGAAATAGGGAGGGTTTTTGTGAAAACAGAAAAAACGCGATAACTTCTTAATTAAAATAGATATCGAATCAGTTTAAAGTTTATATTACTTCTAAGAAATGGGCAAAAAGTTTATGCATGACAGATTTTTGATAAAGTTAAAAATGGGCTCAAGGGGCGAAAAAAACATGGTTTTTGGGAGAAAAAAATTCATAACTTCGTCAATTCTCAAGATATTAAATCCAACTAAATTTTATATAAATGTACTTAATATTATCTAAAACTTTTGTATTTACAAGTTTTTGATAGGACCAATTTTTACCGAGGAAAAAAATTAAAAACGAAAAGAAAAGGGGGGAGGAAAAAGAAAAAAACCCATAACTTACTCAATTCTTAAGCAATCAAATCTAATTAAATTTATTTTACATCTTCACAATAAGATCTACAACTTTTATACTGACAAGTTTTTCATAGAACCCATTCTTATAGCAAAAATAAATTAAACAAAAATAGGAGTTGGAGTAAAAACCTTAAATCCAAACTGCTTATATTCTGACTCATTTTAAAATTCATTTTTGATTTTAAACGCATCCAAATGACAGATCCTCTTATTTAGGAATTATATAATGCGACGTTTCGGCCAATTTTTTGATAAAGGCAGAATATATTTTTAAAAAGGCTGCCAAAAAAGGTATTTTGAACAGATTTCCCGAAATTATCGTCATTAAAAATTGATTAAGTATAACAAATTGCATTTTTTCTGAGTCATTTTTAAATTCATTTTTGTTCTCAAACCCATCCAATTTACAGGTCCTATTATTTAGGAACTATATAATGCGACGTATTGGCCAGTTTTTTGATAAAGGCAGAATATATTTTTTAAAAGGCTGCCAAATAGGGTATTTTGAACAGAATTTCACGAAATTATCATGATTGAAATTTGAGGAAATTAAAAAAATTGCGTTTTTACCGAGTCATTTTTAAATCTTTTTTTGTTCTCAAACGCATCCAATTTACAGGTTCTCTTACTTAGGAACTATATTATGTGACGGAGTGGCCAGTTTTTTGATAAAGGCAGAATATATGTCAAAAAAAGGCTGCCAAAATGGGCACTTCGCACAAAATTTCCCAAAGCGACCATGATTAATGAACTGTGGGTATTCAAATAACAAATTGGTTATTTTATGACTCATTTTTAAATCCAATTTTGCTCTGAAACGCATTCAAATGACAGTTTTTTGTTACTTAGGAACTATATAATGTGCGTATTCTTTGATTTTTTGATAAAGGGTGAATATACATATTTTTAAAAGCTGTCAAAGTAAGCACTTCGCAAAAAAAATTCCCAAAGCGATCATGATAAAAGAATTGAGGTTGTATTCAAATAACAATTTTTTTATTTTATGACTCATTTTTAAATTCAATTTTGCTCTCAAACGCATTCAATTGACAGTTTTTAGTTATTTAGGAACTGTGTAATGTGCCGTATTGGTCAGATTTTTGATAAAGGCTAAATATATATTTTAAAAAATCTGTCAAAGTGGGCACTTCGTACAAAATTTCTCAAAGCAATCTTGATTAAAGAATTGTGGATGTATTAAAATAATAAATTGGTTATTTTATTACTCATTTTTAAATTCAATTTTGCTGTCAAACGAATTTAATTAACAGTTTTTTGTTATTTAGGAACTATATAATGAGCATATTGGTTTTTAATTAACAGTTTTTTGTTATTTAGGAACTATATAATGAGCATATTGGTTAATTTTTTTAATAAAGTAAGAATATAATTCAAAATATGTTGCCAAAATGGGCATTTGAGTAGAATTTCGTTTAAGAGGATTTCGATAAAACCAGTTCTTACAGAAAAATGAAATTAAAAAATTTTTAAAAACGGTTGAATAAAGTAGTCAAACTGGGTTTATCTCTAATCATTTAATTTTTTTTTTTTTTTTTTTTTTGAGATGAAAACTTTTCGAAATCTACCTCCGCCTATAGGCCATGCCGAAAGGGATTTTTTTATGTTTGATTGAAATTTTGGTCCCTAAACTTTAATGGCGGCTATTTCCTTAGGAAAACGTTTTGGACCCTTGGTCTCCTATTTAATATTGTTTTTCTTGATGTGTACTATCACCCCTCTTTTATTGTAAAAAAAATTTGGAATCACCCTGTACTGTGCTGTTATATGCATTTTTTCATCTGTTTTTCAGATCCTCTTTGTCAAAAAATAAGTACAATTTTATTTTAAAATATTTAGTTGTTAAAATTAAACCTTTTAAAGTTCCTTTTAAATAAAAGCACAAAACATGAATTCAATGAAATTTATTTGTGCTTCTACACTTTAAATTTCATGATACATGTACAATGGGAAGGAAGGAAGATTTGCCACACTGAAACATCACCCCGGGCACAGTTTTCTCTTTGCGCCCCCACTGTAAAAAGCGTTATTTTAATTTTAGACTTAATAATATGTATTAATGTTTATTGGCTTGCTTTTTTTTAATTATAACTTCTTTTTCCTAGATACTGAGATTCCAACATATTACTACAACTCTACTATCTTAGCAGATTTGTTGCTCATCAAATTAAATGAGTTTTTAAAAGAAACTATTTCCCAAGAAAATATCATAAATGGAATAAAGCTTGTTAAATTGTGGCTTATTCAGAGAGGATTGCTATCGGTAAGTCTCGCACTTTTAAAAATGTTTTTCTATATTTTTATTGTGCTTTGTTCATTAGTTTTTTACCCCAAAATCTTTAAAAATAAATATGATCACAAAATGAAATGCATTATTCTGCAGTGATTCAATCACAAAAGACACAATATGAACTTTAATAAGCTCACCTTTTTACTTAAAGGCAATGAAAAAAAAAAAAAATATAGATGTTACAAGTTTAAAAAATATTCATTTTATTTAAATCACTATGGTACTTTTGGCCTGCATTTCCCGAAGCCATCATCAGATTGCTGTTCTATTCATAAAAACTTTTTTTCCACTTTCAAATGAAGTGATATATTTGTATGAATAAAATTGCAATTAATTAAAAATTTTATCTTAATGATTACTTCATTTTCAAATGAAGTGACATACGGTCAACTCTGTGAAATATGCATACTTAGGGATCAAGGATTTTGTGGATTATTCATTTTTGCAGATTATAAGATCATCTTTTTATTTACATTGTATTTCCTAAAGGTCTTAAATTAGGAACTGCCAGTGTTGAATTCGATTTTTGGAGCTATGAGATTCTCTCCCCCCCCCCCTCTTTAAGATGCCCAGACTTTCCGGACATGGCAAAATCCCTCCTAAGTGTCTGAATTCTACACTTTTCTCTGCACAAAAGAACAACTGTTCAAAACAAAGCACACTACGTTTTCAACATTTTTCTCTGCACAAAAAACAACTTCACAAAACAAAGGAGCAACTGCACAAAAATTACAAATACAATACAAAAGAAAAGCACAAATGCAACATTAATTTTAATAACTGAGTTAATTTAAAGAAAAATTAAAATTGTATACAAAGCTACTAATTTCACAGATTATTCACCATATTAAGCACTGACACAACACAATGATAGTATCAATTTTAATTTCAATATCAATTTAATCAATTAATAATGATTATTTTTATTTATTTATTTATTTTAAATCTATGAACATGTATTGTAAGTTCTGGATCTGACATAAAATTTTGTTACTCAAGGAAATTTAGGTATTTATATCAATTTGTATTTAAGTATTTATTATTCATTTGAAAATTAAAAACTGAAAAAAAAAAAAAAAAAAAAAAAAAAATATGTACCAATTTTAGTTTTATAAGTTTAGCTGTTAATGACAGACATGTAGTGTGAATAATAGATATTTGTAGATTATACATTGGCGGATTTCATAGACTTGACTGTATTTGTATGAATAGAACTGCAATTAATTATAAAAATATTCTTGGATGGTGATTGCTGGAATTGCAGGGCAAAATTGTTAAGAAATTATAAATGAAATGTATATTTTTAACTTGTACCATCTATTTTATTGCTTTTTCATAGCTTTTAAATAAAAGAGTGAACTTTTAAAATTTCATGTTGTGTATTATGTATCTTAAGAATATTTTTATAGCTTTATTATAAAGCTTTCAAATATATATTAATTGGCAGAGCACAGGGATGTTGTGGATGTGGAGGGTATACGAGGATATAAGCTGTATACCTTCTGGATGTTTTAAAGGAACACTGTATACTCTCTGTTTCTCCAGAAAGCTATAATATAGTAACCTGTGGGTATAAGCTCTTCTTTGAGCGTATACACTCTTTTTTTTTTTTTTTTTTTACAACTACACTACTGGCAGAGCATGAGTAGTGATTTCAAAGGCGCTGATAAAGTTTGGCAATTTTACAGGGTAAATGTAAACAAGTAAAAAGGGTGTAACTATTCTTCCTAGACCCTTGTAAATTTGTGTAATTCCTTCATTTTGTATATAAAAATGCATTTGAAGTTATTCCTATTATTAGAAAACTTTAATGTCACTACTCCCAAGCTACCTTTTTAAAACTGTCCATGTAATCCTGCTTTTTGCCAAACCATTGTCCTGCCACACTTTCTATGCTTCTCTTCTGTATTAATTTGTGTTTCTGTCTATGTTTTAACTTTTATTTATTTGTTTTTTATAAGGGATAGTGATTTTGGCCGAATAACGAATATTCGGCTAGCCGAATAATAATTGTTAAGCCGAATACCGAATATTCGGCCTGCCGAATAGTAACTATTTGGCCGAATACCAAATATTCAGCTTTCCACATGCTTTTTATATTTCAAAGTTTAAAGGTATTAAAATGTTACTTTGTAAAACAATTTTACATAATATTTAATAAGAGAAACTTATATTTTGATAAACAAGAGCTTTTTATAAGAACATTCAGTATTAAAAAAAATCTGCCTTTTTTTATTTAAGAAGCATAATTATGATACTTTTTCAATTAGTAAAATTTTAAATTTCATTTCTTCTATGAATTGAAACAAATATTTTGAAATCAAAGAGAAATGATGAAAAAATAGTTGAAGAAAAACTGTACAGTCTCACATTTGTTCTTTTTTAAATAACTCAAGGCAGATTTTTTTCAATATAAAGTATAAATACTTTCAACTTAATTCTGAATAAAGTAATGTCTAGCTCATAGTTCTTTTCTTATGAATAGTGGCATTTTTCACCCTTCCCATCGTATCATATTTTACAGAAATCAAAGCATGTGAGTTGAAAATATAGTTATTTATTGTTAATGCAACAAACGAAAACACAAGTTTGACCTAGAGTGAGATGAAATACAATGCATTTGATTTAATAAGTTGATTATGATTATGGTTTCATAAACAAAAAACTATCTGCCTTGATAGCTATTACTAATCTCAAAAGTTTTCCTTTCTTGTTTAAGGTCTTTCGGGGAAAGCAAGAAACAGATTATTTACTAAATAGAATTTAAGAACTTGCATCTGCACTCGCATCATTTATTCCTAAGGAGAATCCTAATAAATCATAATTTTAATCCTTTAAATGGTTAATTTTCTTAAGTTAAACTTTACAAACAGCAAATAACTAATGTAAAAACATTCTATATTATTTAAATATGATTTCATTTCTAATTATTTTAAATATATTAATAAATTGACAGTTAAAAGTAGAAATTGTGAAAAGTTTTTTAAAATGTGTTTTAAAAGGCTTTATTAAGTATTGGATTCGGCAGGCCAAATAGTTTCATATTCGGCTTAACCAAATAGTTTCATATTCGGCCTAACCAAATATTCGGTAACATGGCCGAATAGGCCGAATACCGAATAGATACCGAATATTCGGTACATCCCTATTTTTTATGTACTTTGGTAAACTATAAGTTACTACAAAATCCTACTACCTATTAATGTTCAATTATTATTTTAATTGATGTACATTTAATTAATTTTTGTTTTGGGAATGTCATTATTTTATTTTTCAGGGATATGGCAGATTAAATGGTTTTATTATAACGATGTTTGTTGCCTACTTATTGAAAAAAGGAAAACTCAACTGTTTTATGAACCCTTATCAAGTTTTTCGTTGTACATTGCTAGCTTTACGTAAGTATTTCTTACTTATTTACTGTATGTATATCACTATGATCAACATTAATATTTTATCATTAATTATGTAAACATTTTGCTACAATAATGCCTAATGGAGCATAATTTGCATTGACTTTCCATCTTACAAAATTAGAACTGCTAAAGTTCTTTTAATCAGTTTTTCCCTCTGTACTACAATAAAGCACAATATTAGTACAGAGTATAATACTTTAATAGGAGAAATGTTATGTTGATTATTGAGGTTCTTCTAAATAAGTAATTAAATAAAAAAATATATATATATTTATTTATGTTTTTTTTATTTATTTAAATAATTGTTTTTATTTGACTTTAGGATATATATGGGTGATTCTCAAAATAGGGGACAATTTATGTCTTTTGGCATACGAAAAAAATTTAGATGTTTTCTGTCATGTTTTTATATTTACATATGTTTGTCTTAATATCATTCATTATTTGCACTCAAGAATTACTCACTTTTTAGTTAAAAACACCTTAAAATAACAGAATAAATGTTCAAAATGTCATTAGCATGGATGTCCACAGCAGCTGTGCCTTGTATATACTAGCTTTTTCAAGAGTTAATATCATGTTTATAAAATAAAACAAATGTTATTCTTTCTTTAAATTAATCAAGGAGAGGATTTATCCAGTTAATTTCTTTTTAAAAATACAATTATAGTATATATATAAAAAAAAAATAAAGTTTGTCCTCCATATTCTATTTTCAAAACAAGGTCATACTATAACAGCTGGTTATTAATCAAAATTTCATTTTCACATATGGCAATAGTTTAAAAATATAAAGTTTCTCCATGGCAACAAGTAGCCATTTTACCCCAGCCTGAAAATAGAAGCATGTATTGTATTTTAAGAATAGAAGTTGAATATTAGGGGCGTACATCAATTGTATGTCATTAGAATGGATAATAATTTTCATGTTTATTTTATAATTAAAATTTTTATTTTACTTATTTGCATAGGATTTTTGTGTTTTAAACAGCCCCAGAAAGGACTATTGCATTGTGATTATATTATGGCTCATAATCTTATTTAAATTAAAATTTGTCATTAGCATGGACAAATATCAGTGTCATTAGCATGTTTTTTCTGTCCATGCTAAAGACTCCTATGTACATAAATTTAACCATTGCTTACATTGCATCTTTTATAAAGTTTAATTTTACATATAAATTTAGGTATTACATTTATTATCCCTAAAATATGCATTAAATCTGTCAGAAAATTACTAAGACAGCTTCTTACATTGTTAGTGTCAGAATGTTGCTCATGTAAACAAAGTTTGCTCTTTGGTAATGTTTTTATTCTCCTTATATGTATATATGTAAAAATGGAAACCATTTGCTGAAAAGGAAGGCTAATAAATATAGAAAAAAATATTTAAACAGGAAGAAAATAAAAATTTCCTAATATATTTATTCCATGCAATTTGTTTTGTCATTAGCATGGCTCAAAAAATACTAATTATTTTTTTTAAGTTAATTTTTAAATATTTAGCTCTGCTGACTACATGTTAAGTATACCTAATACTATATTAACAACACCTATTTTTTTCCAGAAATTTTGCTAACAGTAATTTTTTTAAGATTTCACTTTTGAAATTGTCCCCTATTTTGAGAATCACCCATATACATATGTGTGTATATATATATATATTAAGCAAAAACATAATTTGCAGAACAAATTAAAAAAACAAAATTTATTTCCTACACCTTTTAAACCCGAGAAGGGACAGATATTTAGATAATTTAGTTATTTCAACATTTAATATTAAATTTTGGTAACAAATAAGTTAAACCAAGTTAACATTAAAAAATAAAAATGAATTCAAACAATCTGACATTTAACCACCCTAAATCTTAGATTCCGTTCAAATGAAATCGAAATAAATTTCAGACTTTTTCTGAACATTTGCTTTTTAGATTGCCTATTCATTTTGTTTACACCTACCGTAAACATAACACAAAATCTGTAATACAAATATTTGCAAGTTGAGTTTGGAAAAAAAAGTCTTAGATTTATTTTGATTTCATTTGAACGGAATTTGAGATTTAGGGTGGTTAAGTATCATATTGTTTGAATTTCATTTTTATTTTTTAATGTTCACTTGGTTTAACTTATTTGTTACCAAAATTTAATATTAAATGTCAAAATAACTATATCAATTATCTTAATATCTGTCCCTTCTCGGGCTTAAAAAGTGTAGGAAATAAATTTTTTTTTTTTTTTTTTAATTTGTTTTGCAAATTATGTTTTTGTTTAATATCTCAATTTTTTTTAATAACTATTGTATTCAGATGAACTCATTTCAAAATTCACTGAGGGTATCATCTTCAGGACTTCCTTTAGGTTGTATCGTTTAACAATTACTCATGCAATTTACCCAGCGGCATCAGAAATAATCACTGGTGCTTGTA
The DNA here is from genome assembly GCA_964019185.1 of Maratus speculifer. NCBI lineage: Eukaryota > Metazoa > Arthropoda > Arachnida > Araneae > Salticidae > Maratus > Maratus speculifer. The sequence goes on along the minus strand of OZ025298.1, from coordinate 10,705,750 downwards.
TATTGTTTTCGAATCTGATAACAGGAATTTGGCTGTCTCCATAGGAGAATGGCAATATTCTATATTGTTAAAAATTTGGAACATTTGCTGCATCGTCGCTCCTAGAGATGTCAATTTTTCGGAAAAATATAAGTGGTGGAAAAAAACTGGTTTTTTACCATTTTTTTTTTTTTTTTTTTTTTTTTTTTTTTCTGAAAAAAAAAAAAAACAGAAAAGTTGGAAAAATTGATTTTTCATGGTTGTTTCTCCCAAATAAATTATATTTTCTTAGAGAATATTAAATAATAAACATTTGTTTCCATTTATTTATTTTAAAAGAAAATTATTTTAACTTTATATTACAAAATAAAAAGAAAAAAGCAAAGCCTGCTTATAAAAGTTTTTTTTTATTTTATTTATTTATTTATTTTTTCCACAGCCTAAGAATTTTATTAAATGGTATTGTTTGTTATATCATACCTCTGTTGAAAGGATTTTTCAGTTACGTGTTTAACTACCAATTGACCAAATGTAAAAATTTGAGCCAATACAGTTTGCAATGAAATAAATTATGTATCCCGCTTATATAAGTATAGTTTTTAAGTAAATGATACTAGTTTAATGAAATAAATTATTGCAGTTTTATCATTTTTATGAATATCAGTATTCAAAAATTCCATTGTTTGTTTAAAAAATGTATATTTTTAAAATATTATATTTTTTCTTACAATTGTAATTTTATTTCCTTTAAAAAATATATTCAGTTTTGGTATAGCTTTCCAATCTCAACTGAAAAAAGTTTTGATTTAGTTTTTTAATCTAAATTCAAACAAAATTAAGTTTTAGTTTGGCTTACTCAGGTCTGCAACTAAAAAGCAGCATAAGATTTATTGACTGTTAGATTGTTACTCACCAAAACCAGATTTTTTTTTTTTTTTTCTTAAGTTAAATTAAACAGAATTATTTTCCTTTTATCTTGAAATCTGGTATTCCATTCTTGAGTAAGAAACCATATTCAATAATATTTCCATATGGTAATTTCATAATTCTAAGAGTTATGAAAACAGAACACTACAAATAGAAAATGCTCGCTATTTGAGGAATTAACAAAAGCAGTTACACACAGAGATAAACTTCTACTGTGCTTTAGAAAACTACTAAAATTCAAAGTTTAATCAAGAAGGAAAGTATAATTTGAAACTTGTAATAAAATATGGATTTTTTTTTTTTTTTTTTTTTTTTTTTTCATTGCAGTTGTATTTTTCTAATGCTAACTGCCCATGTTTTGCAACATTAGAGTACATTATGGAGGTCAATTTTAGATAATTTTTCAACACCTTGAATAAGTGCCCATAAAATTTTTGTCACATTCAAACTCACAGAGTGACAGATATTTTCCAAAAACCATCAAATCGTGTTCAGGACTTTCTAAAATGTTTAAATACATCAAAAACTGGAAGTCGAATTTTTCATGAATTCAGTACTTATTTCTTGTAAAGATAGAAGAAAGTAATAAATGCATGCTTCAAATTTTATGCTAAATTTTTATTTTTATCATTTTCATTAATCAGCATATTATTGAAATAATTTTGCACATGAATTAATTTTTAAAAAGAGAAGTTGCATTTAATTTTATATCTAGATTTTTTTCATGTAATCCTGTTTTTGTGAAATTGTGAACTTCTTGTATATACTTATACAAAATATAATCAAAGTTTATGATTTAGAAATTGCTATATTTAGATTCCTATTTAGAAATTTTTAATAAGGTATTCATACATATGTACAACTTGATAAGATTCAGCTGCTGTATGGCATGAGATTTTTTTTTCTTCAATCACTGCATTTGTAAAAGATTCAATTTGGAGATTAAACCTTTTTCTGAAATGTCTATTTTCAAGAGAAATTTTGCGAAGGGTCTTGTGTTTCAAACTAGAAAAAAATATGAAGGATCCTTTCAAGTCATCTCAAACAGATTTCTGCTGAGAGATCAGATTACCCACATTAAAGTTTTCATGTGAGACACTCAACATAAAAATAAATTAAATTAAAAGTATAAGAATGTAGCTATTACAAAATTTTCAGTATAATTATTTTACAAACAAAATTTCAATTTTTCAAACTGGAAAAATTGGGAGGAAAAAAAGTCTTCGGAGAAAAACTGAAAAAAACTGTTTTTTTTTTCCAATTTTTCCATGCATTCCCATTTCTAGTTGCTCCATAGTTTTTATAAAATATATTGTAGCGTATATAGGGTTCTTTTGATCTTAAGGTTTGTCAAGTTCAAAATCTAGTCTCTTAAAAAAATAGAAAATAATTTATTTACAAAACTTCACAGCTACAGAGTCTTCAAAGCTCACAAATATTACCAGATTTTTTTAAATAACTGTACAAATCCAACGTACAAGTACAGATATATGTTCAATAAATATAAAAACTTTGTTAAATCACCATAAAAGAAAAATTATACAGGACGCGTTTCGAGCTGCAAAATTACCGCTCGTCTTCAGCTGGTCCAAACACGTGTCACAACGGACAGAGTGGAAATAACAGTGAAATAAAGAGGGAGGAGATTACTTAGGCTTATTACTAAGGCTGATAAAGGCGGTCAAACCGTTCTTCTCAATAAGTCTGATTATATTTCTCATGTGGAATCTATGTTAAACTCCGGTCCTTATTCTAAATTAAAGAAAGATCCTTCTACTAAACACCTTTCTGATATCAAGGAGGTCGTTAATAAGTCTGTCATTCTTAATAATAACACTAAACGTATGGTCATTCCTTCTATAGCTAATTGTGCTCGTTTCTATGCTCTTCCTAAGGTCCATAAACCTACTCTTTCATTTCGCCCTATCGTTTCTAATATTGGTACTGCTTCTTATAAACTTGCCAAGTTCCTTTCTAAGTTACTCGCTCCTTTATCTTCCACTAATTTTCACACTGTTAAAAATTCTATTGACTTTGTTGATAAAATTAAACGCCTTTCTCCTTGTAATTACAAAATGATTTCCTTAGATGTTAAATCTCTCTTCACCAACGTCCCTGTTCAAGGAGCAATTGACTGTTTGGAAAGAAGGCTACGCGAATTCCATTACTCTTCCATCGAGATTGACGAGATCCTGCAATTAGTTAGTATTTGTGTTAGGCAAACTGCTTTCCAATTTAATAATTCCTTTTATGTTCAAACGGATGGTTTAGCCATGGGCAATCCTTTATCTCCTCTTTTATGTGACATTTATATGCATTTTGTGGAAGAAAAACTCTTCAGTTTATTTGATTTTCCCTTCTGGTGTAGGTATGTTGATGATACTTTTATCTTAATTCCTTTTGAGCTGGATCTCCAAAATCTCCTTTCTCTTGTCAACTCTGTTGATCCTTGCATCCAGTTTACTCTTGAAGTCGAAGAGAATGATTCTCTTCCTTTCCTCGATGTCTTAGTTACTAAACACCCTGATCGGTTCTCTACCTCTGTTTATAGAAAACCTTTCGCTGTATCTCTACCTCCGCATGCTTTTTCTAACCATCCTCCACAGCATAAAGTGGCTTCCTTTTATACTTTTGTTTACAGAGCACTTCGGATTTCTTCTGACTCTTCTGCTCTAAATAAGGAAATTAGTTACCTCAAATCTCTTGCCCTCACTCGTGGTTATAATCCCTCTTTGATTGACAAAGCTCTGTATAAATTTAATAAGCCTAAACGTCTTCTTACTGATTCTAATAATTCGTCTAATATTAACTCTATAGTTCTACCTTTTTATTCTCCTCTTTGTTTCAAATTAGCTAAAATCCTTTCTCGTTTCAATTTTAAAGTTATCTTTAAACCTATGAATAAAATTAAATTCTCATCTTTGAAAGATCCTATTCCTGTTGAGAACCGGTGGGGTGTTTATTTTATTCCTTGCTCTTGCAATTTGGGTTATATTGGTCAGACCAGAAGAGCGTTGAAGAAAAGATTGGATGAACATCAGAGATACATTAAAAATCAGGAATTATCTAGGTCTTCCATTGCTTCTCACTGTTGGTCTTCCGGTCATTTTTTCAATTTTTCCATGGCCAGAATTATTTCTAATCCTGCCTCTCCTTCTCATTTAGATACTCACGAAGCTTATTTTATTTATAAAAATTGTAATACTCTTGTCAACGATCTCTCTTCATCCCCCTCCCTTTCTCCTGCATGGAAATTACTTTTGTAGTTTATTATTATTACTATAATTATTTTTAGTTTTTATTAAATTATTATTATTATTATTTATTTTTTTTTTTTTTATTATTTTTTTTATTTATTTTTTTTTTATTTATTTATTTTTATTTTATTTCATTTTTATTTATTTATTTATTTTTATTTTATTTTATTTTATTTTATTTATTTTTCAATTGTTTTCTTTATCTTTCATTAGTTTTTCTCTGCCACCTGGTTTCTTAGCCAGCGCCACCTGGGGCACTCTTTGTAATCTCCTCCCTCCTTCTTTGAGTTTATCTTTACTTTTCTCTTTCCCTTTGGCTCTGACAAGCAGCGCCACCTGTCGCACTCTGTGTAATCTCCTCCCTCTTTATTTCACTGTTATTTCCACTCTGTCCGTTGTGACACGTGTTTGGACCAGCTGAAGACGAGCGGTAATTTTGCAGCTCGAAACGTGTCCTGTATAATTTTTCTTTTATGGTGATTTAACAAAGTTTTTATATTTATTGAATATATATTTATCGCCAGTTTTTTCGGTGTTTCTCAATACAGATATATGTTACAGAGACTCTTTACACAACGCCTTAACACTATATCAAATTCAAAACAGCATATATAAATCATAATACTCAAGCAAACCTGCTTAAATAATCGTGTAGTAGCTCACTCAATGAATCACTGACAAATAACAACAACCACCAGCTCGCATCGCTCTCCTATATATAAAGTTGCGGCATGCACTTGAAATTTCTACATGTTTCTAGAAAAATCCAGAAAACACTGGAACACCATTTAATGTATCTGTATACCTATAAGGGTGTGTTACAATAGAGAGGAAGGGTACCATCGGCAACAATCGTCAAGTGTGTCACCAACTTGGCGATAACTATAATATTTCGCTAATTGCCATAGACATTCATTGAAAGTAATAGACAGGTTTGCCTGATAAAAAGTTAACAAATAGAGACAATGTAACAAAAACTAATATTAGCAAAGGAATAGAGCTTAATAAAATTATTTACATTATTTTAGAGTACAAATACTAACTATTTACAAAATTCGTAACAATATCTATTTTGACCAATCAGAATGCTCCATAATCCAGTGAAATAATCGTTTTTTATAAAAGTGGTGGAGTGACGATGCTGTAAAAGTTTCAGATTTTTAACATTGTATTAGTCTAAGAGCCGAACTTATTGAGCACAAGAAAAATGCCTTTATTTTATGGAAGAATAGTAATAGAGAAATCAAATGATCCATGTCTTCCGGAAGCGAAGTGGTGCATAAGCAAAAATTAGTACCACTAGTGGTTGTTTCGTACACTGTAAAAAATATGACTATTTTGCTGCATCGTCACTCCACCACTTTTATGGAAAACGACTATTTCAGGCTATCATGGAGCATTCTCATTGGCAAAAAGAGTGATATTCTATAAAAGCAGGGGAGTGACGATGCAACAAAATAGTCATATTTTTTACAGTGTACACAAAATGTGGAAATTTTCTATTCTAAAACTTGACAATAATCACCTGAATGAGTACTATTATATGAGTGCAAGAAGTCAATTAGCTTCACTTTAATGGCAAGCTCATAAAAAATATCTCACCATTTTCTTTTCTCTAGACTCATCTTAACCTATCAAATATCCCCGCATATTATCACTTTAATATCGAGGAATTCCATCAGAAGAAAACTGAAAGCATTCCTACACTGTAAAAAAATATGACTATTTTGCTGCATTGTCACTCGCCCGCTTTTATAGAATATCACTCTTTTGGCCAGTGAAAATGTTCCATGATAGCCTGAAGTAGTCGTTTTCTATAAAAGCGGTGGAGTGATGATGCAGCAAAGTGGCGTAGGCAAGGGGGGCGTCCGCCCCGGGCGCCGAGACCTAGGGGCACCAAATTGAGAGAAATTGTTATATATCTATATTGGGGTGGGGACGCAAAATTTCTTGCTGGCCCCGGGCACCAAAAAACATAGCTACGCTACTGAAATAGTCATATTTTTTACAGTGTATATTTAACTTGATAACTGAGTGTCAATCTCAAGACAATATCGATACACATAGCAATGCACTTTAATTTCTTTGTGCATCCAGCATAGAAAGGATCCTGATACCAGGGATGCCACTTTTCTGCCTTTTAGCGGATTTCCGCTTTTTTTAATTTTTAAGAATTCGCAATTTTCGTTAAGCGATCACGAGATAAAATAACAATTTTCGTCGAACGATTGCGAAATAAAACAGCCTTTTCCATTAAACGATCACGAAATACAGCAGCCTTTTTCGTCAAGCGATCGTGAAATATAACATCGATTTTCGTTAAAAGATCGAAAAAAACTGCTATTTTCATCAAACGGTCGCGATATAAAGCAGCAATTTTCATCAAACGGTCGCGATATAAAGCAGTAATTTTCATCAAACGGTCGCGATATAAAGCAGCAATTTTCATCAAACGATCGCAAAACGAAACGGTGATTTTCTTGAAACGATCGCAATGTGAAACGGCATTTTTGTGAAACTACCGCTAAATAAAACGGCGATTTTCGTCAAATGATCGCGATATAAAACGGCGATTTTCGTCAAGCGATCATGGTGTGAAACGGTGATTTTCGTCAAACGATCGCGATGTGGATGTTGAGGAAAAATGTTTTGGCTAAATTTTAATTTTGTCCACCAGATGGCGGGATTGTTTGTCCACCAGATGGCAGGATAGTCTTGGCCACCAGGTGGCAGTCTGGTTGCTTTTGATGGTTTTTGAGTAGTTGATTGTTTTTTTTTGGTTAGAGAGTGTTAGATGGAATACTGTGTAGTTTGAAGGTTGTACTTATTCTTGGTGGCTGGAACTTGGAAAGATGTTGACAATCATGGTTCTAATCTTGTACTGTGTATTTTTTTCTTTCAGTTTTTTTGTGTCTTGTCAAGCAGGCAAGCAAATAAACTAAATTTCAGCTGATTTAATAGTAGTCAGTAATGAGTTTGTTTTATTTGATCCTGACCTCTGTTTAACATGGTAGCAGAGCGTGGTTGGGTGTGAACTGCTTATTTAGTAAAGATTGTTTACATTTTCAGTTAGGCTTAATGAAAATATGCTATTAGGTTTAGTGATGTTTATTACATATGACAGTATGCTTTATTATGAATTTTGCAAGAATTATTTAGCATATTATGCAAATTAAATATAGGAAATTGTTTTCAAGAGACTTTTGTTTGCTTTTGAAGTCTTAAATTATTTATTTCTGGGACTTAGTTTTTCTTGACAACATGGCTGACTCTGAAGATTATTTCAGTCAAATAGGTCATAAAGCTATTCCTGTTCTATCTAATGCAAATTATCACTCATGGAAAGATAGATTGGAGTCTTTATTGCAATTATCTGGGTGCAAGAAATTTATTGTTGATCCAGAACCTGTATTGTCTGCTGATGCTACAGAAGCAGATAAGGATAGATTTGAAACTAGGAAAGACAGAGCTTTAGGACTGATGAAAACTTATATGGATAGTAGCCAGGTTGCTATTTTAGATGGAATTGAGTCTCCTTTAAAAGCTTGGCAGAAAATAAGAGATACATATTGTCCCAAGTCTCGTGCAAGGATAGCTGAACTTAGAAGAGAATTTATTTTATTGAAGCCAGAAGAGGATGAACATATTGGTGTTTTTATTGCTAGAGTGAAAAAGGTAGTCAAAGATTTAGCTGATGCTGGGAAAATTGTTGATGATGCTGAAATAGCATTTCAATTAATTGCTTTTCTTCCTGAGACTTATGAAAATATAGTAACTAAGTTGTATGCATTAGAAGATAAGAAATTTACTTCTGCTGAAGTGGAAACAGAATTATTAACTGAATATGGACGTTTAGAGAGCAAAAAGAAATTGGAAGAGTTTAGTCAATTGGATGAAACATTTTTAGTACAAGGAGCGAAAAGAAATGAATTAACTAATCTTAAAAAGCAAAATAAGCAGAGGGAAATAAAAATAGTTTGTTATCGATGCAACAACATCGGTCATTTTGCTAGAAATTGTAAAGTTAATTTAAATAAGGAACAAAAGCAGCGAAAGTTTGGAAATTATAAGAAGAATGAGAAATCACAATCTCAAAAACAGTCTTTATTTTATGTCTCAGAAATGGAAACTGTTCATGTAGCTAATGTTGAAGAGAATCTAGATATTTTCACATGGGATTCAGCTGCAACTTGTCATGTTTTAAATTCAAAGAAATTTTTCCAATCTTATAAGCCTTTAGAGAAAGTATTTATTAAGTTTGGCCCTCACCCTACTCAAGTTATAGGAATTGGAGATGCTGTTGTGAATGTTTATTCTAATAAGGTGTTACATACTATCACTCTTAAAAATGCACTTCATGTTCCATCAGTCCAAAGAAATTTAGTATCCGGAAAGAAGATGGATGATGCTGGATTTACATTTAGAGGAGGACATGGAATAATAAAATTTTATTATCCTGATGGAGCACCATTTATAACAGCAAAGAAAGATAAAAACTTCTTTATTTTTCATGGTTATTGTGCAAAGCCATTGGAGGACAATAGCATTTATGAATCTCATTGTCAATTGGATATGAATCATGAACGTTTTGGTCATTTTAGTAACCGGATAATAAGAAAGATGATTGTTGAAAATAAAGTTACTGGTGTTAGAGATACTCAATTCAAAGAAAATGTTGATTGTGAAAGTTGTAGTTTATCAAAGTCAAAGAGAGCAAGTCATTTGCCTATGGATAAAGTTAGATCTACTGAAGTTTTGCAGTTAGTACATTCGGATTTGTGGGGTCCTGCAAAAATACGGTCAATAGGAAATGCTTTATATTTCCTCACATTTATTGATGATTTTAGTAGGAGAGCATTTATCTATCCGTTGAAAGATAAGAAGAATGTTTTTGAAACATTTTTACGTTTTAAAGCAATGGCAGAACGTCAAACAGGAAAGAAGTTGAGAGCACTTAGAACAGATAATGGCCTGGAATATTTATCGAATATTTTTCAAAATGCATTGGAAAAAGAAGGGATACGGCATGAAAGAACAAATGTTTTTACCCCTGAAATGAACGGAGTTTCAGAACGTTACAACAGAACTATTATGGAAGGTGTCTTAGCTTATTTGCATAGTGCAAAGCTGCCTTCGAATATGTGGGCTGAATTAGCGATGACAGTAAATCATTTGAAAAATAGAGTTCTTCATTCAACTACCAATGAAACCCCTTATTTCCGATGGTTTGGTAGAAAACCTAATGTTGGCTATTTTAAAAGAATTGGATGTACCGCTTATGTGAATATTCCTAAACAGAAACGACATAAGTTACAGCCAAAAGCAAAAATAGGTGTTCTAGTTGGATACGCCATCTATACAAGAGGTTATCGCATTTGGTATCCCAAGGAAGGAAGAATTGAAGAAACTAAAAGTGTGAAGTTCAATGAAAAGTTATTGGAGATGGATAGGAGATCAGTCAACAAGATAGATAATCAAATGTTGGAATGGTTAAAATTAGCTTTATCTGAAGACTTCTCAGAAGCAAATAGTTGTCCCATAAACAAATCAAATAGAGTTGAGAATCTTGAATTGGAGAATCGTGAGAAGCAACAATCTCCTGTGAAAGAAATAGCAAGAATGTTTGAAAAAATGAACACAGATGCATCAAAGCCAATAACATTTACTAGAAAAGAAGTTACTCGTAGATCTGGAAAATCTAAAGGAAGAGTTGATGTTTATTATTATCCTTCTACAGGAGAGCCAAAAATTAGGAGTAGAAATCAAATGGAAAAATACTGTGCGGAAAAATCATTAACTTATGACCCAAAAGATTTTAATTGGAATCGAAGTCATGGAACAGATGTTAGAGAAACTGAAGTTTCATCAGCTTCGGATGAAGATAGTGGATCTTCAAATGTTGATAGTTCAAAAGAAAAGGAACATTCTATTAATATTCTAAAAGAGATGGGTGATTTTCAAGTTTTTCTTACTGATGATATTGAAATTCCTCAGCATTATTATCATGCACAAATTTCACCTCAGAAAAAAGAATGGGATCAAGCAATGAATGACGAAATTAAATCATTTGAGCAGAGGAAAGTGTGGAAGTTAGTTCCTCCTCCTGAAGATGGAAAGATCATAATAGGTACAAAGTGGGTTTATAATATCAAAAGAGATACTTCTGGTAAGATTAAAAAATTTAAGGCTAGATTAGTGATTTTAGGTAACCACCAACGACCAGGTTATGACTTTGAAGATGTATTCAGTCCAGTGGTAAGTTTTACTGTTATTAGAGCTTTTGTTATGTATTTAGTTGTTATTCATAAATGGTTAGTTTCCCAACTTGATGTTAATAGTGCTTATCTTTATGGTAAATTAAAAGAAGAAATTTATGTAAGACAACCTGTTGGTTTCATTAATCAAGAGAAGAAAAATAATGTTTATAAGTTATTACGTGCAATATATGGACTTCGTCAGTCAGGACGCATGTGGTTCCAAGAAATGGATGAAAAATTTGTAAGTGTAGGTTTTTCTAAGTTTAAAAGTACTAACTGTGTGTATAATTATGAAAATGATGCTATAATCTTAGTGTATGTTGATGATTTATTTATATTTGCCAAGACCCAATTAGTATTGAATAAAGTAAAAGCTTTAATTGGTTCATTGTTTGAAGTTAAAGAACTTGGTAAATTAAATATGGTGTTAGGTGTACAATTTGATATGGATGATAATGGTATTAGAATGCATCAACGACATTATATCGATAGAGTAGTAAATTTTTTTAAACCAAATTTGATGGTCAAGCCTTCCGTACCCTTATCCCCTGGTATTGAGTTAGGAGATAAAGATTGCCCAACAACTGAACAGGACAAATCTGCCATGGAAAGAATTCCTTATAAAAATTTGCTTGGCTCTTTGATGTTTATTGCAACACGGTCTAGACCAGATATCAGTTACTCATTATGTAAATTATCGCAGTTTAATCAAAATCCTGGTATAAATCACTGGAAAGCTTTGCTACAAGTTTTGAAATATGTTGCTGTTACAAAGAACTTAGTTGTCGAATATGAGAATGATGAAACTTTAAATGGATTGATAGGATATTCAGACAGTGACTTTGCAAACTGTAAAGATACTAGAAAGAGTGTTACAGGTTTCATTATTTACTTGAATGGTGTACCAATATCATGGAAGTCAAAGAAACAAAATTGTGTTGCTAAATCTGCTATGGAGGCAGAATATATTGCTATGTCTGAATTGTGTAGTGAGCTCATATGGTTAGACAGAATTCTGAGAGAATGCAACTTTGAGAACTTACCTATTCCTGTTATCTATTGTGACTCTAAAAGTGCTATAGACTATTCAAAGAACAATATTGAAAATAGTGCGAATAAACATATAGATGTTAAGTATCATTTTGTAAAAGATCATATTTTGAAAGGTCATGTAACTGTGTTACGAATAGATTCATATTCTAATATTGCTGACATCTTTACAAAGCCATTACCCAAGAGTTCGTTTTTGAAATTTCGCGATTCCATTCTGGGGTAATTTCTTGTTTTAGGAAAATTTAACCAAAATGGGGGAGCATTGTTGAGGAAAAATGTTTTGGCTAAATTTTAATTTTGTCCACCAGATGGCGGGATTGTTTGTCCACCAGATGGCAGGATAGTCTTGGCCACCAGGTGGCAGTCTGGTTGCTTTTGATGGTTTTTGAGTAGTTGATTGTTTTTTTTTGGTTAGAGAGTGTTAGATGGAATACTGTGTAGTTTGAAGGTTGTACTTATTCTTGGTGGCTGGAACTTGGAAAGATGTTGACAATCATGGTTCTAATCTTGTACTGTGTATTTTTTTCTTTCAGTTTTTTTGTGTCTTGTCAAGCAGGCAAGCAAATAAACTAAATTTCAGCTGATTTAATAGTAGTCAGTAATGAGTTTGTTTTATTTGATCCTGACCTCTGTTTAACAGTGGAACGATGATTTTCGTCAAGCGATCATGATGTGAAATGGCGATTTTCGTCAAACGATCGCTAAATAAAACGGCAATTTTCATCAAACAATCACAATGTAAAACGACGATTTTCGTCAAACGATCGCGATATGAAACGGCGATTTTCATAAAACGATCGCGTAACGAAGCGCTGATTTTTCTGAAATGATCGCAATGTGAAACGACGATTTTTGTCAAAAGATCATGATGTGGAACGATGATTTTCATCAAACGATCATGATGTGAAACAGCGATTTTCGTCAGACGATCGCTAAATAAAACGGCGATTTTCGCCAAACGATCTTGAAATATAACAGTTATTTTCGTCAAATAAAAAAAAAAAAACCTGCAAAATTTTGCTATTCACTCGTGGAATATTCATTGAATCTATTGCGGGGTTACTTGAATTGGTTTAAAATGATGCGATACATAAAATTCTTCACTGAACCTGTTGCTGGGTTACCTTAATTGATGTAAAATACTGTGAACTAAAGAAAAATCATTTTACCTTACTCTTATAAATTAAAAGTTTACAACAAAAGAAAAGCTGCAATTCTTTATTTAGTTTATTATAAACAATATAATTTTCAAAATTCAATTTTTTTTTTTTTTTTTTCAATTTTTAGCGAAACAAGATTAACCAATCAGAACACTGCATTTTTGCAAACTTTTCACTGTTTGAAATGAGGCTAATAAGCAAAACAGACTACTGCAATGCATTCCAGGTATCTTTTTTTACAGGCTGCTGGAGTCACGTGATGCTCAAATACACCAATGCGGGTGCAGGAATAGAGCACTATGTCATTCTAGCGGTCTGCAAAAAAAGATACTTGGGATGCACCACGATAGCCTGTCTTTTTTGTTAGCCTCGGTTTGAAGCAAACAGCGAAACGTTCTCAAAAATGCAGGCTTCTAATTGGCCATTATCATTTCGCTAACAGCGAAAGAGTACTTGGGTGGGATCCAGTAGATTTTGTGCTACATTGTTAAAAATTTGACCCATATGCTGAAACATCACTCCACAGCTTTTACAGAATATCTCTTTTAAGACCAATGAAAATGCTCCACAACACAGTAAAGTAACAGTTTTCTATAAAAGTAGTGGAATGACGCTGCAGCAAATGGGTCAAATTTTTAACAGTGTATTAAAAAAAAACAGATCGACCAATTAGAAGCCTACATTTTTTGCAAAATTGTCATTAATTGTCTGAGTGAAGCAAAGTCTTGTACTCATAGTACGTAACGATATTAAAAGTAAAAAAAAATCTTTCGTCAAGCAAATCTCAAAAAATACTTGTCGGATTTCGATTCTGTTTGTACCAGAAGGTATCTACGAAGGTAACCCGGTGAATGCACCCACTTTCAAAAATTAGTTCCAAATAGTTTTAAAATTATATTAAAAAAACTGGAGAAACAGATGGGGGGATTCTTATGTGTAGATTAACAGCACTCCTCCCAGATGCGTTAGGAGCAGAGTTATACATCACAAAACAAAAAAAGGGTAGCTCACGTCAAGCGGATGACAAATAGCACAGTTTGCAGAAAACATCACATTCATTATCTCATCTCATTGGAACATTTGTCAATAATTAACAACAAAGTCCTTTTTTTTTTTTTTTTTTTTTAATTTGGAGAAAAAAAGGCCGATGAAACCATGATTTATATGGTATAGTTTTAGTACAAGCATCTGTGTATCCAGAACAGGTTCGCAGAATGCAGGGGAAAAACTCCAAGACAACAATGTTCATTATTTCGATATATTGCATCTATATTAGAATACTTTAAGGACCAGGAACTAAGTGTGCTGGCCGGCAGCAGAGATATGCCACCGACTGCAAAAAAAAAATAGCTAACTCCTTTTACAACTTACATCCTGAAGGACCAGAGCCGAATCAATGACAAATAAATTTTTGCAGGCTGAAGTTTTTGTGAATCACATATTCACATTATCGCCAATAATAAACTCTGGATGAACGATTATGATGATAGAAGGCATGCATTTGATTTCTATTACCTAGACATCAAAGACAGTAAACAAAATGCAGAATTTGAAATAATTAACACCAAAAGATAAAAGAACGACTGTTGCTTCTAAACTACAAGTAATGAATTCTCTATAGAGGTTTTCCAGCAGTCACACGGGATGAGAGCAGAAAACGAATGTTAATAAAATAAAATAAGAAATTAATAGGAAACAACATCTGGTTTTAAACATGTAGTGGTATAAAGATGAATCAATTCTGCATAGAAATAAGCCCTAGATATGAAATTGAAAGGCTGTTGCTTGGGTGTAAAAATACATACAGCTACGGAAAAGAACCGAGGAAAAGTTGTGGTTCAAACAATTACATTTAGAAATAAACTGAAATCGTACTTTAAAAGAAAACGCCTGTTACCAAATGAATAGCATTGATGGGATTAAAATTCAGCTTATTAAATCAAGTTAAGAATTTAAAAATTATTATAATTTTACAAAGGGGGGTGTGGTAACAATTATTAACTAATATGTAAAGGCAAAAGCCTTTACAGTAAGGTAAAAAATTTCCCGGAATAGGTCAATTACAAATTATTAAAAAATAGAACAATAATTTTGGCCTTTAAAGTACTTTCCTTCTGCATCCATACATTTCTTCCAGCATTCATATTGCTCTTCAGAACACTTTTTGAATCCTTTTTTTTTTTAATGTCCTGAAGTAACTTTGTTGCATTTTCGATCACCTCGTCTAAGTCCATAAAACTCTGTCCCTTCAATTTTATTTTCACACATGGAAACAGGTAAAAATTTACTAGTTCTATGTCATCCTAATAAACAGAGTGTTCCAGATTGGTTGTCTGTATGTCGGCCGATTATCTACGCTGTGGGATATAGGCCCTAAGGGGTGGGGTGCCCTCCGTGGGGGTCTTTCTAAGGGAACCTAACCCATATTTACGCAAGGTTCGAAGAAAACCACGGAAAACTCTGAATGGTTAGGCCGACGGTCGCGATTGGGTTCGAACCCAGCACCTACCGTCTACCAGTTTAAGGTCAGAACCTCTCGGCCACTGGTGGGGCTCCAGAGTGTTCCAGAATGATAATACTGTGTCTGGCAGGGTGATTCTTCAGAATCAGAGCACAATGTTGTGGAGCATTGCCATATAAAAGGAATCAATCATTTGTTGCCTATTTTTCAGGTAGTTTTCATCTGAATGCATCTTACAGTCATTTAAAGATCTCCAGATAAAGTTCTTTATTGACAGTTTGTCCTTCAGGAATAAATTCATAGTGGCACTCTTATAATCAAAAAATACTTTCAACATTACTTTTCTTTGACTTTTATCCAATCAGAATTTTGCACAACCTTCATGAATATGCTTATGCCACCTGTACATAGCCCTTTTTTGTTTCATTGCATCATATTTGTACGCTTTCTTTATCCTCTCAAACGTTTCAGGGGTTGATTTCTCGAGCAAAAAGGCAGAATTTGATGTTTGCATGCTGCTCTAAAGACAACATTTCAAAATCAGACAAATGAAAAATTTGTTTTATCAGGAATGATCTGTAGCTAACACGACAGTACCAAAAATGAATTCCAGATGTTTGTGTGTTTCTTTATCATTGCTGACAATCTCCAAAAAAAGATATTTCCCGTCTAATAACATATGCTTGAATGTAGGCGACTATTCCAAGAATTTATTGATTCTACCTTGTACATGAATTATACTAGTCTTGTTAATTTTATTGTTATATTATGTATGTTATTTGCTGCAATTATCTGTATATACAGGATAGAGAATACGACAATACATAAAATTTTTAATTTGTTTAATATCTTAATATTACTTTGAATATTTATTTAACTTTTCAATAAATATATTAATCTTTTTCTTTTTTTCCCCTCCGTTTCTTATTTAGAGCATGAAAATTTCACAGATGGCATTTCATTTTCATATGGGAATAATGATCAATCTAAGCTAGAGGAATTTAAAGTACATTCTGGTATATTTCTTGATGATTCAGGTTGTCTAAATCTGCTTTATTCTGTAAATAAAGAAACTCTAGACATGGTATGTTATTTCTTCAAAGAAAAGAAACTTTAATAAATGTACATATAAATATGTTTGTGAAAATTGTTTGAATTTTAAATTATATTTTTTAGGTAAAGCATGAAGCTAAGTTGGGTTTGAATATATTAGATAATGAATCACCAAACAGGATATTTCTTCTATTTATGAAAAAAATTTCTCCTATAGAAAAGTTTGAATATTTAATTCAGTAAGTAATATTTTTTTTTTCTGTTTTATGTGTTTTAAATTGAAATTTATAAATGTTAGCTTTACTACAAATGTTTTTTTTTTTTTTTAATTGAAAACCCATTAATATTTACCTTTTTAAAAAATTCTTAGAAATTTAAAGATGTAAGAAACACAGAGAAAGCAATACAGTTTAAATTTAGCCTCTGTTTTTTTAAACAGTTTTTATTGTTTTTATTTTAGCTAGGTGAAAATTTTTGAATTTTAGATTTATATTTGATTAAATGTTGGCATTGTATTGAAATGGCAGATTTATTTATACTTCCCGCAACGTTTTTGTAACAATAAATAAATAATTGTCTTTAGTTTTAAAATTTCAATGGGTATTTGAACTGAGTTTTAGAATGTGACAGACAAAGAAATGTCTTCATGAAGCAGCAATCATTTGTAACTCAAATATAATATGAGTATCGAGAAAAAACACCACTGTTTATTCCACATCATTTCAATAATTGTGCATGTCAATTTCATGTTTTTTCATTTAAAAGTATGAAAGATTGAGAAAGTTCCATATTGTCAAGAGAAGAATTTTTTTTTAATTTTTTTTTAAGAACCAACCTTAATGAAAAGTGATCATATATAATCATTGACAATGTATCAAAAAAGGAGCTAAAATTTGTTAATAATTATTTACATTCCTTTAAAATTTGAGATGATGTGTATTATAGTCTGACATGAAGCAACATGTTTTTTACTTAACCACTTTATACATGTTGATCTTCAAATATTCAATTAAATTTATTTAAAAGAAAACAGTCGTCAGCTATCCCAACAGTGGTGGACTTGGCATCATGTGCTGTAACATCCCTCAGTTAAATGGCATTCTAATTACTGAAGATTAAAAGATTTTACCTATGATTATTGGAAATATTCCATAATTGGGTTACCATTTATTTCTCTACAACTGGGGAAGATGTTATGGATTCTACGTTTGCATCCACTTCTATAATGATAATTTTCATGATTGATTATTCATTTAGAAATTAAGCTGTGTAATTATAAAATAAAATGACCAAATTCAACAATTATTTATCATGCAGTCAAAAAATGATGCTTAAACAAGGGGAAATAGTGTTATAAGGGAGAAATGCCATTAATTTGCTCACTTGTAAGCAAATGCACAGTATATACATTCTAAAAATATTGCAATATGCAGCTTGTCAAAGAGAATTGATGAATTTTTCTTTTAGAAAAATAAAAGCAGATTTTTTTTTAAAAATTTTTAATTAGCTTACAACATTAATATGAGTGCAATTTTGGTTTAAAATTTGTACTCAACTTGTATTTAACTATCTTCTGATTATCTGATCAAGCTGAATTTTTGCCTGAATATTTCTGATGGCAATGCAATATTATTTCTTTGTGGTGTGTAACATTTATATATTTTTTTTCCAAGGCTACACAAAATATTTTGGATACATTACCATGCATGAACATAAATTTATTTTTGTATTTTAGATAAAATACAAATAATAATAATAATAATAATAATAATAATAATAATAATAATAATTATCCATTTCAATTTAAACAGCATATTTTTAAATAATTTAAACTTTTGAAACAAGTAGTAAATAGTACAGATCATTTACTAGAAAAGATAGAATGAAACTCATTTAAATAAATGACAGTGCTTTTAATTTATCATCTGTTTTATGAAGATAAGTAATATACAATAATTAATGCATTATAAAATTTCATTTCAATCCTCATTTTGCTTACTATTGCAGCATGTTACTGCTAAACACACACTGCTAAAAAACAAAAGTTTTTAATACTAGGATGCTGTAATTAGTGTCTCAACTTAGAATGGATAAATACAAAAGATGAAAAATTTTTCAAGTTCTACAGTACTTCGGGATAATTTAAAAGCATAGACATGCCCATAGACAGTTTTAGACCATTAGTCTTAAATCAGCATTGAGATGTGCATGCTAGGTGTTAGTATAATTACAAATATGTTTATTTACTGTGTTGCACAGTTTAAAATAATGCATTTTTATATGAAAATAATGTATTTTTATGAGAAAAATAAAGAATTATAAAGAAAAATAAAGAATGAAAAAACATCTTTCTACCTCTAACTAGGGAACTGCAAGAAGTGTAAGTCACTGATTTTGACGAAAGTGGTATCGTTGGAAAGATCTCATCGTGAGCAGTAAAAAACTCAATGGAACTACCTGTCACAAATGATTCATTTTCGAGCTATCCGACAAATTATGTCACATATCTAGTGCATACTTAATGGGGGACCGCAAAAAATTTTAGTCTCGATTTTAACGAAAGTGGTATCGTTGAAAAGATATCATCATGAAGATTAAAAAACTCAAAGGAATCACCCGTCGGAAATGAGACGTTTGTGTCACATTGATAATGCACACTGCTGGGAAACTGTATTAAGTAACATAAATTGTTGGATATCTCCAAAACAGCTCATTTCAGATGGTTAGTTCCATTGAGGTTTTATTTCTCACAATGATATCTTTGCAACAACACCGTTTTCATCAAAATCAAGGAAACAATTTTTTGTGGTCCCCCATTAAGTGTGCACTATCTACGTGACACAAATTGTTCGCTATCTTGAAAATGTCTCATTTCCAACGGGTGATTCCATTGAGTTTTTTAATCTTCATGATGATGTTTTTTCAATGTTACCATTTTCGTTAAAATCAGGATAAGATTTTTTTGCGATCCCCCATTAAGTGTGCACTAGCTACGTGACATATATTGTCGGATATCTCGAAAATGAATCATTTGCGACAGGTAGTTTCATTGAGTTTTTTAGTGCTCTCAATGAGATCTTTCCAGCGATACCACTTTCGTCAAAATCTGTGACTTACACTTCTTGCAGTTCCCTAGTAAGTAAAGTTGTAAAAAACTTATGCTATCTTTGCGCTGATAATGAATTTTGTGTGACTTGGGGTCTTTTTGGGGAAGGGCTAATATTAAGAAAACTACTGCATATGAAAATCGGTGGTATTATTGAGAAATGTTTGGTAAACACGCTGATGCATACAGTTTTTAAATTGAATAATTATTTTAACAAATATTTAAATGTAAAGTTGGTCAAAATCGTTCCATTATAAAAATTTTATAGGAGCAAAAACTATACATGGGAATTTAAAAAACTTTCCTGAAGGTGTGCATTAGAAGTTCTTAATGTACAAACTGCATTTATTATTATTTTTTTTAATTTGACTAAGGATTTATTTCCATATTAAATTCAAATTTTCAGCATTTTGAGATATTTTGAAAAAGGATATTATTTTAAATTGTTACCAACAGTAAAATCAATGCAAAAATAACAATTTTTTTTAATAAAAAAATATTTACACTTGAAAATTATAAACAGAAAAAAAAAAAAATTGAATTAAGTGATTATGTATTAAAAGTAGGAAAATATTGAAAATCACAGCATTAAAATTATATTTACCCATGAATTTTTAAAGAGAAAGAAAATTGTAAAATAATAAATTCATTAATATGCAATAAAAGTTATAATTGGAGGAAATTCTGTTAGTGTTAAAAAAGCCAAAATAATAACATTGCCAAAAAGTTAAAATAAAAAAATGTATTTACATGTATATGAGATTTATTTCACATTTTGAGATATTTTTTTAAACTCTCACTGCCGATTCTAAGATAGTGCAGATAATATTTCCACATAAATCTTACAAAAAGAAAGAAAAGTTTGTTGAAAATTATGTTAGATTTAAAGCCATTTCCTTAAACTTAGTTTAAAAATATCAGGAAACTAAGATTCTGTTGACTTAGTTCATTTTATATTCGCTGATTCTGAAATGTTTAAATCTTATTTGATGAAACACAAAAACAACCATTAACAGCAAGCTGATTCATCCTTGAACCCCCTTCATAAAATTTAAATGATGAATACCTGTTTAAAGGGCATTTGGAATTGTCTTTTATTGTTATTATTATTATTATTCAATCTTCTGTAAATTTTTTAAAGCCGACCAAATTAACCGATTTTTAGAGTCTGGACGGGGGTTGACGAGCATTGCTTGTAGGGTGCAGAGCCCCCTAATTTTATTGAAAAAAAAAAAACTTTTTTTTTCAAAAATAATTTATTTCTCAAAAAAACTCCTTTATATATATATATATATATATATATATATATATATATATATATATATATATATATATGTGTGACATTTTAAAGTTAGGGGGGCAGAAACATCATCGCCAGGTTTCCCTTCCTCCACACAGAAGTCATGGCCAGCGAGAAAAAAACAAAATAAATAAAAGTAGAAGGTCCAAATAATCACTCCTTGGCTGCTGCAAGTTCATTTTATTAAACTGTAGCTATAATAGAGAGAAAACCTCCTGTTGCAGACGATATTTTACCGAAACATCAAAAAAAAAAAAAAAAAATATATATATATATTCCATCATTTACTACATCCAGCTGTACTCATGCAAGAGAGCACCCAAGAATCCTTCTTCTTAACACCTCTTGAAACTTCCTCTTTTAAATCTAAAATGAAAATTCTAGAACATTCTCTAGTCTTAAACTATCATTCTTTTATGTAAACATAGCTCATACCCAGAGGCAAGATTAACATTTGACAGACAACAATTTTATTTAAAAAAAAATATTATTTAATCAATTTATAATCGACTCAGAATTTTAAATATCTTAGGCAGACGATTTTTATAGACGATTAATTTTAAGAGAAAAAGAAAAGAAATGAATTTATTGGTATGCACACTATCAAATGTTGACTGAGGGAAAATAAATAAATAGATAAAATAAAATAATGATATTTTTTGAAAGGTATGGTTTTGGAATAAATTGAATAAGATTTTCTTAAAAAGGATTGATAAAAACATAGAAAAAATGAGTTTTATTTGGAATATTAAGAAATAAAGTTTAATTAAGAATATTTTTAATTTAGAGCCATCTTTTTAAATTTACGCATACTGGAATAAATGTTTTTTAAGGTGAATTAAGAATTTATATCGTCTCCACAAAGATTAACAGATTAGATCTAGAAACAAGATTTTAATTTAATAAGTTGAAGTAAGTACGGAATATTATTATAAGAAAATTAAGATAGTATAAAGGTTAGTTTTGGCAAAAAAAAAAAAAAAAAAAAAAAAAAAAAAAAAAATTAAAATTTGTAATATTATCCCCCTCCCCAAAACTTTGTATGAAATTGATAGTTAAATAAAACTACAAGTTCAGACAACAGAAATATAATAATTTAGAAAAGTTAAATTTTGGAATAAAACTGTCAAACTCAGGAAGCCAAGAGATGGAAGAAAAGAAAATTAACGCAATATAAAAAATATTAGCGATTAAAAAAATAGTTAAGAAAAAATTAAATAGAATTAAATTTAGGTAGGAGCATTTCCCTGAAAGAAATACAATAATGTTACAATATTACTTACTACTTGTAAGTGCATAGGAGATGATACATGCAATAAAGTAGATAAGTTATAAATATCAATAAGCAAGAAATATTAAAAATACAATAAAAACAATAAGAAATCTCCTTCATGGGAGTTTATAAAATTTCACTGACTTAATCAGTAGTTTATTTTAAAGAAAGTCTTTCAGTGAAAAGAGTCTTTCAAGAATGTATAAAAGAGTCTTTTTCAATGTCCAGTGAATACAGTCTCTTTAATTAAAGATCTTCAAATCTTGTTTAATCTTTGGTTTTAATCTTATGTTTTTTGTTGGATTCCAACATTTTTTAATAATATATAAAATTTCTAATAATAAATATTATCACTTCAAAAATTAATAATAAATAATATAGAAAATTTTAAATAATAATAACAATAATAATAAGTAGCATAATAAGACTCCATATCCTAATATTTCTCAATAAGAGTATAATTAATATTAAACTTCATTATAGAAATCATAATAATAATAATAATAATAGTAAAACAAGAGTATAATCAAAAGAAAATATCACAATTTGTTTATTAATGATAGGGGAAATATTGGTTGAGGATAAAAATAATTACATAGCAACTAAATAATTTTCTTATCTTCTTATAGCATAAGAAAGTATTTTTTGCTAGCCGAAAGTATACATAAAAAAATAATAATTCCAAAATCCAAATAAAATTAAATCTAACTGTTTAGAAACTGGACTCTCAACCAGTATTTCCTTACAATAATTCCTCTCTGATACTCTTTTACAAAATTGTCAAATTTGGTTATAAGTTTTCAAATGCCAAATGTAGAATAATGTTTTATCTACACATGGTTTATAAACGTTAATAATAAAAAACAAATAGGAATAAAAGTTGTCATTCTTAATTGAGAAATGGAAATAAAAATAGTTTGCTTTTTTGAAAAACTTTTAATATCTGTAGTTTTCACAATCACTGAAAATCACATGTTTTGTTATAGGTTTGAGTAGAATCATCAGATTTTATAACTGTTATCACATAAATATCTGCTGAATAAATAGAATAATACTAATGTCAAATAAATGAGTAAATATAGCAAGACTTAAATACACTTAAAATTAATTTATCAACATCAATTGTAAGTTTTTACAATCAAAGTGTACACCTTATGCCTGCATAAGGAGCCCAATTTAACCCCAAAACTCCCAAAACAAGTAATATTCTTATAGCGCTCCAAGAACATACCTGCTGATGTTGAAAATTATGGTGGGAACATTTTTAAAGAATAAGAACTAAAATTTAATCTACTGTCTTGACTTTAGTTTGATCTAGTGATTGTGATTGTATCTGAGGTTTTGTTTGTTTTTTGGGTTGCTCATGAAACAATTTAAAATGTTCTGGTGAAAAATAAGGTCTTAATTTAGAAACATGCACAATAACGGAATTCTGTCCTGTCTCATAATTAAATTTATCTATTTCATAAGCTACATCAGAAAGTTTATTTATAATTTTATATGGTCCAGAGAAAGTAGGTTCTAATTTTCGAGTGTTAGGGTATTTAAATTCTTCATAAATTACAGAGTCTTGTATCTTTAATGGGGATTCGACAAAATTTCGATCACAAAGTCTTTTACTTTTAAGGTGAAATTTACGAGTTCGCGCTTTCGCAATCTTGAGGGCTTTGTCTACTGGTTAAGTTTATATTTTGATTGCCTCACACAGAACTATTATCCACCATTTTTTAAAAATCTGAATCAAAATTATCGTGAAAATTATAACTATATTTAGATGTTAACTTTAACCAGAAATTTTTTTTAATAAACTTGAGCTTCTATGTTTTTTTATACTTTATTATTATTACAAACTTACCTTTAATCGTGCATAAAAATATCATAATAGTCTTTAATATGCAACAGTAATTGTCTTAAGAACATCATACTCCTCAATTAAATCCTTGAGAACAAGCATGCTTTAACTCCAATAAGTAATAATAATAATAATAATCATAATAGATAAATAAATAAGACTCACAGAAAAATAAACAAATAAATAAATAAACCTTCTCAAACAGAGAATAAGTAATCTACACAAATACATAAAAAGGATACAAATAACACTCAATTAATTCTGAAAATAACTCACTGATAAGAAGAAAATCTCAAAATGATCCTAGGGGGGACAAGAACCCCGAAAATTATTCAAGTAATCAGCAATCGACGTTCAGTTGTCCCTGTAAGTTTTTTTTTCTTTTTTTTTGCCATTACTACCAGTAATACCTAAAGTCATTGATGCAATATTTGGGCGGCAACAAGATGAATGTCAGTCATCGTGGAACTTCTTTAATATAGCTAACAAAATCTCTCAGAGTAGTGTCTTTCCAAGCATAGATTTGAAGCACTTTAGAAAGAACATTTCTTTTACTTTAATTAAGTAAGAAATTACAGCGATTTTGGCACAAGAACATTCACAACAAGTTGTTTTTCGGCGATCTGCAAACCTATCATCATTTCGTTCCATAGCAAGTTTCTTTAAAAATCCGAAAAAGGCAGCACAGGCATTAGCTATCCTGTCGGTCTCTTGAATTGATTGTGACTTTTTAAAATTAGGGGGGGGGGGGGCAGAAACATCATTGCCAGGTTTCCCTTTCTCCACACAGAAGTCATGGCCAGCGAGAAAAAAAAACAAAATAAATAAAAGTAGAAGGTCCAAATAATCACTTCTTGGCTGCTGCAAGTTCATTTTATTAAACTATAGCTATAATAGAGAGAAAAGCTCCTGTTGCAGACAATATTTTACCGAAACATCCAAAAAAAAAAAATATTCCATCATTTACTACATCCAGCCGTACTCATGCAAGAGAGCACCCAAGAATCCTTCTTCTTACCATCTCTCGAGGCTTCCTCTTTTAAATCTGCCCCACCAGTGGCCGCGAGGTTCTGACCTCCAAACTGGTAGACGGTAGGTGCTGGGTTCGAACCCAATCGCGACCGTCGGCCTAACCGTTCGGAGTTTTCCGTGGTTTTCTTCGAACCTTGCGTAAATACGGGTTAGGTTCCCTTAGAAAGACCCCCACGGAGGGCATCCCACCCCATAGGGCCTATATCCCATAGCGTAGATAATCGGCCGACATAAATAAATAAATACACCTCTTTTAAATCTAAAAAGAAAATTCTAGAACATTCTCTAGTCTCAAACTATCATTCTTTTATGTAAACATAGCTCATACCCAGAGTCAAGATTAACATTTGACAGACAACAATTTTATTTAAAAAAAAAAATATTATTTAATCAATTTATAATCGACTCAGAATTTTAAATATCTTAGGCAGACGATTAATTTTAAGAGAAAAAGAAAAGAAATAAATTTATTGATATGCACACTATCAAATGTTGACTGAGGGAAAATAAATAAATAGATAAAATAAAATAATGATATTTTTTGAAAGGTATGGTTTTGGAATAAATTGAATAAGATTTTCTTAAAAAGGGTTGATAAAAACATAGAAAAAATGAGTTTTATTTGGAATATTAAGAAATAAAGTTTAATTAAGAATATTTTTAATTTAGAGCCATCTTTTTAAATTTACGCATACTGGAATAAATGTTTTTCAAGGCGAATTAAGAATTTATATCGTCTCCATAAAGATTAACAGATTAGATCTAGAAACAAGATTTTAATTTAATAAGTTGAAGTAAGTACGGAATATTATTATAAGAAAATTAAGATAGTATAAAGGTTAGTTTTGGCAAAAAAAAATTTAAAATTTGTAATATATATGTATATATATATATATAAAATTACACTTTTCAGATTAGATTACATATAATTGTACTTGAGTTTAATTTTGTGCATCTGTTTTGTTTTCTGTTGGTTTCTCTCATTTCTTCCAGTTTTTTTCCGTTTCTTTTAGTTCCTTCTGTTTTTTATTTATTTATTTATTTTTTCCATTTCTTCCACTGACCTGGTATATATATATATATATTTTTTTTTTTTTTTTTTTTCTGGGTGAAACCTAACCCTGATTAAGTATTTTATATAGTGACAGATAATTTAATAATATCATATATTTACTGTTTTTCAAAACTAATCAATTCTATTTTTTATTATGATGATCATGTAACCTATTTTTTTTAATTTTTGGCTTATTTCTTTTTCTTTTTTCCCATATTTTAATTATTAAGTACATTCTTCTTCTTCTTCTTTTACATTTATTTAACTTAATAACAGTCATTTGAATACTTTTAATTAAAATAAATACATTAAAGAAATGAAAAAAAAAAAAAAAAAATAGAACTTAAGTTTTTCATTTTCTTTCAGCTATGAATAGATATTCAATGATGAATAAATATTATCAAATTATTATTGCAGCTTGAAAGGCCCTAAGAAATTCAGAAAATATTCTGATAAATTATGTGATTTACAGAGTAAATTGAATTATACAGAAAATAAAATTGCTGCAGTTATCCCAAAAGTATGTGACACTTTAAGAAGGGGACTGAACAAGAGAATATTATTTCTTGATGCCATAAAAAGTTCTACTCAGTCGGTAAGTTTTTTTTTCATATAATGAATGTAAAATTTAATTTCATTTACATTGATGTAAGCTTCTTTAATTAATACATATCAGAAAAGTCTTTGATCTAGGTTAGAAGGATTTATAATTATTATGAGTAATTTTGGTATATTTTTATATGTCCTTTTTTTTTTCTTCTTTTTTTTTAAATCAAATTTTAAAACAGTATTTAATTTTACATGTTCATTGTTATGCAAGAAGTTCATTTTTTTTTTTTTTTTTTTTGTCATAATTGTTTCATAATTAATAATAGAGGCTGTTGTGGAAGCTCAATAGATTTTAGCCCAATTTTTTAGGAGTTTGAAATAAAAAAAAAAAAACTGTTTCACTAGTTAATAATAATAATAATAATAATAATAATTAAAAAAAATGAATTAGATGTTTTTTAAAAATATTCATTCAGTATAGATTACCATTTTTTTTGTATTATGCTTATCAATAATTTTGATCTAAGTTAGTCTTTACAAAATTATTTATGGATTGTACAGTGCCATATATAAAGGCCTTTTGTAAGATTTGTTGTGTCGATCCCCAAATTAAGATGGGCAGACAGTGACACATGGTAGAATATAATGCATTCTACCGAACTTAAACATAAAAACTAATTAATTAAAATTTCAATGAAAATCATTAAAAAAAATAGGATCGCATAGTAATATTAAGTACATCATCTGAAATTCAAAAAGTAACATAAAAATGAATATGCTACTGTGGAATAAAAATAATTAATAACTTAGATCGTGAATTAAATTATAAACTTCCATTTTATTTAATTTTAACCTTAAATTAATTGATCATTAAAGAATACAAAATAATTCTAATTATTAACACATAATAACAAAGTACAATTGTTTACAACCCCAGGGAAAATAAAACAAAATATATAGGTACCTTATAAATTTTACATCTTAATATTTGAAACAACATCAAGTCCTTGAAAATAATCACTCCAGTTAGGAAGATAACGGTGCTCTCTTGTAGAATCAGACATCCTCTTAAAAGTTACTTTCTTTCATCGATCTTTGGCTACGCTTTATTAGTCTCTCTTCCTTGCAGCTCATATTCTCTTCACAATGTTCCATGCTGCTCTCGGCATCTCATGCTGACCGACGATTCTCGCTTCTCACTGCCGCTCGCCGAAAACCGAATCTCCCCCGTCCGATCCGTGCATTTGCCTTTATATCCTCGTGCCGAATCACTCCATTTCCGTTGCATAGACAAAAGAATCCATTTGATTGCCGGCATGTATTGTTAATTATTTGGGTTGTTCAACAAAGTTTCTCGTTTATTTAATTAATTGAACGGCATTTACCTTGTACAGAATTTTTATGAAAAGAAAACAAAATTGTCCGTCAAAACATTGAACACCTGCCGTGTATGAATACATTACTCGATGTCCGGATCACGTATCTCAAAATATTAAAATATCTTTGTATATTTTCGAATCACCTATTACTACAAACTTCCAAAACAATCATCTTTTTTTCTTTTTTCTCAAATTATTATTTTAAATCTGAATTTCACATGCATTATATTAAATATCTTCCGAGGAACGATTGTTCTATCGGCTGGCGCCATGCCAACATAACAAAACCCCCTCAAAAGTTATTAGACATTAAAAATATTCACCAGATATAATATGGAGTAATTTGTAAATTGTTTGATAAAAAGAAATTTATCCTATTATCAAGTAAAAACTAATTATTTAAATAAAACAACCTATTATTATTTTTATTATTTAATATTATTTTTTTCTATTATTTTAGACCCAAAATAATCAACATAACACATTTCCACATCGAAAATGAAATAAATAATCTGACAAATTTAGAAAAAAAAAAAAAAGAGTATTATGTCATAATTTTTCTATTGCAAGATTTCCATTTGAAAAATAAACAAATAATTTGATGCAACTGTGGCATTTTGGAAATATTGACATATTTAAATAATTTTTGGTGATTTTATTGATTTTATTTGTGTTTAGAATTTAAAAACATATTAGCAGTTAGCAAATTATATTTTTATATTATGAATAAAATTGTAATAAGAAAGGGCCATCAAATTGATTTCCGAAACAAACCTTCTTGAAAATGTGGGCAATGGTAGGTGCTTTAGATAGTTTAATAATAAATGCATTGAAAATTTTTATTTTTTTTTTTTATTATTTTCAGTGGCCTGTAAATAATAAACCTCTTAGTATAAATTGTGGTCAAGTGATTATAGGAATATTGCTGAACCCAGATGTCCCATTAAGCAATGTAGAAAAAGGTCCACTTGCTGATCATCCTGAGGTAATAATATTATTGAGCTTTGTTTATTACACTTTTATTTAACTTAGTTTTTTATGTAAAGATGCAATTTTTTAATTGATTTTTCACTCACTTCTTGATAGGCTAGAATTATGTGCACATGTGTTTTTAATTACAATATAACATTTTAATATCTTTAAAACATTATTATATTAAGACATTTTTCCATTAGATGGATGCAGATGATAAATATGAAAATATTCTTTAAGTTTACGACTATTTGCAAATTACTAAAACCAAAATGCTAATTATGCACCAAATCACTCTTGCCAAAATAAGTCGTTGGCAGTGAAACTGCAACAATGAAGTATTTTAAATATTAAAATGTTGAAAATATAAAGTATTATTTTTATATGCTTTTATCATTTAAAAGTCTAATATTAATTAAATTCTGATTATATATTGAGAAAACAATTTAAAAAAAACTAAATAGATAGTTTAAATAAAAGATTCTTTTTTTCTTTTGCCAATTTTTTAAAATATATGTATATATTATTATGGTTTTAGCAAAATTAATACTCTACACTTTCCACAAAGCATAAAACAGAACAGTAAATTTTCCATAATATCTAATTCCACACCAAGTTCACATACTGTGATGAAAATGTTTTGGAACATCATGAATTGTAGTCGAAATTTCACTTGATATTTAAGATAAAAATTAAATGATTATTTTTACATTTTTCCTATTGAGGAAAAAATGTCCATGCTGTGAATCAAACTCAAGATTTTTGGCTTCAATTGCCAGTGCTATTGCTTATTGATCTATCTAAAATGATAACTGTTGGACACAGTTCACTCAGATAACATTTTTTCTTTTGTCAATAGCATCTGGTCTGTGAAGTAGACAGTTCGACAAAATAATCCACAGGTAATGAAACTCCTTTATATGATAGGTGCATACATAATTTTTTTATTATTATTAGCTCTATTATGCTGATTGCTAAAGATATGATTTTGACATTTCCCCAATTGACTGGTAAAGTATCCAGGCTGGGAGTCGTACCTAACACTTTTCGCTTAAATTGCCTATACCCTGTTTATTAAGCTACCTGGACTGACAAACCGCTGACACAGTTCACTCGTAGAATCTTTTCTTTTTTTTTTGGGGGGGGGGGGGCAATAGCATCTGGTCTGCTCTGCTATGTAAATAATTCAACAATTCTATTCAAAAATAATTTAAAGAGATAACATAAATTAATAATAAATTTAGCATAACATTTTTAAAGACATGCAGAGAAGGGAGACTATGTAAAGGATTTTATGGAGGAAAGAATCTTAATTGCTCTAGTACCAATTGGGAATTTTTTTTAAATCATTCTTTAAAATGGATTTTTTCCCTTACAAAAGCTTAATGATTAAATGGAAGAGCACTAAAAATACTTTTCAAACAGTACCATGGCAGCCTCAAGCACCACATTAGACAGCCATGCCCTATATGGCACATATGTGTGACATTTGCTTGAAAGGATCAGTACTACATTTAAATAAATTGATTTTCTATTCATGTGAACCCAACATTCATAGACATTTTTATTGCCATTCATAATGTGGCCCACCATTTATTTATTTTGTTAGATCATTTGTAATCCAAAATCTTTTTTCATTTGGAAATGTCTATTGTAATATTTGATTTGGTATCATCTTAATTTTTTTTCTCCCAAAAAATTGAAAAATAAAAATTTGAATATTTCTTAGGCAAAAGAATTCAGAAACTTTTGGGGTGACTTATCAGAATTGAGAAGATTTCAAGATGGGTCTATACGGGAAGCAGTTGTCTGGCATCCTGCTAATACATTCGAAGATAAGCGTAAAGCTTTTGCTCAGATGATCAAAGATATTTTGAACAGGTACTTTTTAACATTTACAGTTCATTAATTTTGATTTCTTCAGGGCTCAAAAAATAGCGTTCCCGGGATCCCGGGGAACCCAGAAATCCTTTCCGGGAACGCATATTTTATCACTAAGGTTCCCGGCCGGGAACCTAACCTTTCGCCGTGTTCGCTAGCAATGCCGCGGACGCATTATAACACGTAAATTAAGCAAAAATTCGGCAAAAAAATAGCTTTTAAGCGGCCCGGAGGATGTGTAATTTCGTCGAAATATTCCGGGAAAAGCCCGAATTTCAACAAAAGAATCGCAGAAAAAACGCAAATTTCATTAAAGGATCGCAAAAATGGCAAATTTTGTTAAGAAATCGCAAAAAAGGTGGCACATTTCGTTAAAAAATCATGGAAAACAACAAATTTTTTGTCAAAATATCGCAAAAACGGCAAATTTCGTCTAAAAATATCTATAACATAACAGATTTCGTTGAAAAATCACGTGACGCAACACAAATTTCATTAAAAAATCACAAAAAAGGCAAATTTTGTAAAGATTTTCTTTTGAAAAGCGACAGGCTTCGTTAAAACATCGCGATAAAATGGCTAGTTTCTGTAAAACATCGCGATAAAATGGCAAGTTTCCTTAAAGCATCATGATAAAACGGCAGATTTCGTCAAAAAATCGCAAACAAACGGCAGATGATGTCAAAAAATTGCGAAAAAACGGCAAATTTCATTAAGAACAAATCAACAAATTTTTATTAAAAATCATGGAAAACAATAAATTCATTAAAAAAAATCACGAAAAAACGGCAAATTTCATCCAAAAATAGCGAAAAGACAACACATTTCGTCAAAAAATCGTGAAAATACTCCAAAATTCATCAAAAAATCATGCGAAGCAGCGCAAATTTCATTATAAAATCACAAAAACGGCAAATCTCGTTTAAAAAAAAAATTAAAAACGGCATATTTCGTTAAAACATCACGATAAAACGGAAAATTTTGTTAAAATACTTATACATAATTTTTTTCGGGAACTTATACTTTTCAGCTGGGAACCTTAAAATTTTTAGAATTTTCAAGCCCTGTTTCTTTCTTATAATTTGGATTATAGTAGTTATGAATTTTTTAAAAAATAAAATTGTATAGACACTTGCAAGAAATAAAATATTTTTTAAATTAGATATTTTAGTTTTGTTGAGCAATCACCATTTTCATAGTGCATAGAAACGAATTGAAGTCATTAAAGAGTTATTTTTTTCTTTTAAAAAAAGTTCTTGTAAATTTCTTGAATAAATAAAATACCCTTAAAACTCTATATTATGAGACAATACTTGCGCTACTTTTAACATATGTCATTTTTCTGGTTTACATTTATACAGTGAAACCCGCACAAATAAAGCCGCCATGATTTTGTACCATAATTAGACATGAAACAAAACCATAAAAATGAAACAAATATATTAAGGGGTCATTTCATGGTAACTTGTGTTACATTTAGAACAATTTACTGCAGTAATTTTAGTAATATAACACTAAAAAATATTCAAATGTAAAATTAACATGATTTGTGACTAAACCTATCTAAGGATTAATTTAAATGAAAACTACCTAAAAAATATGAAAATTACACTTTATATGATAGCTTACATTCCTTTTTCCAGTAATTTCAGTTACCATAGTAATTAAAACAAACTAAAACTTAAGAAATAACATTAAAATTAGTTAATTTCATCTAAATTGTGCTTTGAATAAATTTAATTAGTAAACCATGTCAAATTTACATTTTAAATGATTTTTTTTTTGTGTGTTATATTCGTAGATGGCAACAACTTCGGAAATTCTGGAGTTTCTCCGGAAATGCACGCTAAAATACGGGAGTACGGAAATAAAGTTAAAAATACAGAAATCTGCATCTACACCTTAAAAGGAAAAAAAGAAAAGAAAAAAAAAAAAAAAAAGAAAGAAACCACTCTTTGAAAGTATTGGAGTGAGGAAATTGGTGGTATTACCAAAAAATATATTGGAAGTGAGCTTTTTAATAATGTAACTGCAAAATGAATGTAATGCAAGCCTCTAAATTGGATCTAAATCATTTGCTCATCTTTGGATCAAATGGTCCTAATGTAAATAAAACAGCTTTTAAAATTTTGGATAGAGAAGTACAATCTATGAGAAAATTTATCATAATGTTGGAACCTTTAATTTACCCATTGTTCACAATGCATTTGACAGGGTATCTATCACATGTGAGCCTTTCTCAAGCATAACAGATTTCCTTGAAATCTGATTTTTGAAGAAACTGTGATTATCAAAGATTTCCTTGAAATCTAACATTGTTGGTTTGGAAATTTTCCATTATACGAAGAAGATTTAAGAATAACAATGGAAAAATTAATTTTATACATATTTTTTTTAATATTGTATCTTGATTTACTATTGTTAATTAGTGAAAATTTATAAACTAACATAGGTTATGTTTTTTAAATGTATTTTATAGCAATATATATCCAATAATGTTATTTTCTAAATGTCCTATATTTGTCCTATATTTTTCACAAAAAATGTCCTATATTTTATGAATTGGTCACTTCTACCCCTGTGTTATGCAATTATACTTAAAAGGTAGGTTTTAAATGAGTTTGTAATTAAAAATTTTTTTTTTTTTGACAGATATGCTAGTATGATTTAATGAACATTATTTTCAGTTTTCTCCAATCATTTAAAGTAAATATTTGTAATATTGATTTAGATTAAGCTTAGTCTGATGGAATAGGATTAGTAGGTTAGTCAGGGAATTGGGAAATTAGCAAATAAGTGAGGGAAAAGTCAGGGAATTTCAATATTTTTTCATAAAACCTGGAAATGTCAGGGAATTTGATACTTTCATTGTGATCTCTAAGAGAGTTTGATCATTGTGCTGCCAGAAGTGAGAATCTTCCCTGATTTGCCAAACTGCATATTTAAAAATAGAAGAAAAATCATCTACTCATTTTTAAAAAAGAGAAAAAAAATCCTCTTTCATCCTCCACATTTTATATTTTTAATATTCATTATTACAGATTTTAAAACTTTTTCCAGTGGTTATTTTCATGTAACAATAGGTAATTATCATAAGCCTCCATCTCCCCGTCCATCCTCTCCTCTGTTTCCCTTTCGATTGTTGCAAATAAATTTTAACTAGACAATGATTTTGGGATATATATAGTTAACAAAATGAATATTTGTGAACTCAGTGCACAAATATTTTGTAGGAAGTTTGTACAGTTTGTAGGAAACTTCATTTGAAAGCTTGCAGTCATAAATTATTAGAGAGAGCAGTGGCGTAGCTAGGATGGGTGACTCCCAGGGTGGACGTAAATGGTGTCACACCCCCCCCCCCCACCACCAACATAAACGTGAGCAAAAAGAAAACTATTTTTATATTTCAACCTATTTTTATATTTCAGCCTTACAGTAATTAATAATGCATGGAAATGTAACTATTTATAACAAAAGTAAAATTAACTCCTAAACTTTAACAATTTTTTTTATTTACAGAGAAACCTTTACAGCAGGGCTGTCCAACGCGGGCGCCCTTTGACAATTTTCTTGGCACCCTTTTGAAAATTTCCTGTTATTAAATATTTTAGAAGTAAAATTCCATTATAAAGAAAGTTAAAAAAATCATTAATATTTTATCAGAGGTATTTTTAAAACTTGTGTCTGGCTATTTTATATCAAGGATAAAAGGGCTTAATTTTCTTTCTTCATTTTAGAAATTTTAGAAGGATTTTTTTTTTTGTTTATTTTTTCTATAATTTTGCTTAAGAAAATAATAAACAGTTCAGAAGGATATCCATCTATGAAAACACTTTCCAGACTATCCCTTTGAAACTACTCATATGGTTTAGTCACCGTCATGCTTGTCTGTTTTTGTACTTTTCATAAAACTAAACTAATCCACGCCTTCAAAATAAATCAAACCATATTTTCACATCTTAAAAGAAACCTAGAGATATCTCTGATTTTCATATTTATTTATTATTTATTATTGTTATTATAGATAGCAATCCAAGTTTCTGGCGCTTTACCCTAAAAAAAAGTATATAGACTCCTCGTTTGAAAAAATGTATGATTTGAAATTTAGAACACGTAATCACAGAACTGTAGGGGCTTGCTTACCAATGTACGATTCATTTGCATTAATTTAAGATGTGCGTGTATACTAATACTATGCAATAAAATTGCCAAATGTTTTCAGTCATGTAAATAATGGCGCTCTTCGTTGACTGCCATGATCCAAGATGCGCCCTTGGTTACTGAAAGGTTGGACAGGCCTGCTTTACAGTAATAAAATTATTAGCACACAAAAAATTTAAAAAAAAAATTCATCAAATTTATGGCAAAAACTGCTGGCAGCAATGTTGCCAGTAGTTTTTGCCGTAAATTTGATGAATTTTTTTACAGTGCAGTAAATATAATTTATCTGAGTTTAAATGGAAAAGGAATAAATGTTGCTACTGAATATATTTTAAATTTTTCTTCTTCTAGCTTTCTTAGAAGCAAAATCTGCAATTACTTCATCGAAATCTATGTTTTGCGTCGCTTCGTGTTCTATGGTCAACATAGCCAGATTGCTCAATCTGCTATCAGTCATTGTTGATCGTAAATAGTTTTTTATGAGCTTCATTTTGCTGAAAGTTTTCTCGCACGATGCCACAGACACGCAAATCGTTAAAAACAATTTTTGTGATAAAACAAGGTTTGGGAGGGTTCATCATTCAACAATAAACTTAAAAAAATCTAGTGCAACCCAATCTTTTGTCATTGAAATATCAAGATTTGCAGCTGTTAAATGCCTTCTTAATCTTGGTATTTCAATGCAAATTTCTTTTTCCGAAACTTCATCATAAAATGAAGTTAGCTTAGGAACAAGGGTTTTTAAGTGATCCTCACTTGTCAGTAATAAATTGTTGTTTTCCAGCACTTCAAATCTTTCAGCTATATCTCGAATAGCAATGGAACGAACCTGAATTTCAGAATGAAAGCGACCGAGGCATTCTAACATGTCTTTTTTGTTTTCCTCTTGTACCGATAATCCTTCATCTCTAATTTGCTCCCCAGCCATTTTCTTTTTTCGGCGAATCCTTTGATATAGAGATATATTTCTCCATTATTGCTCGATAACATATACACTACTTAAATCCTGGTAAGTTTCTATCAGATTAATAAAACTCTCTCAAATTTTTATTTCTCGTACACATACAATAAGGTTTCATGTTTAAAACCAGATTACGACAAAATTGATATATTTTTACATTTGAAGATCCATGAATCCGTTTTTGCTATTTTAAAACTTATTGCATATATATGTACGTGGTTAGAATTTCAAAACTTTGGCAATATTGTATTAACTCTCTCACACACACATACACACAAATTACATTGAGATATCATAGAAAAAACACCAAAAACAAAGTTTGGAAGCTTAAAAAAAAGAAGAAATAAACATACATTCATATAGATGGGGGAAATGGATTCAGGGAGCATCAAAATGTTAATTATACCAATACCAATGTCCAGAGTTCTATAATATAGACGCACGTGTGCACGCCATGTGCAGACAAATTTATGAACTTTGCAGAAAATTTTAGGAACTAAACAATTTTTATTTTTTAAACTTTTTTAGCGTAAAAAAATTAAAAATATTCTACCAATTTTATGTGCGATTTATTTGCTATTAGGGTCCAATTAACAGCAAAGCCGAAAATTTAAGTCATTTCATGCTGAAAACTTTAAAATTCATCAATCTGGTATCTCGAACACCAAAAGTCGTGAATTTCATAAATCGCGGTTGTCGTAACAAATCAATTTTGTCAATCGTTTTCAGGAAAACTCTCCAATTTCGTCAAATTATCAAGGAAAAAACACGAACTTATTCAAAGTTCTGCGGAAAAAGCGCAAAATATCGTTAAAGAACCACGAAAAAATGCAAATTTCATCAAAAGACAGCGAAAAAAAAATTCGCCTAAAGATTGTGAGAAAAATGCGAATTTTTCCGAAAGACTTCGGAAAAATTGCGAATTTCATCAAAGAATCACGTAAAAACGCGAATATCAACAAAGAATCGGGTAAAAAACATGCATTTCGACAAAGGATTGCATAAAAACTCGTATTTAAAAAATATATATCACAAACAAAACACAAATTTAGACAAGAGATCGGTAATCTTATTTATACCCGGTTCTAAAAGTGATACTACTATTCTTAAGTAAAAAAACTATAACCAAACTCAAAAAGTACAAATGGACAATAGATATTGACCTCAGGTATCCCATTAAAAAAATCATTTGAAACAATAAAGAGAGAAAATCGTAAAAAATACTCCAACAGGTTTAACATTAGCGTTCGAGTTACCACATTACTAGTAACTCGCTATAGTAATGTTGTCAATACACATACATAAAATTACCGCTCCTTACGCAAGGTGATAACATAAAGCTCTCTATGATTTATATGTAGAGCTGTTCTATATGTAGGGACCTATGTAAAAATAAATTGTCGAAAAAATATGAAACATGGTAAATATAATATTTCATCTCTCTAATAATCCCCTTCCTTAACAAAAATTCTCAGGAAAGAAGCCAAAAATCTTATTACTGCAAAAGCGTATAAATAATGATTTTAAAACAGAGTATCTTTTAAATAGCTTTTTATACATAAAAAATCTGCCTCGGTTGAAATCGATCCAGACCAAAAAACACTCCATTATTGACAGTTTTCTGCCGTAAAATTTATTTGATTGAAAATCGTAGGAAGCTAAATATCTTTTTACTTTAGACAGATTCCCTTCAATCTTATACAGAAATAAAAAGCTTAGAAACAGGATGCAATGGAACATGAAAGCTCCACAAAGAGAACATTCAAAGGACACCCTGGAGTGCGGTATTGGGCAGACCTGCTCTAACGTATGTACAAAATTTACGAATGGCATGCATGACTTTCGAATATTTACATTTATAGAGAACATTCAAACACTTTTGTTTTCAAATTAACATTTAATTTTTAAATAAAAAAGAAAGTTTTAATTACTTATTAACGGCTTGGACTTGGATCTTTTAATTTAAGAACAAAAATTTAATTGATAAAACCCTATATTCTAACAATTATAACATTTCAAATTATAATAATACAAAATGTATAACCTCTTTCAAATGAATACTTATCATACATGAAAGGATACAAAATGAAACAGAAGTGACGCTCTTCGGTGCCAGACAGTTCGCGATGAAGGCCCCGTCATTGGATACATATCGAACATATTTAAAAGATTTTGATTGGATAATTGAAACAAAGAAACATTCAAGAACAAACCAATTCCCTTTATTATGAAAAAAGAAAAACTCATTTGCTTTTTAAGACTTACAAAATGAATATTATTTTTAAATGTATACAGATAATATTTTTAATCATGTTCCAGCTATTCTAGTACTTCATAATTTTTTTTCTGTTAGTTTCACGCTGACGAAAGTGAACAAAATCTCCAAAATAAGAAGATCACAACAATCAGAGATGTGGTGGAGGGTATACGGGGATATACACCGCATACCTTCTGTAATTTTTAAAGGCACGTCTTATACTCTCTGTTACCCAAGAAAGCTTATAATATGCACACTCTAGGGTATACCTTCTGTCTTCAGAATATACCCTCTGTTTAGAACGTATATCCTCTGTTATTTTTATGACTACATCCCTGACAACAATGCCTCATCACTTACCGCAAATTCTGCATAAGTCAATGCAGCGCGTATGTACAGGGGCATGTGAAGAGAAAATTGCGCCAGGGGCAAAGTTAGAAATTGGCACCTCCCCCCCCCCCCCCCTCCCATCCCAACTTTTTCTTGTGACAGATAAAAAATGACAATGGTAGTATAAATTTGGCGTCCCTAAATTTCAATGCCCGGACCGTGCTCTCCCCCCCCTTCTCTCTCTTCCCCATTTCCCACGGCGCTGCGTGTAAAAATAAAGTTCTTTTAAAGTTTGTCTTAGTTATCCACACATTGCGTAAATGGGTTTTTGCTTACTGTTGTAAATCTAATTTAGACGCTGCATTTGGTGTACCATTTCATTTTCTCCATGAAAAGAAAACTAAGTCTGTTGCGCCTAGTTTTGCCCTAGAAAATTCATTTTACGTCAGAATTTTTTCCGAAATCTTGTAAGATTATGCATATTTTTTTGCAAATAAAAACCGCTCAGGTGTCACCCCTTCGAGGGTGACACCCGGGGTGGACCGCCCCCCCTTAGCTATGCCTCTGAAAGAGAGCAATTCCAATTGTGAACCTCAAAGAAAGATTGTTATTGTTTTGGGAGGAAAATTGTGATAAAGAGCTTTAGCACAGAGATTATTAGCAACTGATTAGCAACTCTATTCAAAAAAGTTTAGTGTTTTGGGGGTAATATAAATTTTTTTTTACCCGCAGCATGTCCACTATGCGTTACACCACTAAACTAGAATTTTCTTGAAATAAAAATCTTGGAAAAGTCAGGGAATTTCATTCTCCCATATGAGTAGCAACCCTGTATCATTGCTTCATAATTTATTTTTAAAATCAACTTTCATAAATTCGTAACAAAAAATCATCTATATTTTGAAGATAAAAGTAAATTATGAAACCTTCATTTTAATTATCTTTGCATGAATAGGTAGAAATGTTGTTAAAGATATGGATTTATAGAATATTTGTAATTAACTATTTTAAAAAAGCAAAATTTAAAAAAATCGTATGACTCCTGAAACGGCTTTTGAAATGCTTAAATTTTACTCCTGATGGACACCCAAAACTCCTGAAATTTAACTATTTTACTCCTGATGCAATTTTTACAATGCTGGCATCTATGTATGTTACTAAAATTACTGAAAATAGTTCAAAATGTAACATAAGTTACCATGAAATAGCCCTAAGAAAGACTATATAGAAATGCATATTTACAAGAAATAACTCACTCCTTGCCCCACATGATCAGGAAAAAAAGTGAATGTATAAAAAAAGAAGGGCAAAAAAGTGTCCTGCCGAAATAAAGCCACTACTGTTAATAGCAATTATATCCGCTATGCTTGCATATGACTTGGAATATATGATGTGGCATATTATTTACCTACCCCAGGAAGACATTAGCGTTAATATTATCCCATGCCTTAATGATGGATATCCTACAGTCTGCCACAGACTTGAACTATCTATCCTTGGCATTCAAAGTTCTACTATGGATACTCCACGAATTTTCTTGGGGATTGAGATGAAGGTACATGGCAGGTCATTCCGTAACATGTCCCAATTATCCAAAAACTACTCCTGGGAGGATTTTGCAAAGGTTATGGAGACATAACCTGCTGAAAAATCCCACTTAGCCTACCAATTCTCTCTTCAGTAGGCAATAAATGCATTTCTAGCAATTCTTGGTTATTAGTAGCCTATCTGCCATCTGAGAGAAGAGCCAGATTAAGTTTATCACCACAGTCGAAGCTTCCAAACACCATCTACTCATGTTGAAAGCTATCAACAAGCAAAGCAGAGTCAATATGTCTAAATATCAACAAACCTGGAAGGATCAGTGGTATCTTGTTACATAAGAAAAAAATTAGTTTGGATGGCTCAGACTGTCTTACTTTCTGTTGGTATGACATGAGGAAAGGAAATATATTTTCTCCAAAAGGCAGGACAATGGAGGCTTATTGTGTTGGGAGACTTCAGCTGTAGTGATAAACTTAACCAAGCTCTTCCCTCAGACTGCATGTAAGCTACCAATTATCAAGAATTACTAGAAATCCATTTATTGCCAAATGTAGAGAGAATTGATGGGCTAAGTTTAATTTTCCAGCATGAAAATGCCCCCATAATTTTTGCAAAATCCTCCCTTTTTTTTTTTTTTTTAAATAATTGGGGACATGTTATGGAATGGCCTGCCCTGTACCTTCATCTCAATCCCCTAGAAAATGTGTAGAGTATCCTCAGTCGAAGTCATCCTTTAAGTGCTGATGGCAGATAGTTCAAGTCTGTGGCAGAACCGATACTGAAGGCCACTAGTAATGAGGCCTGAGATAATATTGATGCTAATTTCTTCCAGTGATTGGTAAATGGTATACTACATCATATATTTCAAATCATATGCAAGCATGATGGATATAATTGCTATTAACAGTAGTGGCTTTCATGGGTGCAATCCATTCAGTGACAGGACTGATTTCAGTCTTGAAGAAATTCTTGACTAATAGTAAGTTATACTTTATGTAGTGAAATAATAACAATTTTACAAGCAAAAACTTTTAATCATTTTATTTTATTGTAAAACATTAATTTATAGCTAAAATGCAAGGCAAATTGAGCTTTTCTAGCCCATTTTCTTTAATTATACCTAATACTCAAAAACATTTTCAGTCTTTGCTTGCATGGACTTGCACCCATGGTGGCTTTATTTCGGCAGGACACTTCCCCCCTCCTTTTTTTATACATTCATTTTTTTTTCCTGACGAAGTAGGACAGGAAGTGAGTTATTCCTAGTAAGTATGCATTTCTATATAGTCTTTCTTAATATATTTGTTTCGTTCTCATGGTTTTGTTTGGTGTCCGATTACAGTACAAAATCACCGTGGTTTTATTTCATTGGGACACACTGTGTATATATATATATATATATATATATATATATATATATAGAACGATTTTAGTTTTAAAGTTAATACATTTACTAATTTTAAATCCTGTCTTCTTAGTTCTATGTATTGTAATATAACTCTTAATCATTTATATAGAACAAAATGTTTATGTTCTTCTCATCTTATTAATGCAAATATTAAAAAGCTAATTTATGAAGCAATAAATATTGGTTATCCTAAAAAATGCTTATAGTCTTTAATATACAATTAGTTAGTACGTGATCTTAAAAATAATTAACACATTACGTTAAAAAAAAAAAAAAAAAAAAAAAAAAAAAAAAAAAAAAGTTATTAAAACACAAAAATATAAATAAAAAAAAATGTAAAAAACATAAAAAAATATATATAATAGGATGGCAGAGTGGGTAGATGTTAGAGTACGAAGGAGGGTGATGTTATCTGGATAATACGCAATGGTTATAATTTAAAAAAAAAAAAAAAAAAGAGAGAGAGAGAAGGGGAGAGGCATTTTCTAAATTGCAAAACATTTTATACAGGTTGTTCATTTGACAGTAATATATGGATATTTGTATAGTTACATCAATTAATTTCTATTCATATTATTTATATAATTTAATTAACTTCCATGATTAACTTGTACCTAACTTTTAACAAATTGGATTCCTAAAATACTATTTTTAAGTGTATTAAATGCATACATTAATTATCTATTTTTTTTTTCCATCTTATATTAAGATATTGAGTTTAGGTAAGCATAGTCAAATTAAATGATTTTGTTTACATATTAATGTATGATATATATTTTTTCTGTTAACACATCGTAAATGCGATTTTAATTAAATTTTTTATTATTTTTCTCTTTTTATTTTTCTATCCAATTTAGTAATTTTGTTGTGTTTCATTTTTTATGCTTTTTCTTCATTTAATTTTGGTTTTATGTATATTGGTAGCCCTAATTTGATATTCATTTCAATGTGGTAATTTTCTATTAAATTCAATGGTTCATATATTGTAATACAATTAATGGTTTTATGTATGCACATATATATATATATATATATATATATATATATATATATATATGCATGCATATTTTATTTAAGGAAAATAATTTTTTATTAATAATTTTTATATTTTAATGTACTGGCCGAAAAATGAATTAAAATTGATTTTGCTTCTGTAAACTTACAATAGATGATTTCCTTTACCATTATTTAAAATCAAAGAATATTAAAGTTAGGCTTAATTAGCAAGCAATGGTTTCTATTTATCATAGTTGATATGTTATCTAGAAAATCCTAAAAAGTTATTCAATTCAGAAATTGGCCAAATAAATCAGAGGAAAATTCAGCATTTTATCCAAATTCTGGAAAAATTATAAAATTGATAAAATTCCATTGTCCTTCCTAAATAAGTGCGGCCTTCACATCACTAGAGAAAATTATCCACACTTTACCTTTTTTTCCCAACTTAAATATACTTTTTGTAAAATTCACACTTTCTCATTTTGTCCCAACTTTCTTCTTTCTGATTTAGCTTACAATTTCAAAGATTTATAAATAATTAACTCTGTTAAATTTTTTCAGCAATATTTTTTATTTTAAAGTAACATTGAATAATTTGTTCTCTCAAATATCTTCTTCTTCATTAAAATGCATGCTTCATTCCTTTCCTTTGCCTCCTGTTAAAAATATTAGTAATTCAATGTTCCCAGCATCATGGATGATTGTCAGAGAATTTCAAAGTAGCCAGAAATTTTAAAATATTTAGAAAAAGTTAGGGAATTTACAAATATTCTTTGTAAAATGTCTTGGAGAAAATGAAAAATGATATGAAATTCATTGAATAATCTTGGGATAAAATTCATCAAACAATTTAAAAAAAAAAAAAAAAGAAAAAAAAGAAATTTGAAGAATTATTGCAGAAAAATAAATAGCAAATCTTCTTGTATATGCATTTCGTCAGGGAATTTTTTGAGATTTGGTCAAGGAAAGAATGCAAATTTACCAGTCATGTTTTGCTAAGAACATTGTTATCTAAATTGTTTTTGTGATACAGTTGCAGAAGTGAATGGTGGTTCTGTACAAAATAAGTATTGTGTAGCAAGTTTTATAGTTTAGGGAAAAACATTTGAAAGTTTGTAATGCTCATAAATTTTTAAGGGGAGTAATTTCTATTGTACATCCTTTGGAAAATTTAAAAATGACCTGAGTAACAAATAATCTTTGATGCAAAGTTCAACTGAATGTCCTAACCATGTATCTATTGGAAGGTATACTGTGGCATATGCCATATAGCTTTCTTATGAATTCGTATGTTCTTGATAACTATAACTATAATAAGTATATACTCTCTGAAGTGTATACTTTTTGCCTACAACATATGCCTCCTGTTTTTTTCGACACGTGTCTTAACTCAACTATATTTCATTTACTCAATCTCACTCCCCTGAGATTGTCAGAAAAGAATTCTTGGTTACTGTTTCTTGTGGTCAGCTTGCTGATTACTTGCCAATTTCTTTGCAATGTCATGTATGATAATGTTTTGCCAATTAGCTTATGATATCATGTATATAGAGCACATCAATTAATTTTCATGTACATCCAATTTTATATTCTTATTTTTATGCTGAAAATTGCTTTTAATTAACATTATGCTTTAGTTTAAAATGTATATTCTTATTTATTAGTTACTTTCACAATTGGTGTATAAATATTTTTTGACAAATACAGTGGAAAGTATTCTCATTTAATGTCGGCATTTATATTTTAAATTAAAAAGAATTCTTTTATCTTTTAATTACTTCAGGGTTCATACTCATCAAGGAGTTATGGGATTCAGGCACAAATCGGGATAAATTTGAGGTTGTAAAAATCAAGGGAACCTCGGGGAATAATGCAAAATAGTCCCCAAATTTGGAAAAACCTGGCAAAATGACTGGCTGCTCTGGGAAATTGAGGACAATTGCTGCTGTTTGCATGTTTTATGATATTGCATCTGTCGACATCCATTCAGTCACTAGACACACCTTCTAACATCGGAGGTTTGACAACAGTCAATATGAACTTCAGAAAAATAAAGGACATTTTAAAATTGATATTGATATGTATAGCTTTCAGATTATTTATTAATGCTTTTCAAAGAGGTAATAAAATTATACAATGGAAATTAAATTCTTGTAGCAAACTATTAAATTTTTAAGGTCAATCCCAGACGACAAAGCATATGGGCTTCACCTCTGTTTTGCACAATTAATGTTTTTCCTTTGAAATTATGTTCATATTGACTATATATTGATGTGTAAATTTCATTTTTGAGATTATCTTGTTTTTGTTTTATTTTGAAGAGATAGAAGTGTCATGATACTGGTTTAAAAAGTGTCATTAACTGTTGACCTGAAAAAATTGTTCATCCTGAAAAATACTTTGGGGTATTCTTATGGGATTTTTTCTTGGAAAATGAGTATGAACCCTGTACTAAGACTGTTAATATATACAGTAGACTCCCTCAAATCCGCACAGCTTGGGACCAGAGGTTGTGCGGATTTTAGAATTTTGCGGATTTCTGGTCATTGCTTTGTTTACATTTTTTAAACAATAATTTGAGTGCAATTAATAGTGCAATCAGAACTATAATGAATGCTTAGAATATAATAAAATATTAAAATAAGTAATAAACTAAAATAATAAAAATTTAGATAGTTTTTAAAATGATAAAAGTACTGATAGCAAAGGTCAAGTTAATAATCAGTAGTGTATGATTAAATATTCATTATAAAGCTTAGATGTGCTTTTCTAA
Source organism: Maratus speculifer (assembly GCA_964019185.1). Taxonomy (NCBI): domain Eukaryota; kingdom Metazoa; phylum Arthropoda; class Arachnida; order Araneae; family Salticidae; genus Maratus; species Maratus speculifer. The sequence goes on along the minus strand of OZ025298.1, from coordinate 10,660,771 downwards.
AATTATTCAACAAAACTTGCCTCATAAAAGTACATTAATTCTCATAAAAATCATAAAATAAGGATTTTTTTTTTTTTTCAAGTTTAGCCAGACTTAATAACCAAAAAATCTTGATTAATGCATAAATATATTTGGTAAGAAGATTGTGATTACCAGTGATATCAGCAATATCTTGAATTTTTTTCCCAAAAAAATATTCTTCCTTCATGAAAAAAACATTAATAGAGTATTATTAAGAAAATTACAAAATAAAAACTATATGGAATTGATGCAAAACTAAAAAAATCAAATTTTGTCACAATATCTGAACTAAAAGTTTCATTGTTTACATCCATAAAATATGTGCGGATTTTAGAGAGTTGCGGATTTCTGGTTTGCGGATTTGAGGGAGTCTACTGTAAATATTTCTGCATCTTACATTGGAAAATAGTTTTATTTACATTCTTAAAATACATTACATTTTGATTTCTTTCACCATTGATACAAATGTTTAACAAAATTCATAATTGTTTTTCGGTGTTAATAGCCATAAAAGTAAACAAATATATATATATATATATTATAATAATGGCTTGCTAAAATAAATCATATTGAAATTCTTTTCTTACCAAATTGTGCATGTGTAGAAAATAATCCTAAATCTAAAATAAATTGTGTATTGAATGTCTTTGCACAGGCACCTGAATGGTGAAGAAAAATTTATAGTGAATGGCTGTGATGTGGATAAGGTTCTCACTATGCCTATGCAAGTTCTAAATCCCGATTTTTTGTATTATGGAACTGGTGAAGAAGCTCATGTCACATTAATGGATTCTTTCGATTCTCTATCAAAAGAACTAAGGAAGTTAGATGGATTGCCTTTACAAGTCTCTTCTGTTAGAGGCATTTCCCCAGCATTTCATTATTGTGATGTAAGTTAGGGCCACTGTTATTCATTTGGGCAAATTCCAAAAAATAGAATTAAGATAAAAATTGAGATTGTGGTCTACTCTCATAAAATTTATTTTGCTTGTTTATATAATAAATCAAAATTTTGTCACTCTTGTGACCAGAATGTCGCAAGAGTAACAAAATTTTGAATATATAGACAAGTAAAATGCTTTTAGTTGCAAATTAGATACATGTTGTGTGTGTGGAACATAATGTTACTTAACTGGTTCTATCAATTTTTATTTTAATTATATTTTTTAATGAAATAATTAGGATTATTTATGAAAATTTGCTTTAAATGTCACAAAATTTCTGAATAGATGCTCCCTTATTTGTTAATTTTTTTTTTTCTTTTATAGTGCTTTTTATTTGCTAGTTATAATAAAGAATATTTAATTTTTAAATATATATTAGTTTTGTTAATCAAATAATTATTTCCAGCTTAAAAGTGTATTTATTAAATGTACATAATTATTAATTCACTATATTTGTTTATTACACATGCATATTCTAATATGTAAAATTCAAAATTTGTCTGTCTGTCTTTATGTAATTCTTTACAAATCCACAGTTTGGAAGTCAGAATTGTGAAATATTACATATATGTAATATTAAAATAATTAGGATTATTTACGAAAATTTGCTTTAATTGTCATAAAATTTCTGAATAGATGCTCCCTTATTTGTTAATACTTTTTAGCTCACAGGCTATCATAGCCTGTGAGCTTATGTGCCCGTCCGTTCTGTATGTATGTTCGTATGTTCGTTCGTGCGTAACGCGATAACTCATGATAAAAATATTGGATCCACTTGAAATTTTGTATATAGGCATATCCTGATAAGGCACGTCCTTGATTAGTTTTTGGAGTTCATTCGATATGTATAAGAGGGGGAACGGGGGGCTCATGCCCCCCCCCCTTAATTGATAGAAACCGGATATTCATGCAGAATTAACAGTTTTCGTTCAAAATTTAGATATAGGATCATTCTGATGACGCGATTCCGTGGCTGTTATTAGGTGTTCATTGAATAAGTATAAACAGGGGGAACGGGGGGCTCATGCCCCTCCCCTTAATGGATATAAATGGGATTTTCATACAGAATTAACAGTTTTCCTTCAAAATTCAGATATAGGATCATTCTGATGAGGCGATACCGTGGCTGTTTTTAGGTGTTCATTGAATAAGTATAAAAAGGGGAACGGGGGGTTCATGCCCCTCCCCTTAATTGATATAAACGAGATTTTCATGCAGAATTAAGTCTTCCTTGAAAATTTAGATATAGGATCATTCTGATGAGGCGAGTCCATGGCTGTTATTAGGTGTTCATTGAATAAGTATAAACAGGGGGAACGGGGGCTCTAATGCCCCTCCCCTTAACTTGTATAAATGGATTTTTCAAGCAGAATTGTCAAATTTCGTTCAAATCTCTGAATAGTTTTGGAAGCTTAATGGTTAAGTATAAAAGAGGGGAATAACTCCTTTTAAATTATATAAATGCTAAATGGGTTTTTATTAAGAATTATCCGATTTGCTCTGAATTTTGGATATAGATTTTTATATGATAAAGCATGTCCTTGATAATTTAGGAGGTTCAATGATTAAGTATAAAAAATAGAAAGGGGAGAGCTGTTTTCCCTTCTTAATGTTTTTTTTCGAATGGAATTAACGAAAATACAAAGCTGTAATGTACAATTAGTATTTGTAGCTTGTGAGCTCAATGCCATCAGTTTAACTGGGCAATATTCTTTTTATTTCTTTTATAGTTCTTTTTATTTGCCATTTATAGTAAAGAATAAATTTTTAAATATATATTAGTTTTGTTAATCAAATAATTATTTTCAGCTTAAAGATGTATTTATTAAATGTATATAATTAATATTATTAATTCACTATATGTGTTTATTGCACATACATATTCTAATATATAAAAATCAAAATTTGTCTTTCTGCAATTCTTTACAAATCCACAGTTTGGAAGCCAGAAATGTGAAATGTTACATATATGTGTATTAAAACATGGGCAAAGCCACAAGAGTAATCTGGAATCAAAATAATTAATTAATTTTTAATTAATAATGAAAAACAATTAACAGCAATTTCCTATCAAATTTAAACATTTTTCCTTATAGCAGTTGCCAATAATTAAAAATCCATAATAAAATTCTAATATAACGTGTCATTATTTACAAAAATCATTATGAAAAAGAAATTAAGGTATATGTACCTAAAACATTTCTTAACACATTCGCTGCCGCTTATGTGAAGATGTGATGATAGTTAATGCCGCACTGTAGAAGTTGGTTTTTCCCATAAGCCAATTTACTTTTTATAACAAAGAATCAGTGGAAGATTTTCCCGCGCCAGCACGTGACTGGCTATTGAGACATCACCCCACATCATGCGCTGATGCATGAGTGGCCCCTTAAAGCTGTCGCGTGATCGGCAGTCAATGTGTTAATTCGATGTTATTTGCATACTTGAAAAATCATTTTGTGTCATTGATGAATTAATTATGTTTTATATGAAAATAAAAATTTTTTGTCAGAAGTACATTGAGCCAACTTGGACTACACATACATTTAATCAATAATTATGTTTATTTATGTATGTATTATTTAAAAAAAAAAAAAAAAAAAAAAAAAAAAAAAAATAGTTACTTTTTATTTGTAACCAAAAATAGGAAGGTTACAGAAATTCAGTTTTGGTCAATCTTTAATTTTAACAATGGATTATTTTAAATAAAAAATACTTTAAAATTTAAAAATAAATCATAAAATTCTGCAGAAATTGCATAAAACAATGAGTAAATTTATCTGTGCAGAGCAATTTATCTCTGAAGTTACCATACTTTCTTTTCTTTTCATATCAATTAATTCTTTATTTAAAAAATACACAATATGTCGTGCTTGTCGATTTTTTGATAAATGCAGAAAATATTAAAAAAAAAAAAAAAAAAAAAAAATGCAGTGAAAGATACCTTTTTGAACCAAATTTTCCAAGAGCAGGAGATCTGAGAACAAAAAAAAAAAATGGTTATACTTAGAAAGTGATTGTTTATAAATCAAATTCTAATGAATTGAGAGAAAAATGAAATCACCGCATCTTATACATTTTTTCAAAAATCACCTCAGAAAATTTTATGTTTACTTTTAAAAATGAGTCTGAAAATGTATCAGAAAATTTAGATCTGTTGAGGATGAAAAAATATTTTTTCAAATACACCCTTAAGAAATTTTGAAAATAAGTTGATGGTTGATTTCTTCAAAGGCTTTTGCATAAAATTTAATGACTAAAAGGTTTCCCATTTTAAGGTATTGTAATTAAATCTGAAATATATTGTGCAGTCGATGAAGTTACCTCCTGCATAATTTTGTTTTTATTTGCATTTGATCAAGTTTAGAGATGCAGGCCAAGTGTTTCTCTCTAACATTCCTAATGATTATACAGTTTATAAAAATAGATAACCGAAATAAAAATCTTTTTGAAATTTATAATTTGATAATTATTAGGAACATAAAGCAAGAAAGAGATAAAATAATTAAGTGACATTAAAGTTATACAAAAAAATCAGTGATGATCCTAGAATTTTTTCGTTGTTAATTCCTTGTTATTTTCATTGCAGGTTTTCCCTCCATTGCCAGTATCAATTCCTAATGATTTTTCGCAACTTCAACCAAATTTCAAAAATGCAAAAAGAGCTCCAAAAAAGGAAGATTTCATTAATTCCCCTTTCACTCCTGCACTTAATGGTAAGTTTTAGAACTCGGTGAGAATTTAAAGTTGATTATAATACAAACATAATCCTGATTAAATAATCTGTCTGTTTGAAATGAGAATGTAACATTTATTTGTGTAATTTATCCCTTTGCATATTTTTCACATCCTCTGCTTAAAAAAAAAAAAAATCATTTCAGTGAAAGTGGATTTGTATAATTTTTGCATGAAAATAAGGAATATTTTGAGATAATAAATGGGATCTCATATTAATCTAACTGCATATGTATGCATAATTTTCATTTCCCAATAGAAATGTACCCCTATCACAACTGAAGGAAAATTTTAAATGAAACATCTACCTGTTTGATGTTAGTTCAAACAGAAATATACACCAAGTGAATCAATTTAAAGTTAATAGAATTTGTTTCTTCCCATTCCAAAGTCACCTGGCTCATTTCTTTTAATTTGCCAGATAATAATGGCTGATATATGTTGAAGAATTGCAGGTTATTTAAAATACATTATGCAATAATTATTCATTTGCAATCATTTATATTTAAACTGCTATTGTAATCTTTATTTTTTAAGTAATGTGCTCTTAAAAGTATATATTTAAGTCTGCCCTTCAAAAACTGAGCCTTTATAAAAATGCCCTAGAACTTTTTATATATATATTTTAATGTTGTTAAGTGAAGTTAAATTTTAATACAATTTGTGATTCCTGCTCAAGAAAATATCTGATACAAAGGGTCAAATATACTGTACAACAAATAGTATTATTTTTCCTCTAAAACATTATTTACTGTATAAAATTATTAGATATCATGTCATCTACAGAGGTGCCAAGTATTACGATGTCCGTAATTATTACGGATAAGCAACAGAAGTTACGGCATTACGGGCATCTGATAGAAATTACGGATAAACAAATCGCGAATTTCATCAAAGGATCGCTTGAAAAAATGCAAATTTCCATATAGGATCTTGGGAAAAAACAGAAAAGATTGTATAAAAATACACGCATTTTGTCAAAATGTCGCGAAAAATGTGCAAATTTCCTCAAAAAAGCCACAAGAAACAGGCAAATTTCTTCAAAAAATCGCTTAAAGCGCGCGCATTTCGTCAAAAATCGCTTAAACGCTCTCATTTTGTCAAAAAAATTGCGAAAAACATGGAAATTTTGTCAAAAAATCGCTTGTAATGAGCTCATTTCGTTTAAAGATAGCGAAAAACGTGCACATTTTTTCAAAAGATTGCGAAAAACATGCACATTTCTTCAAAAGATCGCGAAAAAACGTGCACATTTTTTTAAAAGATCGCAAAAAACACGCACCTTTCGTCAAAAATCGCTTAAAACGTGCTCATTTCGTTTAAAAAAAAATTACGAAAAACATGGAAATTTTGTCAAAAAATCGCTTATAATGCGCTTATTTCGTCAAAAGATTGCGAAAAACGAGCACATTTCTTCAAAAGATCGCAAAAAACGTGCACATTTCGTCAAAAATCTCTTCAAAACGCACTCATTTCGTCAAAAAATCGCAAAAACAAGCAAATTTCGTCAAACAATCGCTTATAATGCGCTCATTTCGTCAAAAGATTGCGAAAAACGTGCTCATTTCGTCTAAAGATCTCGAAAAACGCTCGCATTTCGTCCAAAAATCGCGTAAAACACACGTAATTTGTTGAAAAATGTGAAATTTTCGTCTAAACATCACAAATTTACCCAAGAGATCGATGGAAAAAGAAAGAATTAACTTTTAAAAATTTGCCTCCCCCTCCACCCAACCATCCACCCTTCTCTGGACTCTGGTTACTGATAACTATTATTGAAACTTGACACCTCTGCATCTAATTTAAGATTTCTTTCTACCTTTAGCTTTCCTTCTCATCTTTCTTAAAAATATATATTTAAAGTTTTTTTTATTACTTTTTTTTTTGTATAGAATGCTTTTAAAAGGATTTTAATCATTTTAATATCTTGTTTGTTATTTTTCAGTTGTTATTGAATTTGAAGGTTCAGGAAAATGGCCAAATGATGTTGTGGGCATAAGAAAATTGAAATCTATATTCCTGATTAGAATTGCTGAACTAGTTAAATCACAGTACTCCTTAGTTGCTATTCCATTTCTTACTCATACAGATATTGTTAAGGTAACTATAGGTGTTTTTCAATTAAGTTTGAGCTTAATTTCAATGAATATTTAAGGGGCAAAAGTTCCGGTCCCATAGGTGTCCCTTATTTAGAGGTTTCACTGTATTTGTTTAATAATCTTTAACCCATTTTACATTGGGGGTCATATATGTCCCATGACTTTATCTTTTTTTCTTTCTTTGTTTTATTTGGGTTGTATTATATCTATCTATCTGTCTTTCAAAGATGTGTTAAAAAAATGTCTTCATAAACTATACCACAGTACTCCAAATGCAAGAGTGTAACAAAGTTTTCCTTTTATACATTGGATGATTTTCACAAATTAATTTCAAGTTGTTTAAATAGCTGAACAATGGCTTTTCCAATCCTACGTTGGTTATCATCTAAAAGTGCAGGAAATATTGATTGATTGAATAGAAAATTCAGAGTTCCATGGAACTTGTGAAAAAACATTTGTTGTCATACAATACCATGTTGCCATATTTTCATTAATATAGTTATTAAATTCCTTCAAATCCACACAGTTTGGGACCAGCGGTTATGAGGATTTTAGAATTTTGTAGATTTCTAATTATTTTTTTTTATTTATTTTTTTTTAATAGTAATTTAAATGTAATAATGCAATAAAAATTATAATGAATTTTTGCAATATAATAAAATATTAAAATAATTAAGTAATGTAATAAACTAAAATAATAATAAAAAATAGGATAATTTTATTTAAAAAAATGAAAAAGAAATTATTAAAGGTAAAGATCCAGTCAATAATTAATAATGTATAATTAAATACATGCATAATAAAAATGAAATACATTTTTCCTAAATTATTAAGTAAAACGTGCCTTATACAGGTACCCAATTAATTCATATCAAAGTTTTAAAATAAGGAAGATTTATTTCATGTTTAGTCAGACTTAATCAAAAAAGCTACATTAATTCATAAATATATTTTAGGTAATAGATTGTGATTACCAGTGATATCTTTAGTATTTTCAGAAAAAAAAAATCCTCTATTTAAAAAAAAAAAAAAAAAAAAAAAAAAAAAAAAAAAAAAAGTATGAGTTCAGCCATATTATTCAGAATTACATATTAAAAATACATAAAGAGTTATATGAAACTAAGAAATTCTGAAATTTTGTTCTTACATCCGAACTGGAAGTTTTATTGTTTGCATCTGTGAATATATGCAGATTTTAAGGTTGTTGATTTGAGGGAGTGTACTATATTGACTACATTTGCAAAAATCTTGAATATACTGATAAAGACATGTAAAATAAAACTTTAGTTTTTTAAAAATTTGTTTTAAAATGATTTAATATGCTGAAATTTTTTTAACTATTTTTTTCCATATGTGGCATATGGTGCCCTCCTCTCTAATATGTTCAGGAATGAGAATACATAAATCACATTTTGGCAATTTCTTTCTTTTTGATACACAAAGTAATTTTTTTTTTTAAAAATTATTTATGTGTGTGTGGTAATTTTTAAAAATTTGCCATATTTGTAACTCTTTACATTGATTGATGATTATTTGTAATAAATAAATAATCATCTAAATCATCTTCCACTTCAAATTTCTGCTTCTCCTTTTTGTCTTTCTTCATCATATAAAGTTCAAAACTACTTTAATTTTCCAATAATTTTCTCTTCTATTTGTTTCAGTCTAAATTTTCTTTCGCCTAAAATTGTTGTTCCTTCCTTTTGCACTCTTACTGGGTAGAAGGGATTCATTTCCAGATATAAGAGAGTAAAATAAAAACTTTCTTTTATTATTATTATTCTCATTTCTGTGTATGTGATTTTCTTGCATGTTGTACAATTTGTTTATTTACAATGAAATGTAGTCATAATATTTATTTTGCGATCAGCTTTTTAAATGTTTCTCAATTTGTGATTTTATTTATTTATTATTATTATTTTTTTAATAGGATGGCTTTGTATTTAGAATTTTTATTGCAAGTCACAAAGAATTGTACCTTTCAAAGATTCAAACATCATCCAATGGTATGACAAAAATACAAGATACAGAGGAATCAAAGCAGTTGGATTTAACAATAAATATCTATCCTAAGCTTAACAGTTTGCTTCATGGGTAATTTATTGTTATTTTAATTTCAAATAATCCTGTTCAATATGCTTATTTTATAAGAACAATCCATGGTCTTCTTTCTTGACCTAATGCTGATTTATTTGCATGCATAATCAACACTTGCTAATTTCAATACAAATAATGGTAAAAAAGTTTAAATTGGAAATAGTTTAAATTAGTTAGAAAAAATGTCTACTTTTATTTATTAAAATCTAATTAGGCATCTATCTTTATAATCGAATGAACACAATTTCTATTTTATTTTTACACTATCACTATGCAAACATATGCATGTAGAACACTTAGCATAGATACATTATGAAATCTACATTTTTATGTTTTCTCTTACGTACATTATAAAATTGGATGCAAGTTCTAAGATTGACATGCATTTGAATATGATGTCTGCTGCTTTATATGTAAAGTAACAAATTATCTCTTTCTTTACATAAAATCTGTTATGTATTTGTCCTTTTATTATAGCCTCCAACTTCAGCATTTCACTTTTGGAACAGCTTGTCGGTTAGCTAAAAGATGGATATCTGCTCAGCTGAAGGAAAATTATATCCATCCCACTACTGTGGAGCTTCTGGTAGCTTATGTTTATTTACATCCGGAGCCTCTTACCACTCCCAGGTAAGGTTCTTTATTGTTTTATTCAATGTTTAAATAGTGTAAATATAGGAGGATTTTATATTTTTCATTTGATTTCGAAAACAATGATTAGTTATCAGTAGTAATTGTAATATGATGATACATTGAAGTTCTAGTTTTTCTTTCTCTTTAACATGCATTGTTAGATGCTGAATTTTTAGTAGGCTTCTAGATAATAACTCTTAAACCAAAAAAAAAAAAAAATTTAAGATTTTTCGTACCTTGCAAAGACACAACCAAAAAGAATGCTGAAGGGTCTATAGTTCACTCCACCTTCTCAAAAATAAATAAATAAATAAATAAATAAAATAAAAATCATTTTATTATTTAATAAATAAATAAATAAAACAAAAATCCTTTTTTATTTAATTATAGATACATTTTAATTCATTTTCATAAATTCACATAAAATTCTTTTTGCTCTTTTCCTCTCCCTTATAGTAAATATTTCAACTCCAAATACATGTAATTGGAGATATTACATTATTTTAATAATTTCAGTCAAAGTTTTTAATTTGTTATCTGAAAAATGTGCATTTGACCTCAACTTCAGATATGAAACTATAACAAGTGGCTTTTTATTGGTTTATTAAAAACAAAGTATATGTCTTAGCTTTTATTTATTTATTTATGTCATTTTTTAAGGTATGGCAGGTGTTTGATCTAGGGTGTTAAAGAAAAATTGTATTAGGAAATTTTAAAAATAATCAAGAGATTTGTATGATGATAAAGTATGACAGGGGTTGGAAAAAAAAGGAGGGAGGCTTAGAGTGGTTTAATAAATTTTTAAAATAGCCTATAATTTTACATATGTATTGTGTATATTAAGTTGCGAGCAAATCGAAAAAAAATGTAGATTTATTATAGAATAATGTATTATAGAATAGATATATTGTAGAAAGGACATATGCTTAATTTTTGTAACTGTAGGTTAGTAGAACCACTTTCATTTGTCTGTATTAACCATGTAGAGTGCATTCTGAATAAAGTAAAAAGAAATGCAACATTCTAAAAATACAATGATATAATAACAGAGCTCTGTGTATTCATGTTCATAAATCATTAAAAAGACAATTGGAGGAAGGGAGACTGGCATTACTTTGATGCAAAAATAGTAAAATTCCCCACTTTAGAAAGGAGAACTCAAGTTTTTCTTTGAAAGACATAATCGGAAAAATATGTGATTTCCCTAACAAATATAAAAATTGACGACTGGTTCTTAAATTTTTCATCCTAATAGTACAATAAAATCTACTAATTTGGAGTTGCTTTAACCTCTTCAGACCCGAGGTGCACATTTGTGTACCTCTGATTTAAACTGCATATCTCACTTAATGTTTGAAATTTTTTTATTAAAACGAGAGGATATTATTTGGGTACGTTAACCTTTTCTAATTTCAGCAAGAAATGGCACTAGCAGTCTTAATTCACATGATTTTGGAGAAAATAAACGAGCAATGGCAAAAAATATAAAATTTTGAAAAAGTAAATATATTTTTATAGTTAGAAAATTAATATTTATTCATAATATTTTTTAAGAATGCTTATAAACTCTTCAGTATCTAAATTTTTTAGCTAGATCATAATATCTATTTAAATTAGATGTAATTTGTAAGGTGCACGTATGTGCACTTCCGGTTTCAATTCTTTATTTTTGGAAAGAAGTCATCTCCGACAAAAATTTTTACTGAATGGTATCTAATTGGTGCAATGCTAAAGTTGTTGAATTATTAAAAAAATATGCTTAATTATAAATCAGAATTCATTTTGTTGATGTTTTAAATAAAAAATTAATTTTTAAAAATCATAATTATTACATCTTTGTAAGAGTAAATAAACTGATGAGGGCAATGGTGATGGTAAATCTTCTGGCATTGAAAATTTAGATGACACAGATATAACTATTGAGTATATTGCTCCAGTACCTATCCCGAATCCATGTAACAATAAAGTTTAACCTAAAAGGCCTTTCTTATGGAAAGCTGAAAATAAGTAAATTTTTAAAACTTGTGTTTCAGCACACTTGAATAATAAAATCTTATCTTTTCGCAAATATTTATTTAATCTTTTTTTCTTCTAACAGTATTTCGAGGATCATTGATTGATGAGGATTATGTGAAAACAGATTTTACAGCATCGTAAATCCTTTTGAATCATTTCTAGATTAGTTAAGAGAAGATTTTTGAAAAAAGTTTCATATGAAACCAATTCCATTCAAACAATTCCAATTCCATTATATTCTGTTCAAACAATTCCAATTCCGTAATATTTCGTTCAAACAATTCCAATTCCGTTATATTCTGTTCAAAGACGAAACCGTCGCTCAATAAATGCATCTAAATATGAAATTATAAAAGTTGCAGGCGTACACATACTCGTGGGAACTTTAAAATATCTCCAAGCAAGGTTCTACTGGCAAAAAGACTTGTCAGTACTTAGAATTACAGCTACTAAGCCGCATGATCGATTTTTTGAGATTAGAAAATTTCTTCATTTTGCAGATAAATCAAATGATCTTTAAGCAGATGACAAATTATGGAAAGTAAATCTTATCTTTAATGCAGTAAGAATAAAATGTTTATCCCTGCCCCGACCAAAACCTTTATCACTAGAAGAACAGAAATCACTAGATCCAATTTGCTGGATGTTGTGAATCTAACCAGTTTGTGCCGTTAAAGCCCAATCCGTTGGGATTAAAAAACTTTATTTTATCCACCAGGGAAGACCATAGCCTTGATTGCCAAATATATCATGGAAAAGGAACTATACCAGCTGATGTTTCAAAATAATTATGATTAGGTCTAGGTGGAGGCATTGTCAAATTGTTTATTAAATTTATACCAAAAGACAACACACGGGTGATTTACTAGAACAGTTTTTTTACTAGTGTAAAATATGTCGATTGAGAAACAATATCTACCAAACTGGAATGATTATGAATAAAAGACTAGGAGAAGCAAATAAAAAAAAAAAAATCAAGAATGATCGAAATTTGTAACACGGAGAGTGGGATGAATGACTAAGGGAAGGATATATGTATACTAAACTGGAAAGATAAAAATGTGTAATTTTGCTTTCGATTTGCATCGATAGCGATCCCAAGAGCAGTTGTGTTAGGTGGTCTAAAGATCAAAACTGTAAAATTAATGTAACACAACCTGCAATTGTGAATACAAAATGTGTATGGGTGGTACAAATTTAAATGATAAGTGTTTAGCTTACTACCGTTATTCTATTCGCAGAAAAAAGTAGTCAACAAGAATTTCATATACATTTTATAGATTTGGTTATTTCCATTTGTTGGATAATGTATATCAGAAATTGCAAAATAGGTTAAGTTCCTTGAAAAGACAGATTGTTTCTCTTGTGGTACTTTTAGAGATTGCATAAGTACTGCTGAAATATAACAGCAAAGAAAGTGAAGAACGACGACCATGGAGAGCACGCAAAATTTATTCATCTGTAAATGATTCTGAAGACGATTCCACAAACAAACCACAGCAAAAACCACGTAAGGGTATTTAGAAGCCAATTTACTATATTAGATACGACCAAGTTGGACAGTTTCCTCGTTGAACGAATGATAACTTTGCTTCAAAATGCAAGTATGAAGGCTGTAAATCAAGAACAAGAGTTATTTGTACAAAATGCAACATATCTCTCTCTATATGAAAAAAAAATATTTTTTTCGAAAATAGCACGTAAAATAAGCGTATATGTATCAATTGTCCGCCAAATTCCTCGTTTAAATAATTTTATAAAAAATGAAGATTTTTTTTGCAGTATGAACCCGAGGTGCACATATGTGTACCTGTTAGTAAATATAAACTAATAATAATTATTTTACTTTTTATTACAAAATTATGTTTCTACACGTATAAACAGATGGAACAAACTGTGAAATAATTTTTACGATGGCTTAAAATGTGTCAGGTCTGAAGAGGTTATAGCCACAAAAAACTCTCTTTTAGACAAATGTTCTTCTTATTTTACCTTACTAGCTGAATTGGATGGTGTTCTGTTCACTGGGCCCAAGAGATTTTTCAGCTTAAAACAAGACTCCTGGATTTCTTTATAGGGCAGATTATGTTTTATTTGTAAACATATACATATTTATGTTATAGCACAATAAAATCTATCCATGAGAATCTTCCTTTAACAGAAACATTCTATTTTCTAAATAACATAATCATACAATTATAGCGTGTAGGTCAGAAACCTGTCTAAAACAACATATTTTTTTGTTCATTTAAATTTTTATAGGTTTTACTGTATGTATATGTATGTAAGGAAAGTCTTGCAATATTTTGGTCTTTTTCTAAGTAAAGTGTTCATAGCTGTAATAGACTAGGAAATCGAGATATTATCATTGGGACCTGATTTATTAATCTTTTTTCATACATAATCTCCTATTTAACTGTCTAAATTGACTGTAATGTGTTTTAATAATTGCATGAACCGGGATGATATTTATTTTAATTTCATTAATCAGAACAATATTTACCATAATTTCATTAACTGAAACATTGTTCAGGTTTTCTCAAGTACATTTCAACTCCTGGAGGTACTACATGGTGGATAAATTGCAACGGTTTTTAAAAGATAACTGCGAAAGCAAAACCTGTATGTAATGGAATACTGCTTTAAAAGTTTTTATACATGAACTAAGCAATTCCAGAAAGGAGCTGTAACCCTATCAGTAATTTATTCCCATCTAAGTAAACTCTGAAAGTTTTTTTTTCCCCTCACTTATTTTTATAAGCAAATATATATGATAAAAATTTATCACTACATTAATTTTCTCTTTATTTCTCTGTTTATAGCTCTCCTCAGACTGGATTTATCAGATTCCTCTCTTTACTTATAAATCATGATTGGAACATCTCTCCACTTGTGATAAACTTCAATAATGAGCTTCAGAGTAAGTGTAATGATTATAATTATAAAAGTAACAGCTACATTTGTACATGTGTATAAGGTTATTCTGCTTTTTAGTATAACAATGATATGCTTAGTGTTCTTCATGGGGAGATGTTACAAGTCTTTGTAAACTAATTGTATTATCCTTCATGACTCTTTACTGACATATTTCTGTTTTTCCTTTTAGAAAATGAAATAGAAGAAATATATACTACTTTTACTGATCAGAGATCAACTCTGCCTCCTATGGTAATTGCTACTCCATTTGATAAAAGAGGGACATTGTGGACGAAAAACAAGCCAACTAGTTTAATATTGAAAAGAATTATTATCTTTGCCAAAGCTAGCTTAGAGGCTTTACAAAATAATTTATTTAGCCTGAAAGACTTTGATGTTAAGGTAATTACTTATTATGGAGTTAGTATATTTTTTTGCTTACATATTAAAATTAGTTTCTTTTGATTAACTATAAAACCTAAATTCTCCGATGCAAAATTTTGTTCTTCCACTTTCTTTTCTCTTTCTTTCTTTCTTTAAGCAAATGGAGTAATCTTGCTAAAAATGTTTTTTAAAATATACTTGCAGTAAATTTAAGTAGGTAAACTTTGATTCTGTAGTTTTAAAAATAATTCCCAAATGATGCTGTTTGTATAACATGCATTCTTTTTCAATCCTACATTTTTATTCTCTTCTAGTTTTACAAGAAAAAAGTTGATTTGTGAAAATTTTAAAATTCTGGTTTTTGACAGATTTACATGTTTTAGGGGTCAGAGAACCTGAAGAACATGTTTTTACAAAATGTCTGTTTGTATTCATGTAACATAAATTTTGTGGCCTCTCCATCTCAAGAACTAATGCACAGAATTTAATAAAAGTCTATATTCTGTCAGTCCCTGACATAAATTGGTGCTGATTAGTTTTTGGTGTAAATTGCTCAACAGATGGCACTGTTATGCAACATTATTTCCCAATTTCTGCAATAGCTCAATCTCTAGAACTAATGCATAGATTTTCATCAAACTGTAGATTCATTTAATCACTGACATGAATTGGTGTTTTCTACATTTTGGTGTGAATCACTCTGCAAAGGGTGCTGCTATGCTGGATTTTTTATTATTTCTGAAATAGCTCAATCTCCAGAAGTAATGCATGGATTTTCGTCAAACTTCAGATTCAGCTAATCAGAAAATATAAATAACCAGTGTCTGAGAAACCCTGAGTATTGGGCCACCTAGGCAACTAGAAAATTTCTCTTGGTGACTAACTTTTTATTTACTTATTAATAGGGATGCAACGGATATCCGACATATATCCGATATCTGGCATATCCGGCTGATTTTTCAATATCTGAAATATCATTGGATATCCGAATCACAATCACCGAATATCCGACTTCTCTATCGGATATCCGGCAGAAAGCAACAAACCAAATATATATTAATAACAATAATCGTTTGATCCCAAACAATGCGAAAAACTTTTGTTTATAATGCAAAAGATGAAATATTATTATAAGTTCCCTATCGATGAATAAAAGGTAATTCTCAAAAGTTTAAAGAATTGCCAGCTTTCCAATTATTTATATTTAAACTCTGTAACAAATTTAAAAGTTTACGTTTACATCTTTTAGAAAATTGTATCTACTTTCAGATTGTAAAACAAAATTTGAAGTCAAAATAGCAAATGAAGCTTTTCTGGAAAAATGTATAAAGATCAGGCATGAAAGAGTTCCTCCTAAAAGAGGAATTCCACCTTTTTCAGAGATATTTTGGTCATTTTCTGGATTGGTACAAAAATGCAAAGAAAATTTTGGAAGGATAATTTGGGCAGGGGGGGGGGGGGGGTCAAAAATTATACATTTTATCTACTCAAACCCTTGGAGTTTGTTCTTGAATTGTGCAAAAGAGGCATCAATTGAAAAGTTAGCTTCTACATATAAGCATCTGAAACTATTTATTGTAAATGAAGTTGTGCTGAATGTCTTTCAAAAAGGAAATATTTTTTAGACTTTGAAAATTCAAAGTGAAAGGAAGTTTCTTTTTGGAATAGAATATTTTGTATTATTTATAGAACACTTTTGGGTAATTTCTGTGGTACCTTTTTTGAGTTGTATTTCTGAAGTAAAGACCAATTTAGCTGGGAGAATTTTTTTAAAGGTCGGGGAGAATATTTAACAGCTGAATTATTCAGAATAATATTTGTTTTGGAAAATTAATGCCTGTACCTCACATTAGTTGATCAGATATATTTGGTTTTACTCCTTCAGTATTATTAAAACTTTCTAAGTTAAAAAAGCAATCATATGTGCAGTTACATTTAATTTTATTCTCTGTTAAAATGACACTGAAATTATAAGAGTTTGATGCCGTTGTATAGATGAGAAAAATTTTCCACCTTTTTTCTCGTTTCTCACTTTCATACCTGAAAGATAAAAAAACCAACATTGAGAAATGCACAAATAATGCATGAAAAGAATAGAAAACAGCCGTTTCGAATCTACTATCGAGATTCTTCATCAGTATAAGACTCAGCATGCTTGAAAAAGCTAAGCTGAGCAAAGCGACAGGGAAGCACAGTCTTATATGCCTATTACGGGAGCGAATGGTAATAGATTCGAAACAGCTGTTTGCTACCTTACATGCATTTCTAAACGTTGGTTTTCTATCTTCATAAAATTTGAAGTTGTTTATTAAACTGTGATTTTACTAATTTTCTTTCTTTGTTTTAATTTAAACAATGGGTTAATTGGCTTTTAAGTTACACAACTAAACAAACCTATTTTTAATTTCTTCTATCTTTCAAAGAAGAAATTATTATAATAAATTTTTTTTTTGACGAATGTGTGTGTTTTAGGGATCAAATATCCCCAAAAACATGTTTATTCAAAACATCTGTCTGTCCCAGTGTCGCCATCATACTATCAAAAAGTGTATGAAGTTATGCATAGACATAGAATGATCCAAATATTTTGTGCATGTTTTTTACTTTAACCAGAAGATTCTTCTTCAATATGGAAACATTTCGCTGTAAGGCAATGCTGTAATCGCAATTTTTGTGCCATTTTCATTGTTCTATCATCAAATACTGTGTATGAAGTTATGCATAGAATTGAAGCAAATTTCTTTGGATACATTTCTGGGAATGACTGTCTGGTCTTCCTTCAATTTGAAAATAGTTTGCCCAAAGATGGTACTCTGTAATAATAATTTTTGTAAAATAATTTTGATTTTTCATAATCCTTACAGAGAATTGGCAGTTCGTGAAGTGATGCGAACTTCGTATCTTTCTAAAATTGGCTATTCGCAAACAACTGATGTATAGCAGAACAGAAAAGAATATTGATTTTAATAAATATCATGATCAAGATTAACTCATTCTTAATCTAATTAACTGACCGCAGCAAAAATTCTAGATGAAAATAAAAGTTGGTATAGTACTGAACTAACAATATTGAAGTAGTATTAATACAGTTGACTCTCTCTACAACGAAACTTTATCCAGCGAATTTCTCTATTTAACGAATTTTTTGTAGGAACAGTCAATTTTTTTCATGATTACATTAAAAATAATTTACATATAGCGAAATATATATCTCCATTTAACGAATTTTTTCAAAAATGTTCTTTTATATGTTCTGAAAACGCTTCAGATTATTTGTAAAGTAAATTTTTTTCATTGATTTCTCGTTTATAAGTCATAGCTACATAGCATCCTCTACCTTATGTCTAAAAAAAGACATTCACACCCCCCTT
Organism: Maratus speculifer; assembly: GCA_964019185.1. Taxonomy (NCBI): domain Eukaryota; kingdom Metazoa; phylum Arthropoda; class Arachnida; order Araneae; family Salticidae; genus Maratus; species Maratus speculifer. The sequence continues at coordinate 10,642,555 of OZ025298.1, read as the reverse complement.
CCAAAAAAAAAAAAAAAAAAAATTATTTTTGTATGGTTATACTTGACTTTGTTTTAGCCAAGGTGAGCTTGCGTTCTTGGAAAAGAGTGAAACATTTGCTTGCTATTAGAACGATTTGCAATAATCACAAAGCATCCTAAAAGATAAAACTATTCCATTATCATCTTGAAAATGGTGTTTATTTCTTGGTTTGGATAGTAAGTCAGCAATAAGGAAGGGGTGAGGGGGCAATTGCAGAAAAGGTTGTTTTTTTTCAGCAGGTTTTCATCTATCTAAACTAACTCTCATTACGTTTAGAGTTTATGTTTGTTGCTTGTGGCGACCTGGAGTATTTTTTGTTGTGAGAGATCATTTGAATGAAGAATTGTTATTAAACATCATCTATGCTGGTGTTATCTTCTACTGCATCTGCATAAAAACTCCTTTGGGATAAGCATAATGCTTTCTTATAAAGTACAAAATTTTTTGCAGTTTTCTATTCAACGAATTTTTTGACTGAACGATAGATTTCTTTATATAGAGACTCGACTGTATTTGTAAATATTTTTTGAAACATTCAGATATATGGAATAGAAGAGAGTTTTGGGATTGGTGCATCCAGCTAGTTATTTTCATGATTTCATTATAAATATTTAAAATTAAAAGTTTTTTTTTTTTCTTATAAATTTGAAAGTGATTTAAACTTAAAGTAAAATTAAATGTAGCTTAAGGTAAAACAGTGTTAAATAATTAAAACATGAAAAAATTCATTAAGTAAACCCATGTTTGGAAATAATTCTTCAACCATTGGTATATTCGTAAGCCTTTTTGTTTACATTATAAATGGAAGCTATGTATTTCTTTGTGAAATTACTTTACAGTTATAAAATAAACATATTGATAAATGTGTAAAATTTGTTCCATAAATTATCTGCATTTCATTGCACAAATTATTAGCAATTATCAGCACTTCATTGTAATTATTAGCCATTATCAACATTTCATTGACAAATAAGCAGAATATTTAAATGTTTGAAGTACATTTTTTATTCAATATTATTAATATACACATACAGGGCTTGAACTTTGGCATGGGATGGCTGGATTCATGCCTTAAAAAATCTTGTGGCCAAGACATTCCTGCTACCAAAAAAAAAAAAAAAAAAAAAAAAAAAAATCCCTTTTTGAATTTTTTTTGTTTCTTTTGTTAAATGGCGATCAAATCTCAGGACTGACTGACTATTTTTGTGATATTTTCCGCTATCAATTGGCAAATCTCACAGTTTTCTCTTATGGCAATTATACAAAATTCATGATTGGTTTTTTGCATTTCATTGAAAAACTTTTCAATTTTTCTCACAATTTTCTCGCTTGCTCGCCTCGCAAACTTTTGCAACTTTTTTCTCGAGACCAATTGCCAAATTTTACAATTTTTTTCTCTCAACTGAATGTGACAAATTTAGCTATTTTATTCTGCGACTGATTGGAAAATTTCCCTTTTTGTTTTAGTGACATTCTGCTGAAATTAATAATTATTTTCCTGTGTTCAGCTGAAAAATTTGTTTTTTTCTCTGTTACCTGTTGATGATTTTCATGATATTTGCTTGTGACAGGTTAACAAATTTCACAATATTTTACTGTAAATGACTGATGAATTTTGCTATATTTTCCCATTGCCCAAGTTCCCTCAAACTTAAAATTTTTTCAGACCGATTGACTATTTTTAAAAATTTATTTTTGCCATGGTGGACAAAATCAGCGATATTTTTTCTATGGCCGATTTCCGTATTTTGTTAATTTTTTTTTCTAATTTATTTTGTCTCTTTTGCCGAAACAAGAAATTTCTAAAAGGGCAGTAATGGTCACTAGAGTCTGAGCTCTATCTAATTAGCCTGGAATCAGCATTAAACAAAATGATATTAGATCTTGTGTTGCACGTTGGGAAAAAAAAAAAAAATGCTTTTTTTACAATCAAGGGTTCAGCATTAGATTTTTTTTTTTCATTTTTCGAAATCATCGCACATTTTGTAATCAATGGGCTTGATAATCATACTTCTTTTTTCATTTAAAAGATGATCTTTCATACGATGTTTCTGTTTGGATTGGGGTTTTTTTTTCCATGTCTGATAATTTGCATCTGCCTATTTTGTAACTTTTTATTTTCTTCTTTATTAAAAATGACATTTATTTCCTATTCAAATAAAAATTCTTCTAAATTTAAAGAATTTTGTAAAAAAAATAATAATAAATAAATAAATAAATAAAATGAGGACATCCATTGTCCAAAGCAAGATTTTTAAATGTTTCCCATTCAGTTAATGAAAATCAGTAAAAACATTATTTTTATGATGATCAAAACATGACTCATGTAATAAGAGTCACATACTACCTATGTCATGGATTTCCTGGACCAATAATCAGGGTTGGCACGATTTAAATCAACTGATTTAAATCAAGATTTAAATCAACTGATTTTTTAAAAAAAATCATTTGATTTAAATCGATTTTTGTAAATATTGGAAATTTGTCAGCAGAGAAATAAGAAGTAGGTGTAAATAAGTAGCAGGTGTTTTTCTAGTATTTCCAGGATTGAATATCAGAAAGAATGGGGCATGTGCAGGATAAGTCCAGGTGCCCCTCCTCCTAATCCTTCAATTCTTTGTTCTTTTGTAATAAACTTTAGATGATGAAGCAAAACATAGAAACACTTTATAAATCATATTTCATTTGCCAATCTTGGCAAATAAATGATTTGAATCTTTTTTGTTTCCCAAGTTAATAAAACAAATTCATTAATGTTCACCATAAAATCAGATACTATGTGCAAGGAACAAGTTTTAAAACTTGCCACATTACACTGTCAAATTTCAATCAAAGCTTACAGATTTTTAAAAAGCCTTCAGAAAACAAAATAATTACCAAATACCCCACCAAATCGTAAAGTTATTGCTGGAACTTTATTGGAAAAAATATACAATGATGAGAGCAAAAAATTCATAGATGTTTTAAGTGGCGAAATTTTGTGTATGACATTTGATGGATGGTCAAACAAAGAAATGAACCAATCGTATGTGCATGGGTGGTAAGTAGAGGTAAAGTCTACTTAGTTGACACAATCGATACCCCAGGATCTTCACACACAGGTGAATATTTGACTTAACTTGTGAATAAAAGGATTTCTTTAACAGAAAATAAATTTTAATGCAATGTTCGTAGTTTCGTCACTGATAATAATGCTGCCAACATGGCTAAAATGCAAAATGAATTAGAAGAGGAAGTTTTTAATAATGTTTTAAATGTTCTGTTTTATATCAAAATGAAATTTCATTTAGTGTAGAGGAAAATAATGAAGGTTTGGCATTCATTAAAGAAAATTGTATAAATCTTCTCACCACTGTAGCACATTTCCAAGCAAAAAATGACCCATTCGAAAAATTACCATTGCTTGAGAGAAAAGTTTCAGATATTATGGCACATTATGATTGGTGAAAGTTCTTTATGTAATGGGAGGTAAAGAGATAATCAGCGAAATTGAAATTAGTTACCAAATAACAACAGCCATGGCTTCACCTGCTGGAATAGAAAGACAATTTTCTTCTTTTGGACTAGTTCATTCAAGCCTTTGTAATAAAATAGGCATGGACAAAGCTTCTAAATTAGTGTTTTTGTTCAAACAATTAAATCTCTGATTTATTTCTATTTGCTTAAAAAATATTGAATTAATTGTAATTTTTATCCTTTAATAAATAGCTTGCATTAAATGAATATTTAATTTGTTTTTTAAGTTTTACCATTTTCTATTCATTTACAAAATATTTCAGTTTATTTCTTATTTAGTGTGCTCATTTCAATTACAAAATAATAGAATGGCTTTAGATTAAAGCCTAGTTGTTTATTTTTTAGTACCAATTAATAACTAGAATATAGTATTTTCTTAACTATATAATTATTTCTTATATTATTTTTATAAGTTTTAAATATTATTTATTCTTTTTTAGTTATTTATTATGAAAAACTGCTCCATGTATTGTAAAAACATAAAAACACAATAATTAAAAATAGAATTCTAAAAAAATCAAATAAATCAGATTTAAATAAAAAAAATCTGATTTAAATCAAATAAATCGGATTTTTTTTATTTTTTAAAAAAAATCATGATTTTTTTCCAACCCTGCCAATAATAAACAAAATAAAATGCAGACACCACAAGGTCCATTCTCAACCGATAACATCAACCGCTTTCCAAATGAATGAAAAAAAAAAAAAAAAAAAAAAAGGGCAAACTTTAAGGAAACACATTTTAAAAACAATAAATAGTTTATGTGCATAGTTCACAGAAATTAGGACATGACCTTTTTAAAAAAAACCATTTCTCATGGAATAGAAGAAACCTACTGATTATGCCCACTTCAGAATTTCATATGGGTTTAAAATTCCATTGCATAGAAGAACATAATTCAATTAGCTAAAATGTCAGAAATTACAGTATTGACGATAATTCCACTAAGTGGTATGCAATCACCGCAGGATATTGACAATACAATCATCTAAATGTATTATTCTTGCAAGTAAATTAAAAATGAATGCCTATCAGATTTTACAAAAAATAAATAAATAAATAAATAAAATTAAATAAAAATTAAAAAGTGTAACTTACAAAAGATTCTAAACTACACAAAATCGAATAAAATCTAAATTAAAATATTCATTTAGCAACTCAATTATTAATTGTTCATAACACTGAATGACAATTGAAAAATAGATATGATATATATAAGGCTTGATTCTTTTCGTTTGTTTTAATTAAAATAGACATTTTGGATAATTATCTTGAGTTGTTGATTTAAATTATTTTAATGGAATTTTGTCATGTTGGTATAAATTAAATATTTAAATGGCATGTAAAAAATAATAGTTTTTTTTTTTTTTTTTTTTTTTTTTTTTTTTTAATTTCTTCCTTCTCATATAGTTTAACACCCCTGCATTTACAAATGTTATGAGGAAAACTCTCTCTGCCTGGGAAAACCTGAATTTCAAGCCCTGATAGTCAAAGATATATAGTTTCTGTAAATTATATTCCATTACATTTAAAAGTTGCAATGGTGTGTGAAACATGTTTGCAATTTATTATTTGAGATGGCATTGCATAAAGAAATAAACATTCACCATAACTAAAAACATATTCAGTACCGGATATCCGAATCCGGAAGGCAAATCGGATACTGGATATCCGGTATCCGATATCCGGCAAAATCAGTATCCGTTGCATCCCTACTTATTAATTTTTGTTTTTTCTTTAATCCAAAAAATCCCTTAAAAGTTTTATCTTAATATTATCTTAAAAATTTTGCTCATTTTTTTATTATTATTATTAGATAGTTAACTGGTTTGCAAAATATCATATATCATTTAAAAATAGCCAAGTGCGATTATGAATAGCGAGTGTACCATTTTGCAGTGAATGCATCAGAGAATTAATTCTTCAAGCTGGCTCCTAAGACTTTCTCCTGGTACCAAAGAATTTCCATTTTTTTTCTATCCCTGTAAATAAATGTTTATTTGAAACCATTTTCAGGAGTTGACATTTTAATACAATGTTCTTGCTGTTTCTTTCAATAACTCTTAATTTGTAAATATCTATTTATATAAAATCCAAGTCTCTGTATATCCTTCACAGTTCCGGTTTGACTGCCTCACTGATTGTGGCAATTATTCTGATGACATAAATAAGATAATTGTTTGCCTTATGAAAATACAATCTATTTTGTATCATATCTCTATTCTTCTTTATTTTTTATAAAACCTTCAAAAATTATCCAATTATAATGTTTTAAGTTCTAAATTAAAAATAACCAGCTACAAAGAACAGATTACTGATTTAAATAAACAAACATTTTAGAAATTGTGATAAAATTTACAAATGTAAACAATATGTAATGAGTAATTCATTTTTTAAATTCATTGATAAAAATTTAAAAACTTTTGCACATTGAATATTTTAACTCCCGTAATATTAATTGATGTTAGTTTGAAGTTCTTAGTATGTATTACAGTTATAAACAAACAAGACCTCAACTTAAAAATAAAGAATTCCTTAAACACATTCGCTGCTAATTTATATTTTTACAAGTGTAGTTTTAGCTAATTTAATTTAATTTTAGCAATTATTGTTGCAATTTTCATATGCTTAAAACAGCCTAGTCATGCAGGTCTCGTACATTCTTTGAAAGTGCTTAAAAGTCCTTAAATTTTTGTCCACGACCGTTTAACAAAATTCACAATTTTTTTTTTTTTTTTTTACATGATCGTTACACTAAATTCCCATTTTCTGTGCATTCTTTTGATGATTAGTTTGATTTTTTTTTTCCATGTTCAAATGACAAATATCTACATTTATTTCCATAAACTTTTATAAAATTGAAGATATTTGCCCATGGTCATTATAGGAGATTCACATTTTTTCCATGGCTTGTTGACACATTTCACAATTTTTACTAGTGGATGAGAAACTTTAGAATTTTTGAAGATCTTAGCATCGATGGTCTCTGGCGAGTTTCCACACTTGATTGATAAAATTTGCAATTTTTCTTCATCCAAACAACAAAATTCTTATTCTTCTACATATGATCAACAAAATTTGCAAATTTTCCTGTGACTGATTGGCAAAATTCGCGATTTTTATTCCCAAAATTAGCAACTCCAGAATTTGTGTATGAGAATGAAGTTGTTTACATCAATGGTCTCTGGTCCAATTGATGAAATTAGTGATTTTTCCATGAACAATTGACAAAATTTACAATTTTTTTGCATGAACGATTGACAATATTTCCAATTTTTCTTACTGATTGCAAAAATTTATGAAATAACAACTCTGAAATTTTGGATGCCAAAAGAGTTTGGCATTGATGGTATCCCTATGTTAATATAAAAGGAATTTTACATTAACATCCTTGATATAAAATTGTCAGAAAATAGTTCAAGATCAAAAAAAATTTAATTGTGCTTCTTCTTTCATAATATATTTTCATAAAATTAGAAAACTGATATTTTCAATTAGATAAGATTTACCTAGTGTCCAATTTGATCAATTGTGTGCTCATATTTATTTAAAAAGTTGTTTTTACAAAATGGAAACTTCAAATCCAAAGTTTTGTATTACATTTATTCAATCTTTAGGTGCCTGAATTTTTTTCATTTTGGTCTTTGAAAGTCCTTGAATTTCATGTCATGAAATGTGTACGAACCCTAGTCATGTCATAAAATGTCATATTTAAATGAAAAAATATATTGGTATTCATGAAGTATTTGCACACATGAATGTTCTTAACAGTGTCCATCAGAATTAAATTCTTTTCAAACTTGACAATACTTGAAAAATTAATTCTAAATTTAATGACAAAAATATGTCATCATTAGTTAGCTAGTCTCATATATGTATATATTTTTTATTTATTTATTCATATTTTTACTTTGCATCTTATCTACATAACATACTAAGGAAGGAAATTCTTTGTTAAGATGCATAAGTTTTTTTCCCTTGATTTTCGTTGTAGTTATTCAGTTTATGGAAAATAGTGATTCTCAATTATATTGTATTTATTATAAATTTTAAATTGCAACTATGTGTCTTAATCCATTTCATATTAGTACTAATTTTAAATATTCTTTTTTAGTGCATTTTTAGGCCCCCTCTTGACTCATTTGATGTTATTGTACACATGAATCCCCATATCATCTCCAAGTCAATGTATGCAATAGACATTGGAGATTTGGTTAAGCCTGTATTACCATCTTTGAAAGCTTATAAAAAAGATTTTGATAAAAAATATCCTCTTGTTCAATGGGATGTGCCTAAATTATTCTTTGAACAACTTCAAGTAAGTTTATGTTTTAAACACAAGTTACATAAATTTTCAGTATTTTAATAATTAATTGATTAATTACTTAATTATGTATTAATTTTGTAAATTTAATAACTATTATATAAGTATATACTTTAATTTCTTCAATCTGAAATTGCTGGGATCACAAAGATTTGTGATTATGGAAATTTCTAGATTACAGAAATTTTAACTCAAATGTATTTAGATAAATAAAATATGTAAAATCAGTATTACTTTTGAATTCCTTTTACTTTTTAAAAATGGTGTGTGTAAAATACAATAAAATATATATACATATGTATAATGTATATATTATATTTATGTATGTATACAAAACACAAATTATTGTAATTTTAAGATTGGTGAAAATATTGTAAAAGCAATTTTTAAATATAATTGAATGTATGTTTTATTATTACTTTAACATATTAAACAATTCTAATATGCAAAGCTAATATAAAAAATTATAAATAAAATGTAGGAAAATAAAATTATTATTTAATCAGGTATTATTTCAATTTTATCACTATGCTAACATTTTATATTTTCTATTTAAGCATATAACTGTTTGTTTGGGGGTGGGGGGAAAAAAGTTTCCAATATACATTCTTGCATGTGTGGTGGCATCATCTTTGATCTTTTATCGAAAATAAAAATTATGAATTAAACATTCCAAATTGCCCAAATTACAGATGTCTCTGGATTATAGACATCTTGATTAAAAATATTATACTATACTGTCTGTAGTTTTGGCAAATATAGCGAAATTTTAACTGCTTAACTTTCTGAAATTGAAAATATATGTGCAACTTTTTTTATTAATCTGTTGATTAACATTATATTAAGATTTTTTTCTCAATCTATTATTATCAAAAATATTGTATCATAGTTTTCTATTAAATATATATATGTTATATATATATGTAAAGATGTCTTCTGTATCTGAAAGGGAACGAGACCCGTTGGCTTCTCGGCACCACATTGGGTAAATACAGTGCATTGTTCGTCAACCAGTCGGGACCAACAATTGTTATTGTGCCACAATTCAAATTATTTCCACCAGACTGTGACGCTACAAGAATGGGAGGGGATCCGATTTAATTGGTTAAAAAGGATCTGGGTACTGTGACATTAGATGGGCTTGTCTATTGAGGGTCGTTGCGCTAAACCACAAAAACTGAGAATTGTGCTTATTGTTAGCCATATCTACTTCCTTAAAACTTCATAAATATATGTATATATTGTAATATGGTAATATAGCATGACTTACAGGTTTTATTTTATTCCAATCTTAGTTTTTCATAGTTCTCCAATTCTCCATTTTCCTATTTTGTTATCCATTTTGTTTATCTGGTTTATTCCATAGCATATCGTATTTTCCAAATCATTTCTGATCGGTTCTGTAACAAGAACCGTCTAAAACAAAATAAAATTTAGCAGTTTATAATAGTGCAACTTCGGTGACCTAAGAGAGTAAGTATTGGTGACATTGTGACAGTGTAGTGTAAGACATTCATTAAAGAAAATGTTTTTCAGTGAAATAAGACTAACGTTTATTAACGAAAAAATAAATGCAAGTTTAAATAAAACATGTATAAATCCAGGTGAAAAATATAACAGGCATAACGTAAACAGAAACAAGTTCAGTTCCAGATTTATATTAAAGTTATTCTATGTCATGAAATAATATTCAAGTTTAAATAAAATATGTATAAACTTAGATGAAAAATATAACTGGTAAAATGTAAACAGAAAATAAGTTCAATTCCGTATTTAAATTAAAACTATTCTATATAATGACATAATATTACTTATTAAATGGCATGGCATGGCATATAACAATATTAGGATAGCACTGAAAACAAAACGGACTCACTTATGGATGACAGCTATCGACGTACTGGAGAAATTCCAATGATACGGCACACCAACTGTTTCGATGAAAAGTCTTAAAAACATGTAGAGTTTTTTTTAACTGAAGATAATAATGTCCACAAATGAATATGAAGACTTAATTAAAAACACAAATGGATTATGACTGCTGGTAAAATGACAAACGGGCGAAGTTGAAAAACCATTTTCACAATTAAATGTCCAGCAACGGATTTGGCGTAATTAAACACAAGTTTGTCAACTTTAAAAACTGGATGAATCTAAAAAAAACATTTCTGAAACTATATCATATTGACTTCAATATTGCTAGCTCATAGCATCGCTTCAAAATCCCCAGCACAACATATCTCAGCCGGTTTAAATAGCAGCGGCAATTCGAAACTGGATACGCCCCTCCGAGTTGAGCAAGCGAGCTCCTGACTTGCGATGGGAGAAATGCAAGACAGCCACTTACGAGTTGCGATCCGCGATGCTTGCGGGTTGCGATCGAACGGAATGATCAAACCAGGATGGACACACCCATCAGCGACGATCGGAAAAACAAAAGATAAGCGATTGATTTGAACATGTAAACAAAAGATCGGAAGATTGGAAAATGCCGGCAAAGAAGAAAAATGGAAGTTGGAACAAAATATAAGATAGTAAGCCATGCCATTTTACAATATTACGATATATATAATTAGAATTATGTATTTTAGAGTGTTAAGGAAGGAAAAATGGCTGACAATCGCCCCCCCCCCTTAACACTCGTACTTAAAAATAAAATGGATAATTAACAGATATTGTAAATTATATATATATATAGAATAATGTAAAACATTAGAATATCAACTATCACACTTCGATAGTTATCAGTAAAACAGAAACTTAACATTAACAAGTATAAATGCAACAAATTCAATAACTTCAACAGGGTTAATCAAAAACATCAATTTTCAATAATGTTAATAACAATATTCAACAATAACAACAATTTTAACAATTATATAACAACTAGATTAACAACCTTTTCATTTCATGAAAGTTTAGTTACAATTGTAACTCTAACGAAAAGTTTTTTTTTTTCCACGTCGAATAAAGTTCAATAGCAAAAGTCTATAAAGATAACGTTTTCCTGAAAAAAAACCATGAAAGATAATTACAATTACCTCGTCACGTGCAAGTGACTACGAGTTACCTTTACATAACAATTTAATATGATGATCTTTTTTTTGATTTTGGCTTGTACAATATTCAAATGAATTTTAAACAATCATACATTTGCATATTTATTCTGGAAGAGAATGATTATCATATAAATGCAAATTCAGGATAATCTGAAGAATAAATATACATGAATTACAATATGAAAATACTTTGACAATAAAAGATACATGTTATGCAAATGAGAAAATTTCAATAATGAGAACAATAACGATCATGATCATGATAACGATTATGAATTATGATTATGATAGTGACAGAGTTAAATGACTGTGAGCGCTCACGTGAAAGACAACACAAAAAAAATATGCTTAAGCTTTTGAAACGATATACATTTGCAAATGATTTGGCCAATTTAAATATGGAAAAAAACTTGTTATATATACTCTTAAAACGAGAAGAAAAATTTTCATATTTACATATGCAATAAAAAAATACAACTCGATTTTCAACACCACGGACGGGACCTATGTGACATTTCCATTATACAAAAACAGGGACTTACAGACTTAAAAAGAACGATGCCCGCGACAGGCCTTCCTGTGATCAGAACACTCAAGAACGCCGCTACCCCCTGCAGACCACTCTGGCTATTTACAAGGGCACCTCACGAGGCGTTTTTCGAGGCTGCTCGGATCCCGGAGGATGAACGATCCTGAGGTCTGACCACATTCCAGCGGGAGTTAAATTGTCCGCGATGTTGGAAATGAGGGTATATCAAAACCTATGAAATGATATTATGAAACGTATGCATACGAAACAAATATGAAACAACAAGAGTATAATCACATATTCAAACATTTTTTAAAAGAAAAGTACTGAAATATACAAAAATTTCAGTTTTAAAAAAAAAGATGCTAAACTTCAAGGTTTAACATGAAAAATTAAACAAGCATCTTAATGCTTGACACAAGTTCAAAGGAGGAGGAGTTTTTTTTTCATAGCATTTAAATATCATGTATATATATAAATTACTTATAACTAAAAATTACATCAATAAATTTTTTAAGATCAAACTTTGTTAAAGGTTTAGTGAAAATGTCTGAGAGATTAGATTTACTGGCTACGTGTTTAACATTAAAAATCTCTTGGTTTAAAAGGTCTCTAACAAAAAATAATTTTACGTCAATGTGTTTCGTTCTGTAATTTTCAATGGGAGACTTAAGAAAATCAATGGAGGCCATGTTGTCTACTAAAAGTGTTGGTTTAACTTGTGGACCTGTAAAAATATGTTTGTCATAACATTCAGTTATGATCCTACTGAACCATAGAAGCTCTTTAGTTGCTTCTGTTAAAGCCACAAATTCTGATTCCATAGTAGACAAACAGACAGATTTTCGTTTAAAGGCTCTCCACATGATAGGAGCTTTGTCTAACATTAGTAGTTGTCCCCCCATTGATGTCCTGTCATCCCTATTAGCGGCGAAATCCGCGTCGGTGTAAGTTATTAGGTTTATGTGGTGACAAGGTAACCTCAGTTTATAGTGTTTTGTGCTTTGGACATACCCTAAAAGCTTCAGGAGACCATTCCAGTGAACAATCCCAGGATTGCTCTGGAATTGGCTGAAGATATTTACAGCGTACGAAATATCAGGACGTGTCCTGCTTGTTAAAAATGAAAGGCAGCCCAAAACACTTCTGTATGGATATTGTAACATTTCCTGGGTTTCTGCTTCGGTTTGAGGACATTGTGACTTGGAGTATACAGTACCTTTAGTTATAGGGAGTGATGTAATGGGAAAGTTGAATTCTTTAAATCTTGTACAAATATCATCAATATATTGCATTTGATGAATTGAAACAGTGCCATTCCCATCCTCCTCAAATTCAACACCAAGTAGTTTGCGTGTTTTCCCCAGGATTTTTATGTCAAAATGTTTTGTTAAAAGGGTTAAAATTTCATTAATATGTTTCTGATGGTTATTTAATATTACAAAGTCATCCACATATAGTAATAAAACAACATGATTAGAAAACGTATAGACGCAATTACACCACTCTAACTTTTTAAAACCAAGAGAAATTAAAATCTTATGTAATTCATAAAACCACACTCGTCCACTCTGGTGGAGACCATAAAGGGCCCTCTGGAGTTTGCAGACTAAATGTTCTTTACCTTTTACCTCGAACCCTGATGGTTGTTTCATGTAGATGTTATCAGAAAGAGGTGTGTGGAGGTGTGTAACTAGGACTTGAGCTAGCACTAGGAGTGGACTTTACAATGCCTTGGTACTTATTGCTTCCTTTAAAACTGAACAGTGACGGATTAAATTTGATACCATTAGATTGACAGTAATCTCTTACTTCCTTCAGTGATCTTAGACGTTGTGTTTCACCCAACTCGTAATAGTAGACGTCGGTTCTCGATTTGTCAGGCCTGGTTACAGGCTTACGGAACCAGACAGCTTCCCTGAGAGTTCTAGTAAACTCCTCGCCATCCTCGTCACTGTCACCCTCAGATGGGTGTGAGGAGGCAGAGTCGGAAGATTCAGAGGTACTCGGTCTAATACTTTGAGTGGGTGGTGTTTCTGAAGTAAATCTGTCAGGTTGAAGGTCAGTCAAAGGGTCTATTTCAGGTGGTTCGGAACTTAGGATGTAAGAGGGTCCCAGATCGCTTCCGTTGCGCTGCTCCGAAGTTGTAAATGGGTTTGTGCCTATTGAATAGCTTGGACCTTGTTCACTGTGTTTGTGGATACTTCTGGATACAGATTCGTCACCAAACCTAACATTTATTGTCTCTATTATTTTATTGGTTTCGGGAATCCATACCCTGTAGCCTTTTGTAGACATTGCGTAACCCACTAAAACACCCTTTTTAGCCTTCGGATCGAATTTGGAGTTTCTTTCCCCCACATATGCCACCGTACCAAAAGGTCGTAAATGTCTTATGGATGGTTTATTACCACAATAATATTCGAAAGGAGTTTTTTTCTGAGTTTTGTGACATATTCGGTTAAGAGTGTATGCGATGTATAAGACAGCTTCTGGCCAGAATTTGAGACTGAGTTTACTTTCATTGAGTATTGAGCGAGCCCCGTCCATTATTGTTTGATTTAAACGTTCTGAAACTCCATTTTGCTCCGGAGAATATACATTGGTAAATTCGTGTCGTATGCCATTGTCCTCAAAGAATTTGGTGAATGCTTCATTATCGAATTCCCGCCCATTGTCGCTACGAACTTCTTTTACTTTGGTGCCCAAAAACCTTTCTGCTCTTTTTACGTGGTTAGAAAATACTTTAAACACCTGTGTTTTACTGCATAAGGGGTATACCGACACTTTGCGAGAGAAGTCGTCTGTTATAGTTAGGAAATACTTCTCCCCGTTTCGCCCTGTTATTTGTGTCGGACCCCACAGGTCAGTGTGTAGCAGTTCTAGAGGCCGTTTAGATCTTATTTGGTTTATTGGGCGGAATGATGTTCGTCTGTGTTTATTAATTTTACATGTTTCACATTCAAAGTCTTTACATTTAATGGGTGGTAAGCCCCTAACGCCATTACATTTTAGAGTATGTTCAATTAATGTGGAACTGATGTGCCCAAGGCGTCTATGCCAGAGTTTAAAATCATCTTTTTGAATGGTTGAGGCTTGGAAACGTACCTTTTTAGGATTTTGATTACGGTTAGTTTTAGGGTCTTTATTTCTATTTTTATGGTTAGGATCTGGATAGAGGCAGTAAATGCCATCTTTAAGAAAAGCACGAAAAAGTGTGCCAGAATCCCGATATGCCTTGACCCTTCCCTCACCTCCTTTGAACCTGGCACCCATTTTATCAAGTCTGGGACCTGAAATTAAATTATGTCTTAGACTAGGGCAATACATGACGTCGCCGAAGCGAACCATTTCCCCATTTATTTTTAAATCCACTAAACCGGTGCCCTCGATAGGGAAAGTAGCACCGTCAACAGCAACAGCCAATTCCTCATTTTTTAATGGTTTGAACTTAACATATAAACTTTTATCTTTACAGAAATGGTGGGAGGCACCTGTGTCAAAGACCCAGGCGTCTCCACCACATTTTATGTTACTCAGATTAGATTGTATGAGGTAATTTACCTGGCTTGTTGGCTTACGTTGACGTCGGTTGCGAGGCACATCTTTTCTGGATCTATGACCATCAGATTGAGCACGGACAGGACTGGATACGGAAGAGTCTTTCGATGAATTTCTGGAAAAAGAGGAACCTCTGGTCAAAGAAGAATTTCTAGAACTGGAAGAGTCTCTGTACACCACGGAACCGGAATTGGAGGAGTCTCTAGGCATCATGGAACTTCTGGAACTAGAGCTAAGACAGGATTCCTGGCGGGTGACATCAGGCACTCTACACTGGCTCTGTAAATGTCCTCTGCGTCCACATTTGTGACACCGACCCCTGAACTTAGGCTTAAAGGAACACTTCTTTGAGGAACGGGCTCTAGAGAAATGAGACTGCACGGCATCTATTCTGTCGTCCTCTCGTAGTTTGATACGGGACTCCTCTGCGACTAACTCTGTAAGAACATCTTTAAACGTGAACTGTTGGTCTGGCCATCGCAGAATCCCTTGCACCATGTTGTCGAACTTCTTCGGGAGCCATCTAAGCAATTGAAATGTAAGGTAAGTTTCTTTGATTGGCTCATTTATCGCAGCAAGTTGGTCAGCAAGTCTTTGGAGGCGAGCTGCAAACATATCAATGGGCTCCTCAGGTTGTATTTTACAGGAAAGTATTTCACCAAAGAGCTGCATGTGGCGTGCCCGGTTATCAGGCTGAAAATGCAGTTTAAGTTTAGTCCAGGCTTCATGAGGGTCGTCGATATTTTCTATGATTCTCCGGAATTCATTTTCAACATTTAAATACACAATTGATAGGGCAGACCTGACTCTGGATTGATATTCTTTTGTCGCTACAGAGTCATTTTCATCAGGAGCCTTTTCAGTGCCATTAACTATGCTCCACGCATTTTTATCTAATAGTAGATACTTAACGTCAGCTGCCCAAGTTCCATAATTGTGAGAATTCAGTTTTGTTATGCACACCTGTATGTTAGCCATGGCCATGCCTTAAACAGAAGATTTGACAGAAAAAAGGAAAAAAAAAATTTTTTTTTAATAACGTACTTAGTGGTCAGATAGTACATAAACAAAATTTCTATTATAAGTTAGCCAAAAAAAAACCTTTTTGTATTTCATATCAATAGAAAAAAAAATTCATTTAACCTTCAAAAAAAATTTTATATTGCGGCCCCCCCCTCTAAAATGACTCGGAGGTCCAATGGCCGCATACTACAAACAACTGTCAAATTTTTTGAAATGTCACCAATTAGGTTATGGCCGCCGTAAAGGGTTTAAAAGCGTATTCGCTCTGGGCCCATAACCCGTGATCGGTTCTGTAACAAGAACCGTCTAAAACAAAATAAAATTTAGCAGTTTATAATAGTGCAACTTCGGTGACCTAAGAGAGTAAGTATTGGTGACATTGTGACAGTGTAGTGTAAGACATTCATTAAAGAAAATGTTTTTCAGTGAAATAAGACTAACGTTTATTAACGAAAAAATAAATGCAAGTTTAAATAAAACATGTATAAATCCAGGTGAAAAATATAACAGGCATAACGTAAACAGAAACAAGTTCAGTTCCAGATTTATATTAAAGTTATTCTATGTCATGAAATAATATTCAAGTTTAAATAAAATATGTATAAACTTAGATGAAAAATATAACTGGTAAAATGTAAACAGAAAATAAGTTCAATTCCGTATTTAAATTAAAACTATTCTATATAATGACATAATATTACTTATTAAATGGCATGGCATGGCATATAACAATATTAGGATAGCACTGAAAACAAAACGGACTCACTTATGGATGACAGCTATCGACGTACTGGAGAAATTCCAATGATACGGCACACCAACTGTTTCGATGAAAAGTCTTAAAAACATGTAGAGTTTTTTTTAACTGAAGATAATAATGTCCACAAATGAATATGAAGACTTAATTAAAAACACAAATGGATTATGACTGCTGGTAAAATGACAAACGGGCGAAGTTGAAAAACCATTTTCACAATTAAATGTCCAGCAACGGATTTGGCGTAATTAAACACAAGTTTGTTAACTTTAAAAACTGGATGAATCTAAAAAAAACATTTCTGAAACTATATCATATTGACTTCAATATTGCTAGCTCATAGCATCGCTTCAAAATCCCCAGCACAACATATCTCAGCCGGTTTAAATAGCAGCGGCAATTCGAAACTGGATACGCCCCTCCGAGTTGAGCAAGCGAGCTCCTGACTTGCGATGGGAGAAATGCAAGACAGCCACTTACGAGTTGCGATCCGCGATGCTTGCGGGTTGCGATCGAACGGAATGATCAAACCAGGATGGACACACCCATCAGCGACGATCGGAAAAACAAAAGATAAGCGATTGATTTGAACATGTAAACAAAAGATCGGAAGATTGGAAAATGCCGGCAAAGAAGAAAAATGGAAGTTGGAACAAAATATAAGATAGTAAGCCATGCCATTTTACAATATTACGATATATATAATTAGAATTATGTATTTTAGAGTGTTAAGGAAGGAAAAATGGCTGACAATCTCTGTATTTGTTTTGCTTCCGTTTCCATTAAACTATTGTGTGGTTTTGACGTAGTCTCGCCGATCGCAACTTTTGGCGCTTCTGCAGTTTGCAGGCATCCCAAGTCGCAATCCCTCTGTGCTTGCATCTCTTTCTTCGTAAGTCGGGAACGTGTTAGCTCAACTCGGCGAAATACTGAAATGGGCGTTTCACGTCCATACTTAGCGGTGTGTTTAAAGAACCGTGTTTGTTTTGACAGGGGTTCAGAAATGTTTTGACTGGAAGGTGTTGTACACATTTTAATTTTGATGTTTTACCGTTTTTAAGGAACTTTAGTATTATTTGAATAGATGAATTCTTCATTATGAAAGTTGAATGATATTTAGTTGTGTTAGTTTTCTCCCGGTGAATTATCTTATTCAAATAGACTTTCATTCCTTTTCCTGAAACATTGTCAATGTTTATTATCGTTTATCAACGCTTGTTTGAAGATACCATGGTAAAGAAAATTGAGCTTTCAGCGGCCGGCATTTTTCGGATGATAGCTCCATGAGTAGTTTGTTTTCATTTGCTACCTGTTAGTCATTGTTCCATGTCATGCTGTATAATTAGTTATACTAAATGTTTACTTTACTTTAAGAGTTACACAGTGTAAATTTACGTTTTATTTAGAGTTTAAATTTATCAGATATAATTTATTTTGTTTATTGTCATTATATATATATCTTTATTTAAACATGCTCTTGGTTTAGTTAAATAAACATTAGTTATTTTATACCATTTAAAAAATGTTTCTTTAATGACTTATCATAAAACACTGTCACAATATACACCAACACATATTTTCAGGGTCACCATATTTTACACCTGCTCAATTTTAGACTGTTTTAGAACGGTTCTAGTTTCAGAACCGATCATTTATGTCATTTTTTTTTTTTAATCTTAAAGGATATTTAAAAATGATATTTCAAAGTAATATGATGTATTTCTAAGTTATCAGAGGCAAAATGCTTTTAAGCATCATGATTATTAAGGGGCCGCTTCACTCAAATGAAAAGACTAATGCTAATCCTCTGGAAGAAATTTATAAAGATATCTCGGTTGCATTTTAATATTTTTAAATGATTCTTTTTGCATTGGATAGCTGAGATTGATCTGAATACAGGCTGTTTTTTACTTTTTTGATTTCGTTTATAGATATTTTTTACGAGAATGCTTTCATTTTCAGAACCGGTTTGGAAAGCAAAATCACCCTCATAAAAAATATCTGTAAACAAAATCGAAAAAGTAAAAATCGGCCTGAATTCAGATCAATCTCAGCTATCCAATGCAAAAAGAATCATTTAAAAATATTAAAATGCAACCGAGATATCTATAAATTTCTTTCATCGGATTAGCATTAGCAAACGGGTCTTTTCATTTGAGTGAAGCGGCTCCTTAAAGTTAGAAGAATATTAGATTTTATTTTTTAAATTTAAGTTTTTTAAAAAGAAGATCACTTTATCCTTTCATATATAAAATATATATATATATTTATATATATATAATTCAAAATGTTAAATAACTCAAATATCTCTTATTCCTTTTTTTTTTTTTTTTTTAATTATTTTATTTTACTTTAATATTTTGTCTGTGAAATATGTAATTACTGTAAATATTTAATTTTTCAACACAGCATAAAGAAAAGGTCTTTAAAGTATTAAAGCAATCTTAATAAATTTTAGTATCTAAAACCTATACTTTGTAAATATTTTGCAAATTATTTAAACAATAATTAGGTTTTTCATGGATATTTTTTATTTATTTATTTGCAAAGCTTTCATTTATGAAATGTTTTTTGTCCTATCCATATAAATATCCAATCATAGTTATTATTTTATGTATGACCATTGTATATGTTCAATATTCCAAAAATATTTCTTATTTACTATGGATACATTGAACTAGGGATTTTTACATCTACTAAAAGAAACAAATTTCTATTTGTCAAGCAACTTTCCAGTTTTGGTTTTAAAAATCTAATTTTAATGTTCTGTAAGAAATAATTAAGCAGTAATCTTAGTGTTTTTTCTGCCAACATAAGAGATTTGTTTAGATGATGATCCTTATCCCTAAAGATTAATTTGACCTATAAATTAGTTTCTTTGACAGGTTTTATTTAAAATCTGTACCTGAGTCTGATATTTGTAATGTAATTTTAAACCTTATATTAACATTTGACGGTCAGTTTCTATTTCACATCTACTCTGGGGAAACAAATTGTCTTTTTTTTTTCACTTATTTTGAGCTTTTTTTATCATGTGTTATTTTTAAGGCTTCTCATCAATCAGTGTCAGTCTGAAAATCCCCCTCTCTAATAACCTAATACTAAACTTTATGCTATTGAAATGCATCTGTATTTTTTAAATTTCTCTCCAGAAAATCAATTTTTTTTTCTTCTGTTTCTTTTTTGTATGCTTTTTCTTGAAAAACTTTTAGGCAAAATATTTTTTAAATATTTGCTCCTTTTATTTAAAATGTTTAAATCCTACTTACAGCTCATCTGCTTCACTTAGTTTTTAACATTTAAAATGTGAAATTAACTGCATATTTTAGTAACATTTTGGCAAATAAAAAATTTAAATGTTTTCAAGAAAAGTATGCCGAAACAGAACACAAAACTTTTAATTTTCTGAGGTGAAAAAAAATTGAAAAATATGGATGCATTCCAAGTCTTTAGGTTTCATTAGAGAGGTAAATTTGCCTATTGACTGATAACAAGCCTTAATGATGAAATAGATAAAAGCATTGTAACAGTTATTCTCTTATAAGTATAATTTATATCTGTTGCTGATGGTTTATTCATTAGGGGCACATGGAACATCTTGAAAAGTAAAATGAAATCGATTTTGTGAAATATTTAACATATCATGTATTTTATTTAAAAATAGAAACAGTAATTATACACATTATAACCCATATATAAATCAAAAATTAACTTTGTGCATAAATTAGTTTTCAAGAACCAATTACTTTTTTACATATTTTTTTAACTGTCTGTTCCGTACCCTTTCCTAAAAAACTGTTGAATGTATCACCTTAAAATTTGATGTGGTATCGAAAAACATACTATTTGAGAGTAATAATCAGCAATTTTCATTTTGGCCTAATAGAAATAGAATTAAAAATATTTTACTAAAAAATTTTGAAAATCTTAATCTTTATCAACATATTATTCATTTTCTTTAGAAGAGTTTTTCATCCAGACATAAAATGTTAGATATTTCTAAAGAAATAAGTTAGTTACACAATCCTATTTTTACCTAAAATAGAATTTCAGAAACATGTACGAAGTATTAAAAAACATATTTTGAAAAAAAAAGGCAAAAAAATGTACAATGAAATAAACTAACATATATTTTTGATTTTTTAAAAAATTATTATTAAATAAACTTGAAATGTTTGTACATATTTTTATATGTTTATAGTAATCTACTACAAATTGATAGTACACAAACACTAGTATATAGATCAAAACTGCAAATTTTGGTCGAGAAAAAAAAAAATATATATATATATATATTTACTTTAATAATGCCTTAAAATCGTATTATCTAAAACTAATTTAGAAAAAAAAAATGTTTTTGTTTGTTTATTATTATTATTTTCTTATAATTATTATTTCTTCTTATTATAATCTTCTTCTTATTATTTTATTGTTTATTTATTATAATTAATACGTGTTATTTTTGGTAGCACATTCTATTTGAATTAACATTGGTATCATTTCGTAATTGTTTTACTCTGTGTAAAAATTTTGTAAAAGTGAAAGATTCTTTTCTTAAGAATTTCTTTACACAAGCTTTTAATTGGGATATTTTGTTCTTTGAGTTTGATAATTTCAATTTTGTCGTTTAAGAAAAGAATAAAGTGTTTGACGCTTTTGATTTATTATCATTTTGAGAAAAATGATTTATGTATCAAATCTCATTTTTATAATCTACAAATGTATATGATAACAATATCGTCTTGTACATGTTGGGTTAAACACAAAATAGAATTACTTAGACTTTCACAGTCTGCATTTTCTTTACTTATTGAAAAGAGCTTGTAGATATTTCAGAAAATTTTGCCAATGTTCCTTTTGTTTGAAATTTAACAAAGAAACCAGCCCTTGTTATAACAAGGGTTAAACAAAAGTTAACAGTTGACCAGGGGTGAAAATGTTTCAGGAGATGGTGAAAGGGTACTGAAATCTCCCATAAGGTGTCAATGTGGTAGTCCTTTCTTTTTAAACAGATCCTCTTACTTTACAGTAACTGAAGAATGAACTTTTCAGAAATCCTATGACCCATTGTTCAACAATTCACAGTCATATACATCAAAATCATGCTAATATCTCCAAACCATTTTAGTAATCAATGAGCTCCCTCTTCAGACCTCTTAGAATAGGGACTGGACAATACATGTTATTATGAAAATGTAAGGTTTCATTCCATTTATATTTCGCAGTGGAATTTTCTTTCATCTTAAACTGTAAATTTGCTACCTGGAACCCCATCCTTGTTGTCTGTCTTTTTTCACGTTACACAGATTATTTCCATCTGAGATTTCTCAGAAATCTCTGTTTAAAAGTGAAATGTTTCCGGCTTAGATAGATTTCCAGTTAGGCAGATTTCAGGGTTAGACAGATTCCGGCTTAGACATTTTACACTGTACATATCTATACACACTGACAGTGCTTAAAATATATTATTTTAAAATCTTTCAGCACCATAATCTTTAGGTCCATAATCATTTAGCACCATAGTATTTTAGGTTCATAACCATTTACACTATAATCCTTTAGTTCTATTTTTTAAACCGATAATTAAAAACTCGAAAATTTGAACCATTTTTGTTTCATGAACCCTTAAAGAACTCTCTTCCGTCCTCAAAACAGAAATCTCCAGGGAGATCTATATTGTAAAAGAAATATATCTTCTAAAATTACTGTACAGTTTTCAAGTTTTCCTTACTCACTCCTTTACAAGTTTTAATATTGAAGAGGGATTAAAAAAAAAATAATAAAAATTATGGATTGCTTTGCTTTAACAGATATTCTGGTTATATATTTTTGCAATATAAGTTAGATTTTTATTTATTTATTTATTTATTTTTCTTAAAAAAAAGGGGAGGGGGGGGGTTGAGATGGTGATTGAGTTATAATTTTCATGTTAATGAAACTTCTATTTGCATTCACATTTTAATTATTTTAAAGCAGTAACCATATTTAATTTGTGGTTTCTGTTATCACTAATCTGTTATTAAAAGCAAAAAAATATTCTAATATAAACATTATAATGAAGTTAATTTTCCTTTTATCTTTGTCTGATAAAAAAATTTTAAGATGAATCAAGCAATTTTTTAATTATGTTATTTTTTTTAGGAAATCTATGGTGAATTTGCATTTTTCTTTTATGATGTCTATGGGGGAGATTTTATTGGTATCATATGGAAAAAAACAGCATTCACTCCAAAAGAGTTAAAGGTACGTTTAATATTTTTATACACTTATTTATTTATTGATAAATCTGCAATAGTTGTAGTTTTGAATTAGTTGTAGGCTGTATAATGTGTAATTTACTTCTCTTTAAACTAAGTTTATTTTGTGGCTGCTTTCAGTGATTTGATTTTAAGAAGAAAGTAATAGAATACTTGCTGAAATTGTCAAAATTGTAATTTCTGTTAAATTTGGCCCCAACAACAGTTATAAAGATAAACGTACGCTATAACCTCCTCAATCTTGATGTCCCTCTAGGAGACACTAAAGAACACCATTTAAATTAAATTAGCTGCTTCTAGAATTGTTAAAAATATTTCTAGACCTTCTTAATAAATAGTGTGGATATCATAAGCATTGATACAGTCAAACGTCGTTAACATGAACACGCTTAATGTGAATTACTTTTAACATGAATTGTTTTCATCTATAAAGATGAATACAAAGATTTGATACTGATAACATGAATTACTGTTAACATGAACTCAAATTTCATCCCCTTTGAGGTTCGACTGTATGTAGGTTGATACATCTTTGAAGATGTTTTAAAATGATATTAATCTGGTTTTTGTGGTCACTTGTGATATTTGTCTCGTGACTGAGAAAGTGACTCAAGATGTTCACAAATCTTGATCTCTTGACTACAAGAGTGCAAATCATGTGCATTTTTTTTTTCTGCTGTTGTCGTACTCAAGAATTCATTAGTTTAAAATATTCTGTTTTGCTGCAGATGTAATGGAAGAATTAGTTAGAAAAAATTAGAATTTTTTTTTTTTTTTTTTTTTTTTTTTTTTTTTTTGCTTTTTTAATATGGTAAATTGTCAGTTTGATCTAAAAATACTTCAAAGTTATAAACAATAATATATTTCATCAAAAATCAATTCATGGTAAATGGTCTCACCAAGATGTGAGTTTAAAATACAAGCCATAAAAAGTAATATCTCATATCAGTGCCATGCGAAAATCTGAAACTAATCTTTCTGTGACTGCTCTATTTACTGCATTTTAAATGTCTACATAAATATTCGAAAATTTAATAAATGGCCAATTGATTCTGAAATAAATGCTTAAACTACCAATTAATTTATTTCATTATTAGGATCAGTAATATAAATGTGAGATGTCAATGTATATGAAACAATACATTTAGGTATCTGATTTTGCTATTCTGTATCTAAAAATTAAAAAAATATATGTATATAAACTATTAATGGTATTACTAGGTTATTCCGTCGACCAAAAAATTATTGCCAAAATAAAAAATTAAATGCCAATAATTGATGATCGTGAATGTCACATTCAATGACATTAAATACGATTCACGTGTTTAAAATGTCATTAAGTGATTTTTATTTCGACTTTTTATTTACATTATTGAACTGTTTGAACTAAGCATATCTTGGGTTTTTTTTGTTGTTGTTGTTGTTTTTTTTTTAAGTAAAAACCAACAACTTCTTTCCTCTTTCTCTATTATTCTTTAATTTATAACAATATATGATATATAAAATAAATTTTATAAGAAATTTTTGTCATGGATGTAGTTTACATGTCTGTATTTCATTTATTGTGTTTAATTATTATTTAATTAATCACTATTAATTCTATTATTTGTTTTAGACATCTCACTTAAACTGCCGATATCTCACTGATGAGAATGTGGTTGGATACAAAGAGTCTATTCTAGAAGACATTAAGCTCTTGGGCAAGGACATTATCAAATATGTTGCAAGACTAAAAGATTAGTACTGTTGATTTTAATATTTTTTGCATTTGTACATATGTATATATAAATTATTTTTTTTTAAATCTATGTATTCTATTGTTATGACTTTTTAACATAAACAAACACATACTCATGAGCATTCACTCTACCAATAAAATCAACCCTCTTATTATTCAAATGTTTATATTTCTTGAGTTCAGCATCCCCTATTAACATATTTTTAAATCTGCATTGTTTATTAAACTATATTGTATATATATTGTATAGAAATATTTTAATTATGTGTAACTCCTTTTATGCAAACCACTACTTAAGGAAAAACTAGTCGTCAGGGACCACCGTAATACTTACCCATCATAGATATGCATAATATAATAGATGAAAATAAAACATGTGTAAACTATTTATAAAATGCATTACAATTCCAAAACAAAATTTAAACGTGCATCTCAATATTTTTAATATATATAGTAATGTTCTATTAGTAAATTACTGCACCAGGTTAAGCCTCTCATTTCTAATTGAAATGTATCTTTGAATTCAAATTTGAATGAAATACAAGGTCATGAAAAAACGAAGGATGTGGAAAACAGGGTTACAAATATCTCAGCAACTAATAATCCAATAGACTACATTCTTTATGCATAATTTGTGTCATCTTATTGCCTTTTACATCTACTCCTTAAAATAAAAAGTTTCGAAAATTTCTATATACCTTTCACCAGAACAAATTTTTTGACAGTCCAAAAAAAAAAAAAATTCCAGATAATCGAGGTTACTGATATTGAATAGACTTTCTTCCATTCTTATATACTAAGTACATAAAAATTTCAAGTCTCTATCTCAATTTGTTTGGGAGATAGAGTGTTTACAGGCAGACAAACATACACAGATGGACGGACGGCAATTTTTTTTTTTTTTTTTTTTTTTTTTATGTTTTTCAGTATCTCTAGTATCTGAAACTTGTAAATCTATCAAAAAAGGTTTTTTTTTTTCGATTTCCAAAATGATTGCGAGACTTACCCTATACTACATATGATGGGTAAGTAATATATATGTAATTATTAATTTACTTGTGGACCTTTACCAGAGTTTTCTTTGGCCTTCCAGGTATAGTTCACATCTTTCGGGTCCCAATGTGTGTGCTCAGACTCTGTGTCACTGGCAATCCAGTCATGACGAGTCGCGGGTGTGCCGAAGTCTTTCACAGCCCCAGATCCCCACTCAGATCATGTGATCCAGTCTTTCGCTTTCATTGCGCCCATAGGCCTATCACTACAACAATTGAATTGCAATATATACATAAAAAGATTGAATATTTTTAAAGCAGGGAGTGTAACAATTTAGAGAAATTTAATATACAGTCGAACCTCTATATAACGAAACTCCATACATCGAATTTCTCCATATAACGAATTTTTAGTAAGAACGGTCCCCTTTTCGCATGATTACATTAAAAACAGACTCTATATAGCGAAATATCTATCTCCATATAACGAATTTTTTCATAAATTTGATCTTAATTTA
Organism: Maratus speculifer; assembly: GCA_964019185.1. Classification (NCBI taxonomy): domain Eukaryota; kingdom Metazoa; phylum Arthropoda; class Arachnida; order Araneae; family Salticidae; genus Maratus; species Maratus speculifer. Next base: position 10,616,259 of record OZ025298.1, on the reverse strand, counting down.
TGCAGTTTTAAAAAAGCTTCGAAATCATATGGAATCAATTTTTCATCACTTATTTTTGATTTATCGTTCAGTGGAGAGGTTTTTTTTTAAAATAAATATTACTTCTCTCCTTATTCTTTAAATCTAACAAGTTCATCCCACCTCCTACACACCTTTCAACATCCTTCTCAAAACACAGTCAATTGAATTGTTACACATATAAGAGAGGAATCAATGAGAGCACATAACAGAGACCTTCAAATGGAGGAAAATATCAACTACAATTTTTCATTCCTTGCTAAAATTTGAGAATTTTTTTTGAGAGCGTAACAATTGTAATTTTAAAATCAAAACAACAAAAAATTACAGATTTCTTCCTCTGAAATTTATGTAAGTCTTCCTTATTTGATTTTCATTAAGCTTTCAAATAAATGTCTTTTCTCTTTTTTGAAACTGCTTAAATAAGTAAGAAATAAAATGTTAAGTTAATATATACTTTTAAACATTTCAAATTCTTAATTAAAAAGATCAAAAATAATATTTGTTCAAAATTTACACATTAAATATTATTTTTAACATCATACTCTATACATCGAATTTCTCTATATAACGAATTTTTTACTGGAACGATGGATTTCGTTATATAGAGGCTTGACTGTATATGATATTTAAGTCATTAATAAGAAAATGTTCAATAATTCATAAATGCCTCTCTCAAGTATTTACATGTCCTTGAAACAATTAATAATTATTACACTTGAGAGAGATAAATAACCTTTTACTTACTGATTTTTCGAACATCCTGATTTTCCTGATGTATATATATATATAGATGAAATATAATATAATAGATGAAAATAAAACATGTGTAAACTATTTATAAAATGCATTACAATTCCAAAACAAAATTTAAACGTGCATCTCAATATTTTTAATATATATAGTAATGTTCTATGAGTAAATTACTGCACCAGGTTAAGCCTCTCATTTCTAATTGAAATGTATCTTTGAATTCAAATTTGAATGAAATACAAGGTCATGAAAAAACGAAGGATGTGGAAAACAGGGTTACAAATATCTCAGCAACTAATAATCCAATAGACTACATTCTTTATGCATAATTTGTGTCATCTTATTGCCTTTTACATCTACTCCTTAAAATAAAAAGTTTCGAAAATTTCTATATACCTTTCACCAGAACAAATTTTTTGACAGTCCAAAAAAGAAAAAAAATTCCAGATAATCGAGGTTACTGATATTGAATAGACTTTCTTCCATTCTTATATACTAAGTACATAAAAATTTCAAGTCTCTATCTCAATTTGTTTGGGAGATAGAGTGTTTACAGGCAGACAAACATACACAGATGGACGGACGGCAAATTTTTTTTTTTTTTTTTTTTTAATGTTTTTCAGTATCTCTAGTATCTGAAACTTGTAAATCTATCAAAAAAGGTTTTTTTTTTTCGATTTCCAAAATGATTGCGAGACTTACCCTATACTACATATGATGGGTAAGTAATATATATGTAATTATTAATTTACTTGTGGACCTTTACCAGAGTTTCCTCTGGCCTTCCAGGTATAGTTCACATCTTTCGGGTCCCAATGTGTGTGCTCAGACTCTGTGTCACTGGCAATCCAGTCATGACGAGTCGCGGGTGTGCCGAAGTCTTTCACAGCCCCAGATCCCCACTCAGATCATGTGATCCAGTCTTTCGCTTTCATTGCGCCCATAGGCCTATCACTACAACAATTGAATTGCAATATATACATAAAAAGATTGAATATTTTTAAAGCAGGGAGTGTAACAATTTAGAGAAATTTAATATACAGTCGAACCTCTATATAACGAAACTCCATACATCGAATTTCTCCATATAATGAATTTTTAGTAAGAACGGTCCCCTTTTCGCATGATTACATTAAAAACAGACTCTATATAGCAAAATATCTATCTCCATATAACGAATTTTTTCATAAATTTGATCTTAATTTATTCAGTTTTAAAAAAGCTTCGAAATCATATGGAATCAATTTTTCTTCACTTATTTTTGATTTATCGTTCAGTGGAGAGGTTTTTTTTTAAAATAAATATTACTTCTCTCCTTATTCTTTAAATCTAACAAGTTCATCCCACCTCCTACACACCTTTCAACATCCTTCTCAAAACACAGTCAATTGAATTGTTACACATATAAGAGAGGAATCAATGAGAGCACATAAGAGAGACCTTCAAATGGAGGAAAATATCAACTACAATTTTTCATTCCTTGCTAAAATTTGAGAATTTTTTTTGAGAGCGTAACAATTGTAATTTTACAATAAAATAATTAACACACATAAAATAATTTTACTACAGTAATTATTGTTTCTCTTCATTTGGGGATTAATTTTCTTGATATATTACAACATCAAATTCATATAAATTCTTGAACAAATAATTCTAGTATAATAGCTAGAGTTATCATGCCAGAGGGGTAGGATCATTTTGTGAGTTTACAGTTTTTTACTTTTTTCTATTCTTACAAGAAGGAAGTATTGGATTAATGAAAATTTTTCAAAATCCGGTTTTCGATGGATTTACAATCTTAGGGGGTCAGAGAACCAGAAAAACATATTCTTACAAAATGTCTATCTGTATGTAACAAAATTTTTGTGGGTGCTCTAGCCCAAGAGCTAATGCACAGAATTTCATGAAACTTTAGATTCTGTTAGACCTTGATATAAACTAATTTTTGGTGCATATCGCTCAATAAGTGGTGCTGCTATGTTACATTATTTACAATTTTCACAATAGCGATATCTCAAGAACAAGTGCATGGATTTTCATAAAATTTTATATTTAGTTAATACTTGATATAACATGATGCTGATTATGTTTTAGTGCAAATTGCTGAACAGGTGACGCTGCCATAGTGCATTATTCATAATTATTGCAATAGTTCTAGCTCAAGAACTAATGCATGGATTTTCATTAAACTTCAGATTCATTTAGTACCTGATAAAAAAATTGATCCCGATTAGTTTTTGTTGTACATCACCCAACATGTGGTGCTATTATACAATTTTTTTTAAAAAAGATTTTGCAATAGCTGTATCTCAAACTAATGAACAGATTTTCATCAATCTTCAGATTCAGTTATTAGTTGAGATAAGTTGTTGCTGACTAGATTTTGATTCAAACCATCTAACCAGTGCTGCTTCTATACTGCATTTTTCATGATGTATTAATATACATAAGATGGAAGAAAGTTTTGGGATTGTTAACATCTGACTAGTTTTAAAATATCTTTAAAATTTTTCTTTTTAAAATATCTAAGAACAGAGTTTGAAATAAGAAACTTTTGTTTTTGCCTTTTATCTATTGTAGTAGTTTATTTTATTTTAAGCTGCAAAAAAAAAAAAAAAAAAAGAAAAAAAACATTAAGAGCCCACACTACTGACAGAAAAAGACCCAGATGATAATGTAAAGTCTATGGGGGCATTCTTTTCAACCACCTCGCTCAAATTTTAATATTTTGTCATGAATTTTTTTCGCATAGGCTAGCTGAGGAGGATCTACAACCAGGCTAGTTTTTACTTTTTTGATTTTGGTTATATCTTTTATATATTATGATAGTTTTAATTTCAGAACTGGTTCTAACCTGTTTCAAAAGTTAAAGTAGTTTTTAAAAAAAAGTCTGAAATCAAAATTTAAAAACTAAAAATAGCCCTGTTGTAGATCGTCCTCAGCTATCCTATGCAAAAAATCATATTAAAATTTGAGCAAGTTATTTGAAAAGAACGCCCCCATTATTGTCTAGCTCTTTTTCAGTGACTAATGTGGGGCCTTAAGTAGTGTTTTTATGAATAAGATTTAAAATCTATATTGCTGTGTTGTCAGGCAAGGCATTATTAAAAAGTAATAATTAGTGAATGCTTTTACCTTAGCAGCACTTTTACTTTACTGTTTTTTTTAAATCATGAAAGGGTAGTTTTTCATCCATTGTTTCATTTTAGACCTTCTTTCTTTTAATTGATTATTTATTTATTTTATATATATTTTACAAAATCAAGACCAACAGCAAAATCTTTTCTTATCATGCTGACGTGCCAAACTTACATCAGTCTTTCATAATATATGGGTTAATTTGACCCATGTTTAAAGAATTCTGTACAAGAACATTTTTTAAGAAATAAATTTCATGCAGAAATCTGAAATTAAATAAACTTTCTGGCAGGGTTGGCACGGTTTAAACCAATTGGTTTTAACCATGGTTTAAACCACGGTTTAAACCAAATGGTTTTTTTCTCAAAAAAACCAAAATTTTCAGATTATTAGATATAAATATTTTCTATCATTTTTTAGAAGAAATCTAATGACATTTCCTTTCTTTCTTTCTTTATAATTTGTGAGTTTCAGATTATTGGATATAAATAATTTCTACTTTTAACATTTTATTTCAGCAATAAGCATCAGATATATTGGGTTTATGTCATTTTTTTTATGCAAAGGATTAAAATCAGTACACATTGGTGAACATATCTATTGCTCTAAAGAAAAAACTTCAAACATGTGAATTGATCATAGATAAAATAAATTCAATATTTAGTATAAAATATTTTAATTTTTTTAATAATGCAGATTATTTAATGCATTTAATAATGTAACACAATGATCTTTCAAGATTTTGCACAAGCTGTAAAAGAAATTTTTCTTTTGGAAGATTATCTTGAATAATTAAAAACAAAGACTGGTTGCTAGTTATAGCATTTTAATAATAATTTTTTTCCCTCTGCTATCTGTTGAATCTAACGATTAAAAATGTTAACTTCAAATTGTCACTCAGAAAGAAAAAATCCTAAGTGTTTCTAATTTATTATTTGAATAATTGTGGAAAAGAATATTTATCAAACTACATCCAAATGTTTATTATTAGTAAACAAAAGATTGTTTTTAAAGATTTACAGGGCATCAATGGTTCACTGTGTAGAACAGTTAAAACTTTCCATGTAAGACTGTTTGCTAAAACTGTTTAAATTGAAAAATGAATTTTTTCAATTTTCAGCATAAATTCACTATGATTATTAAATTTAAATTATTTTAAATGAAGTTACACTGCTTATAAACCAATAATGTCTGTTTTTATCAGTAAATATGCATGTATATGTAATAAGAAAGGATGTTTTAAAAAAACCCGGTTTAAACCAAAAAAACCTGGTTTAAACCAAAAAACCCGGTTTTTTTGGTTTTTTTCCAACCCTGCTTTCTGGTTTGAAATTATGTTAAACTGGCTCAAATATCCACATATTATGAAAGATTAGAGGGAACTTGTTTCTTTTTTATCAGGTATCATTTACTTTTTCCTATAGTACACAAAATTACCTTAAAAAAATCTATTTTGGGAGTTCTCCAGTTTTTTTTTTTTTTTTTTTTTTTTTTTAATTTGGCAAAATTTACTAAGGGGCCATCCACAAATGATGTCACACTTGGAGGAAGGGTTCAAGAAATTGTGACAAGGGAATAAGAAGAAGTGTGACATCACACATTTTGGTTAAAATAAGCATTTAAAATCAGCAGATTAAATTTTGAAATAGTTTTGAATTTAATAGAATTTTAGAATATTTTTTTAACCAAAGCTAAAGCAACTTACATGTAATTTGTTTTTGTTTATATTTCTTCTTTCAAAAAAAAAAAAAAAAAAAAAAAAAAATTGTAGGTTTTAAGAATATAGAAACAGCAGAAATTCTTCACTTAAAAGATACCACCTCCTGTCACACACACACTTAAAATGTCCAAGAAAAGATAATTTGCCCCACCTGGTTATTGTTCAATATTGTTCAATAGTTTTGAATTTAATAGAATTTTAGAATATTTTTTTAACCAAAGCTAAAGCAACTTACATGTAATTTGTTTTTGCTTATATTTCTTCTTTCAAAAAAAAAAAAAAAAAAAAAATTGTAGGTTTTAAGAATATAGAAACAGCAGAAATTCTTCACTTAAAAGATACCACCTCCTGTCACACACACACTTAAAATGTCCAACAAAAGATAATTTGCCCCACCTGGTTATTGTTCAATATTGTGCCACTAAGATTTTCTCGAAATCCAGTGTGTCAGACAATAGAAGGTCTTAAAGCAGCAATTAATGAAGCTGATTCAGAAAATTATAAATTTACATCATTCTTTGTGGCACAAATTTTGAAAGCAGATGAACTTCCTCCTTGAACAGCAAGTGTCGCCATATGACCTCTAATGTTCTTCAGTGCAAAGTGTGCCTCTTAATTGTGTTTGCAAACACTGTGGTTTGTATTTTGCATGAAATGTCATGTTGAAGAAACACATAATTGGTGTGCGTTGGAAAGTATCAAATTGAACTTAGCAGATTTTGTCTGCTTTGAATAGATGCGTACAGACAACAAAAACATACGGCTGTAATTGCTTTCACCAAAAATGTGGAATTTGGAGATTGGCATTAGAGACGACATTGCCATTAGAGGCTTACTATCTGCTATGCTATGTCTGGGGAACCGCGATCCAAGCAATATTTGGCAGCAGAACTCATAAAGATTTTGAGTTCGCTCAAAAACTGTATTGACGGAAAGTGCATTCTCTAAACACAGCCAGCAGCACACGTCGTATAGAGCAGTACATTGCGTTAAATGTTTAAGAATTACTATGAAGATCCTAAAATAAAAAGGAAAATAAAGGGACTCACCCCAAGATGTTAGTACACAATGAGAAGACAAAGATATTACAAGAAAATACCTTTTTTTATTTTCTCTTATGTATTCAACTATTGTTTTCAGTGGCCACCGATGTAACTCAGCATTCAAAAATGCAACTATTTCTTACAAGATATGACGTATTAGCATTGATGGATAGTTCATGGTAGATGAAAGTTTTTATTCTGCTACAGTTCTTATTACATTAAAAGTTCATTTAGTATTGTCCACTATTATAGAATGCACCTTGATGACATTTCTACAGTTCTGCATGGCCCAAGGACTCCAATGTGTTCGACGACATCTCAGGAAGGCATCCATTGAGCCAGAGAGGATTTAACGCTAAACTTACGGCAGCGATTCCGATGATCTTACAGGAAGGACACTATTGAGCCGGCAATTTCTCATGATAACAGAAGAGTAGATATTTTGATACCATCTTAGATGCACATCTTAGATAACAGGACAAATCAGACATCGAAGAAAAAATACACCAGCATTGTTCTCTTGAATTTGTGAAGATGCTTACAACTGCGAGGCTGGAAATGTTTTTGGATATTCAGATAATTTACTATGATGTACAGTAAAACTCCGATCTATCGTTCCCGCATCCATCGTTTTCCCGCATTAATCGTTTTATTTCTACGGTCCCTGCACAAATTATATTTAAATAATGTTAACAAAACCCGCATTCATCGTTCTTCAAAAAGTCAATTTCCCGCATTCATCGTTGTAAAATTTTTCTCCTCATCGACACGAAATTGAAATTCATGCGAATCCATATGACACACAAACTGGAATTACTTCTTTTACACTAAAATATCTTATTTGTGCAGTTTCTATTGATAATGGTGACAATAATGCAGATGTAGAATGATTGTATATAGTAGAGGATGGGAATATGCTTTCATTGTTAAGATATTGCGACATGTGGTGTCTTAAACATAGGAGAAATGCGCTATAAATTAAAAAATGAAAATAATTGTGAACAGGGGAAAGTTCATGCTGATGAAGCTGTGCAAGTCTGAGTAGTGCAGTTAACGCATTTGAAACTGTGCGAATTTTTATATATACATATGAAATGACAGAAAATTACCAGAAAAATATTGTATATATTGAAAATTTGTTTTTTGATTAAAACAAAATAATAATGATCGGAAAGTAAAACAAAATTTTGGATTTTATTAAATAAATATCAATTTTCTATAACTTCAATTTATTTCTTTTACAATTCATTAAGCAACAAATTAGCATACTATATGCATTATTTTCATTTGTAATGCATAAACATTGTATTTTTTCGTGTTTTGAAGCTAACCCGCATTCATTGTTTTCTTGCATTCATCGTTTTTTTCCCCTGACCCCTTGAAAAACGATGGATCGAGGTTCCACTGTATATGAAGAAAAAAACATGAAAATGAAGATAAATTCAAGGATTCTTCCACATAAGAAGAAAAAAAACGATCTGCTGCCGCGGCTACTGCCAAAAATCTCACTCTTGGCCGAAAAGGCCGAGAGCCCGAAAATAACATCTTTCTTGAGTTCTCTGGTCAATCTGATTCAGAACTTCTGCATAAAGTCAGTGCTTGCTTAAGCATTGCACGGATAACCAATTAGAGTGAGCTTCTCAAACTTTCTCCAAAGGGGATTTCCCTATTTTGGTGCGAAATACCTTTCGATCGAAGCTTGTTGAAACATTTGGAAATTTCCATCCATGATGAGTCATGTTTGGCTGAGGAAGGAAGATGAAAAAAGAAAGATGGCGATCGATTATTTTTAAAAAATCGGCCGACGTTTTTTAAAATACTGAGACTGTCATTATTTTCAAAATTGCATAAATTATGAACTAATAGTTAAAAAAGCTGAGCGATTGTGTTAAAATAAATTATATTTAAAATACAGACTGATTAATATAATTTAATTCTTAAGTGCATAACTGATATTAAAAATAATTTAGAAAAATATTAATGGAATTATTGTGATTTAAGATTGCGTTTTTAAAAAAGCTATTTATTAATTTTTTCTTAAAAAATAATGATAGGAATTTTTGAAAATGAAACATTGCCTAAAAATTACCCACACATCCTAACACTATCCCCGAAAGATGAGAGCATTGTCAAATCAAATGTCAATGTACTCTATGGACATCGTATATCTTCTCCATGGGGGTGGAGATTAATGATTCAATGTAATTTCTATTTTATGATTTAGTATATACAGTAGACTCCCTCAAATCCGCACAGCTTGGGACCAGAGGTTTTGCGGATTTTAGAATTTTGTGGATTTCTGGTCATTGCTTTGTTTACATTTTTTAAACAGTACTTTGAGGGCAAATTATAGTGCATTCAGAACTATAATGAATGCTTACAATATAATAAAATATTAAAATAATAAAAATTTAGATAATTTTTAAAATGATTAAAGTATTAATAGCAAAGGTCAAGTTAATAATCAATAGTGTATGATTAAATATTCATTATAAAGATTAAATGTATTTTTCCAAAATTATTCAACACAACTTGCCTCATAAAAGTACATTACTAATTTACATCAAAATCATGAAATAAGGACTTTTTCCAAGTTAAGTCAGGCTTAGTAACCAAAAAATCTTGATTATTGCATAAATATATTTAGTAAGAAGATTGTGATTACCAGTAATATCAGCAATATCTTGAATTTTTATCAAAAAAATATTATTCTTCCCTCTTGAAAAAAACAGGAATAAAGTATTATTAAGAAAATTACAAATAAAAAAATATATGGAATTGATACAAAACTAAAAATATCAAATTTTGTCCCAATATCTGAATTGAAAGTTTCATTGTTTACATCCATAAAATATGTGCGGATTTTAGAGAGTTGCGGATTTCTGGTTTGCGGATTTAAGGGAGTCTACTGCAGTTTTATAAATATTCATATTAATGTGACAAATGAAATATGATGACAATTCCATTTAAGTAAAATTGATATGGAGGGTTCTTTTTAAAAATCAGCCTGCCTTAAAATAGTTTATGTTCATAAAACAAAATAAGATTTATAGCCAATTAATATTTCATTCCACTACATCTCACATTCCAAAATACTAGTGTTATCAATTGTTCTTTCATATTATAATTCTATTGTGTTACTAATGTATATTAATTATGTTTTTTGATGTACACTTTAATCTTATCTCATACAAAATAAGTACACAAATATTTTTTTATTAGTATGCTCACAAAAGTCATTAAAGCACATTGTCAAAATTTTCATATAAAATTTTAAATATGATCTATAAGGTACTGCTTTATTTATGAACTGCAAGTACATGTTTTATACGAATTGAATAATTTCCAACTGAGCGAAAAATTGCCCAGGCCGGGAGTCGAACCCAGATACTTGGCTTACAAGGCCAATGCTCTACCTGTTAAGCTACCGGGGCGACAGCCGGCTGGGATTTTTCGCTCAGATAACCTTATTGGTCATAGCATCTGGTCTGCCATTTAGACAGTTCAACAGAATAGACCGCAGGTAATGGACCTCCATATGACGATGGGTACGTATATATACTATTATTTTTTCAACACAATCTAACTGATTGGTAAAGTAATCATACGAATTGAATAATTTCCAACTGAGCGAAAAATTGCCCAGGCCGGGAGTCGAACCCAGATACTTGGCTTACAAGGCCAATGCTCTACCTGTTAAGCTACCGGGGCGACAGCCGGCTGGGATTTTTCGCTCAGATAACCTTATTGGTCATAGCATCTGGTCTGCCATTTAGACAGTTCAACAGAATAGACCGCAGGTAATGGACCTCCATATGACGATGGGTACGTATATATACTATTATTTTTTCAACACAATCTAACTGATTGGTAAAGTAATCATACGAATTGAATAATTTCCAACTGAGCGAAAAATTGCCCAGGCCGGGAGTCGAACCCAGATACTTGGCTTACAAGGCCAATGCTCTACCTATTAAGCTACCGGGGCGACAGCCGGCTGGGATTTTTCGCTCAGATAACCTTATTGGTCATAGCATCTGGTCTGCCATTTAGACAGTTCAACAGAATAGACCGCAGGTAATGGACCTCCATATGACGATGGGTACGTATATATACTATTATTTTTTCAACACAATCTAACTGATTGGTAAAGTAATCATACGAATTGAATAATTTCCAACTGAGCGAAAAATTGCCCAGGCCGGGAGTCGAACCCAGATACTTGGCTTACAAGGCCAATGCTCTACCTGTTAAGCTACCGGGGCGACAGCCGGCTGGGATTTTTCGCTCAGATAACCTTATTGGTCATAGCATCTGGTCTACCATTTAGACAGTTCAACAGAATAGACCGCAGGTAATGGACCTCCATATGACGATGGGTACGTATATATACTATTATTTTTTCAACACAATCTAACTGATTGGTAAAGTAATCATACGAATTGAATAATTTCCAACTGAGCGAAAAATTGCCCAGGCCGGGAGTCGAACCCAGATACTTGGCTTACAAGGCCAATGCTCTACCTATTAAGCTACCGGGGCGACAGCCGGCTGGGATTTTTCGCTCAGATAACCTTATTGGTCATAGCATCTGGTCTGCCATTTAGACAGTTCAACAGAATAGACCGCAGGTAATGGACCTCCATATGACGATGGGTACGTATATATACTATTATTTTTTCAACACAATCTAACTGATTGGTAAAGTAATCATACGAATTGAATAATTTCCAACTGAGCGAAAAATTGCCCAGGCCGGGAGTCGAACCCAGATACTTGGCTTACAAGGCCAATGCTCTACCTGTTAAGCTACCGGGGCGAGAGCCCCGGCAATTTTTCGCTCAGTTGGAAATTATTCAATTCGTATGATTACTTTACCAATCAGTTAGATTGTGTTGAAAAAATAATAGTATATATACGTACCCATCGTCATATGGAGGTCCATTACCTGCGGTCTATTCTGTTGAACTGTCTAAATGGCAGACCAGATGCTATGACCAATAAGGTTATCTGAGCGAAAAATCCCAGCCGGCTGTCGCCCCGGTAGCTTAACAGGTAGAGCATTGGCCTTGTAAGCCAAGTATCTGGGTTCGACTCCCGGCCTGGGCAATTTTTCGCTCAGTTGGAAATTATTCAATTCGTATGATTACTTTACCAATCAGTTAGATTGTGTTGAAAAAATAATAGTATATATACGTACCCATCGTCATATGGAGGTCCATTACCTGCGGTCTATTCTGTTGAACTGTCTAAATGGCAGACCAGATGCTATGACCAATAAGGTTATCTGAGCGAAAAATCCCAGCCGGCTGTCGCCCCGGTAGCTTAACAGGTAGAGCATTGGCCTTGTAAGCCAAGTATCTGGGTTCGACTCCCGGCCTGGGCAATTTTTCGCTCAGTTGGAAATTATTCAATTCGTATGATTACTTTACCAATCAGTTAGATTGTGTTGAAAAAATAATAGTATATATACGTACCCATCGTCATATGGAGGTCCATTACCTGCGGTCTATTCTGTTGAACTGTCTAAATGGCAGACCAGATGCTATGACCAATAAGGTTATCTGAGCGAAAAATCCCAGCCGGCTGTCGCCCCGGTAGCTTAACAGATAGAGCATTGGCCTTGTAAGCCAAGTATCTGGGTTCGACTCCCGGCCTGGGCAATTTTTCGCTCAGTTGGAAATTATTCAATTCGTATGATTACTTTACCAATCAGTTAGATTGTGTTGAAAAAATAAAAGTACATGTTTGTACAATAAAGCGTGGCATATGACAATGGAGAGGGAGGGGGTGTTTTGTGACAAAAGGGAGGAAGGGGTATAACATATTGAAAAAAAGTGACATCATTTCTGGACAGCCCCTAAGTTAAATTTTGCAATGTCAACATTAAGATTCTCAAATGATAAACAAAATTTTGGTATGAGAAATTAATCTGTTGAGATTTCCAATGATCAATTTGTGTTAATTGGTGTGTTGGGAAATAGGAACAACAAATAAAATCATGTATTATACCATACTGTATAAGTGCTATTGATTTTTGGGCATGTTGCAGATCTGCAACATGATAATACAAAAGGTTAATATCATCATCTACTAGCATTTACAATTGTTTCTGCTGTTTTAAATCTGTATTTTTATGCAATAGCTCAAATCTGCATACGATGTTCATGCTTTCAGTCAATTACAAATGAGATGGAGGTTGTGAAATAGATCGCTGGATTTTAGGTAGATTTCGTATGAACTACAGTCAAACCTCGTTAACATGAACCTCAAGGGGAGTCAAAATTTTGTCCATGTTAACAGTAATTCATGTTATCACTATCAAATCTTTGTATTAGTCTTTATAGCGGACTATGAAAACAATTCATGTTAAAAGTAATTCATGTTAAGCATGTTCATGTTAACGACGTTTGATTGTACTACCTATTGCGGTCGCTCCTATGTTGGAATTTTTGAAGAAAATTTTCAGATCTATGCCGATCATGACCTCTAAACCCCAAAAGTACCATCAGTAAAAAAGTTTATATATATATGTATATATATCACTTTCTTATGGACATAACTTCTATAGTTCTGCTCCGATCTCTTCCAAACTGATACATAAAATCAAGGGGTATAAAACAGGGTTGGCAAGTTTTTGACAGTGTGCGGTTTTATCCAGTTTAAACCGTCACGGCTAAAACCTCTTGTCAAAAACCTTGTCAGAAACCTCAAATACTACACTGATCTGTAAAATTTCACGTTAAACATCTGTTACAAATATACAATATTATATGCAATATTAAAAATTCACTTTTACTGTATTGTATATTATCATTTCTGGAAAAAAAAAAAAAAAAAAAAAAAAAAATTGTCATAAATCTGAAAATTTGGCCTGCCTCCAAACTTGCTCAACTAGCAATGCTTCTGCTATCAAGCCCTGCTAGCTCAGCACCAATTGAGAGAGTATTTTGTAACTTTGGCTTCATACACTCTAAACTCGTAAACCATTTGGGTGTAAATAAATGTGCTAAATTGGTTAAGTGCTATAGGATGCTGTATGGTAAAATTGATCCAGATCATTAACAGTACAAAATCATTTTCTTCTATTTGAATATTCTAAAAAACAATGTTTTATTGCAATTAAAGTAATTTAATTTTTTTGTAATTATTAAATTACAGTACAATTAATTTTATATAAAAAATTACTCAAAGTTTCTCTCTTGTTTTTAAAATGTTTAAAGTGCATTACACATTTTTGACGGTTTAAGCCAGTTTTTGACGGTTTGAACCAGTTTTTGACGGTTTAAACCAGTTTTTGACACTTGTCATGTCAAAAACCAGTTTCTGACGTCAGAAACCCAACCCTGGTATAAAACCTCGGCTAAGCTCGTTAAGGGACAAAATCGGTCCAAGGGGATGGAAATAGGGAGGGTTTTTGTAAAAAGAAAAAAAAAAAAAAAAAAACGCCATAATTTTTTAATTAAAATAGATATAGAATCAGTTTAAAGTTTATATTACTTCTTAAAAATATGCCAAAAGTTTATGCATGGCAGATTTTTAATAAATTTAGAAATGGGTTCAAGGGGCAAAAAAACAGGGTTTTTGAGAGAAAAAAAAAATTCATAACTTCGTCAATTTTCAAGATGTTAAATCCAACTAATTATTTTATAAATGGACTCAAAATTATCTAAAACTTTTGTATTTACAAGTTTTTGATAGGAGCAACTTTTACAGATGAAAAAAATTAAAAACGAAAAGAAAAAGGGGGGTTGAAAAAGAAAAAAATCCATAACTTAGTCAATTCTTAAGCTATCAAATCTAATTAAATTTATTTTATATCTTCTCAATAATATCTACAACTTTTACAGTAACAAGTTTTTCATAGGACCAATTCTTATAGCCAAGGCTGTCCAAACTTCTGAAAACACATTAAAACCAATAAACATACTTTGAAAATTTAATCATGCCAATTTTCACGATTTGTAGGTATTTTTTAAAAGTGATATTATGATGGTTTGATGTGGTAATAATTGGAAATAGTAGCTCTCTTTACTTATTCATAAATTACATGTTAATAAAAATTTTCTCACATTCCAAGTCCCTTTGAAGGTACATGTGCATGACAGCTCATATTTTTTCTTTTTTGTTGGCAATTGGCTGTTTTATACGAGGGATAAGGGGGCTAGTTTTTTGTTTTTGACTTTTTAAATTTTAGGAGTTTGTTTTAAATTTGCTTAGAAAAATTAATAATAATGTGTAGTACATGCAAAGAGTAGAGCGGAGTAGAATAATTTTCGTCTGTGAAAGTACTTTCAGACTACCTCTCTCTCTCTCTGGAATCATCCATACGAATTGATAATTATCATGCCTTTTTTCTTTAATATATTATAAAACTAAATTCATACCTTGGAAATAAGTCGAAATATACTCTCACATCCTAAAAAAACTTATCAATATGTCTGAATTCTATGTTTATTTATTATTGTTGTTATTATAGGTGCGATTAAAATTTCTGGCATCGTACCGTACAAACATTTTTGAGACAGAGTTATCATAGAAAAATGTCTACTTTGAAATTTAATATATGTAACTCCAGAATTGTGAGGCCCTTTTGTCTTCCGCTCTACGATTCATTTGCATTATGTTAAAATGAGAGTATGTACTAAAACTATTGAGCTATAGTATTACTGTGCGATAGAACTACTGTGTAATAGATTTTCAGCCGTGCGAATAATGGCGCCCTTCACTGAATTCCAGGAGCTGAGGTGCGCCCCTGTTTACTAAAAGGTTGGACAGGCCTGCTTATAGCAAAAATAAAACAAAAATCATAGTTGGAGAAAAAACATTAAATCCAAACAGCTTATATTCTGATTTATTTTTAAATTCATTTTTGATTTTAAACTCATCCAAATGGCAGATCCTCTTATTTAGGAACTGTATAATGTGATGCATTGGTCGGTTTTTTCATAAAGACAGAATATATTTCAAAAAAGGCTGCAAAAAGGGTATTTTGAACAGAATTTCCTGAAGTGATTGTGATTGAAAATTTGAGGAAGTATATTAAAATAACAAATTGCGCTTTTTCTGACTCATCGTTTTTTCTGACTCATTTTTAAATCCATTTTTGCTATCAAACACATCCAATTTACAGGTCTTCTTATGATGAACTATATAATGTGATGCATTGGTTAGTTTTCTGATAAAGGCAGAATATATTTCAAAAAGGATGCCGAAATGGATATTTTGAACAGCATTTATCAAAGTGATTGTGATAGAAAAATTGAGGTATTCAAATAACAAATTGCATTTTTTTGGACTCACTTTTAAATTCAAATTTGCTCTTAAATGCATCCAATCGACAGGTTCTCTTATTTAAGAGCTGTATAATGTGCCGTATTGGTCAGTTTTTTTTTATAAAGGCTGAATATATTTTTAAAAAATGCTGTCAAAGTAGGCACTTTCCACAAAATTTCCTGAAGCGATCATGGTTAAAGAATTGAGACCATTTAATAATATTGACCAAATAACAAATTGGTTATTTTATAACTCATTTTTAAATTCAATTTTGCTCTCAAAAGCATTTAATTGACAGTTTTTTGTTATTTAGGAATTGTAAAATGTGCCGTATTGGGTAATTATTTAATAAAGTCAAAATATATTTCAAAATATGTTGTCAAAATGGGCATTTGAGCAGAGTTTAGCTTAAGATGATTCTGATAAAACCAGTTCTCACAGAAAAATGAAATTAAAAAATTTTCAAAAGCGGCCAAATAAAGTTGTTAAACTGGGCTTATCTGTGATCAAATTTTATTTTATGTTGTTGAAATAAGCATTTTTCGAAACCAACCTCCGCCTATAGGCCAAGCTGACAAGGATTTTTTTACACATGCCTTTGTATCCAGGGAGATTAAACATTGATATCTTTAGAGACTGCTTAATTTCCTTGGCTTTGGTGTCCATTTATTTCTCTTTTGGATGTAGCATCAGTAAAGAGATGTTTTTGATTGACTTGACATGTACATTGCTTTGCTCGCTGAGTTAGTTCTAACATTCAATGTGGTTCTGTGGTTCTTTGTGATTATTTTAGTTGCTCTTACTGTGTCTTAAGCTGCAATACATGTTTTTTATTTGTTTTAAATTTTATTTTAATATAGAAAAAACATATTTATTGCATTATATTAATGCAATGACACATTGTGAACATAGATTGACAAAATTCTGTAATGCTTGTATTGATCACATTAATGGTCATGGGAAAAAAAATCGGCTAATCGTGTGTGAAGAGTAAAGATGATTACCGTGTCCAGTTCCCATCAGCAACAGCGATTATTCACAATTAACACAGCATGCCAAAACAATGAACACAAAGATGATTCAGAAAAATAAAGCCACTAGTCTCAATCTTGCTTTGTGAATTCTACTGGCAGAAAAAGCTTGAGTTTGAATATCGAATAAAAAATGGATTGAGTATTTGAACTTTAAATGAGGAAGATAAGATCTAGCATTCTGAGATTCTGTGAATAATTCATGTGACCTTAATTATTTCAATCATCAGGTGGAATATAAAATTTATTTTTCAAAATTTTTGCAGGTTCTTTTTTGCTACAAGGTATGCTGTTAAATTTAAAGGCCTCAACTCTTATTTTTTTTAAGCAAATTAATGATGATTTCCAGAGGCGTAGCTACAGATATTTTTTGGGGGGGGAGAATTTAAAAATTTCCCAACTTGAAAAATATTGTTCTAATTTCCAATTAAAATTATACAATGCAATGTGCTTATAATGATAACAATACTTATGCATTAAAAATAATTTCTTTTCCAAAAAAAAAAAAAAAAAAAAAAAACTAGATTTATTGCTATTTTTTCAGCATGAAAATAAAGATCAGAAGAAAAAGAGATAAAGATTATACTTTTACCACAAAGGTTAAAGAAACAATTTCAAATAATGCAATAAATGTAAGATTCAAAGTTAGAGACATTGCATACATTCAAAAAAAATTATATAAATATATGAAATATGAAACAAAAATGTTACATAAAGAAAAATTGTAACGATTGCTAATGAACACTTACATTGTAATTTTTTTCATTTAACACTGATCCTTCTGTTCTTCAAAGAATCCCACCTAATGATCTCATCGTCCAGTTTAAGTAAGTCTGCTATTTTATTTTCACATTTCAAAAGCATTAAGCTATCCAGTCTGTCATCGCTCATGGTAGTTCGTAATTCATTTTTTATAATTTTAGCTGACTAAATGTCCTTTCATTTGACGCAACACCATAAGCTGCTGTGAATGTTAAAATGCACAGTTTGAAGGCTTGACCTAAATAATTTTTGAATTTTTTGGCATGAACGAAAAGTCCGTTAAGAGAGTCAACATTTTTGTTTGAACACAAGTCAAAAAGTATTTCCATTTGACTCTGCAAGTCGTGTATGTCAGGTTTATCAGATTCAGGAGGAAACATGTTAATAACTTTTTCTAGATTACTTATGCTCAAATTTGCTTTGGTGAATGGTAGCTTAAAAATTGAATGTATCGGTTCAATAGTATCTTTGATATATAAAACATTGTCATTGAAACCCATTATTAATGTGTCCAAAACTTCTTTGAATTCTTTCCTGTAAAAAGTATTTAAATCTATGTCCATTGCTGTTCTATTGTTTTCATCAATTTTTTTAGGTGGAACCCTTTTTCTATGGTGTTTTCGGAAGTCTGATTCAACATCTATCCCCATTTTTTCAGCGAATACAATTGAACTTTTTATAAGATTATTCATTTTAGTGGAATCATCACTAATTGCTTGTAAGCTTTGGATAGTACTTTTTATTATCGCAATGCAGTCAATGACGTTAAAATCAGGTGTCTCCAGAATTTCAGTTAAAATTTTTATTTTGCTTAAGATGTTTTTCATGAAAAAAAATGATGCAATAAAATCAAAAGTTTTCATTTTTTTATAAATTCCAAATGCTTTTGTTCTAGTAGAGGAATCAAAAGTCTTTTCATTGAAAATATTTTCTAATAGTTCTATTACCATTTCAAACGATTGAGTTAAGGCTTTGACCGATTCAGCTCTTGCGGTCCATCTGGTTTTTGATAGATTTTTAAGTTGAATTACTTTATCAATGTTCTCTACACTTGACTGATAATGCTTAAATCTTTTTGTACTTGATGTGAAAAAGACATAGAGCTCTTCAAGGATGTTAAACAAATCTTGAATTAATATGCTAACGTTGCAAGCATGTTCTAGAGCAGTATTAGTGCGGTGATCTTGACAAGATATGTAAGGAACACTGTGACCGACAATCTCAGATATATGTTTTTGTACACCATTGAACCTCCCGGACATATTTTGAGCAAAATCATAAGACTGGAATGCAAGCTTCGAATAATCAATTTCTATTTCATTTAAGCACTGTAAAATTAAATCTGCCATTCCCTTTCCAGTTTTGTCACTACATTCAATTGTTTTGACCAATCTTTCCCTAATTTCACCTTCATTACTTACACTTCGGATAACAATAGACATTATATCTTTGTGTGACAGATCTGGAGTTGTGTCGGCCAAAACTGCAAAACATAAACTATTTTTTATTTCAGAAGTGATTACCTGATGAATTTCAGATGCTATTAAATTTATCATTTCATTTTGAGATTCTGGACTCATATATGTAACATGATATGGTCTCAATTTTTTATCTTCAAACCAACATTTCATTGTAGTATTGTGCCTTGAGATAAGCTGTATCACTTCGCAAAAATTTCCTTTATTAATATCATCGGTGTTTGACTCTCGAAATGCTAATCCTTGCTTTCCGAATGTTTTACAAGTATCCATTAAAATTTTGATAACTTCTCTGTTGTGCATTAGAACTTTTTCTTCCTGAATTAAAACTTGTCTTTTTGATTTGTCAATTAAGACATCAATATGTTTTTTCTTTACAAGAAAATTACAAAAATCATATAGAGCAGACTTATGAGCTTGAGATGAGAAATGTTGTTGGAGCTTCCCTAATTTATCTTTTCCGCAACTTTTCATTTTACCCCATACTTTTACTCCGGTTGAAGTCCAAGCATCTTCTCTTTTTTCACGACCTATACCAACAGGAAAAAGACAACATACAAAGCAAAAAGCAGCATGCTTTGCTGTACTGTACTCTAAATATTCAAATTCTGTATACCAGTGGGGATTAAACCGGTTTTTTCCATCAGAAGGAAAACATGCTAATTTAGGTTGATGTGGACCTAACTGAATTAAATAATTTTTCTGATTTTCATTTAAAGTATCTGGACGTAGACCAGGATCATGATTTACTATTTCAGAGGCACTTCCACTGTCTTCAATTGAAAATTCTAACTCATTATTCAGTTTATTCAATACTCTGCACCCCTCTTCAAGAACTATATCACAGGTTTCTTTAATTGAAGAGATAAAGTTAACAATCTCAGTTATTGCCAATTTCTCGTTAACTATGTCAGATTCATTATATTGAGAAAAAATAGTTTTGCTCTCAGTTAATTTTTCGAGAATAAAAGAAAATTTTCCCATAAAAGACACCCAGTCCGACTTATTTTCATTTTCTTCTTTAGTTTGGTTTTCATTTGTGAAGCTTGCAGTCTCGTTTTGAAATTCATTATCCATTTCAGATTGGTTTTGAGTTTTGGAATTCGTAGCCTCATGTAGAAATTCACTTTCTTTTGAAAAATCCAAATTACACTGTTGAAGAAGTTGATCTTCGCTCTCGGTGTTGTTTATAGGAAAAGAAAAATCTTTTATTTCTTCAGACTTTTTATTTAAGTTCAACACATCAGTATTACAACTTATGCTGATTATTTCTTCATTTGACGGACTGCTGTCATATCCATATATTTGTTCTGATTTCACATCGTCCACTTTTTTCCTTTTACGTACTGAAGCATCGAATGGATTTTTAGGGGCTCCAATTTCCTGCACAGAAACTCTATTCCCATTATGATTGTTTTTTTCATGCTGAGATTTATAGTCATTATTAAATACTGCTTTACAATTACAACATTGAACTTTATATCGCTTTGGTTTCATATTTTATAAACCGGTAAAAATATAGCAGTTTTTTTATCCGCACACAAACAAAGTAAAAAGGAACACATTTATCAGAATCAATAATTTTTTGAAATCACATTTGCTTTTATGATTATTTTTTCTTGACGACAAAGGGTTACCAGTATTTTTTCTGGCGAAAACTCATTGGATATTGTTGCCCAGTTACGTAATATAGCAGGTGTAGCTACTATTATAGAAATTAGGACTCCAGCTTTTCTTTTTTTTTTTTTTTTTTTTTTTTCTTTTGGCACCTGAATAAATATTTTTAATATTTTTTTTTTTTTCAAAGTTACTTATTCCAAGTTCTTTTAATACTATTTGAGATTAGCATAAAACGGAAATACAAATTGCATTTTTGTTTTACAATATTAGAATAGATTGCTATTTTGAAATAAAATTTACAGATTTTTAAGCTTAGATTGACTCGACGACTAAAGCCGTTGTATAAATTCTCCGGCGACGCGACGACGACGGGTTAAATATGAAAAGATGTGAATATTTTCTTGTTTTATTTTCATTTTGACAGTAGAATATGTTATAATTGGAATTATTAATTTTATTTTTAAAGATCTATTGCGATTTCTTTTCTTTCGTCAACCATCATTAGTTTAAAAATTCCCTTTTTTGTTTACTGTCTTTGCTATACATGTCTTTTCCAAGGAGCTTAAACCATGGAATGGAGAAGCCGTTGTTCCGCGTTTTTGAAGCTAATGACCACGCCCCCTCATACACCCAAAACATTGGATCTCCTAATAGGAAACTGTGTAAGGCCGTGTTCAGCTGTTACGCGCGCTGCACGCGCACGCTAGGAGCCACGGACATGGAGTGGATACTTATACTTGGTGGGATGTGCGTTCAGTCCTCGCTACTGTGCCACCAGTTACTGTAACTGTTCGCTCAGTAACAGATGGAGAACAGATCAAGGATGTAATTACTTGTAGTGCCAATTATAAAGATAATCTGTTACAAATGAAAGTGAGCTGGCTGGTCGAATGGTCAGAGTGCTGAGCTTGAACCCAGACGATACGGGTTCGAAACCTGCGCGGGCCAAAAGTTGGTTTGTGTTTTTTTTTTTTTTTGGTTGCTTTTTATTAATAAATAAGACATTTTTATTAAAGGTAAAATTTATATTAATAATACAGAAGCACATGTATTTCTATTATAATAATAAAATACTTATTTAAATATGAGAAAATGAGATTTTTGCGGAGAAAGTTTTAATATTCCAAATTTAGAATATTAAAAGGATAATTAGAACGATATTAATATCGTTCCAAAGTGATTTATATATATATTAAGAAAATGAAAAAAAAAGTTTTCTGCGAAAATATCCGTATACGCATAAAATAATTATTAATGTTCTTCTTTTTTTTTTTTTTTTTTTTTTTTTTTTTTTTGAAAATTTTAGAAGTAATTTTTTATTGAGATTAGGATGCAAATATAATGCATGCGTGGATATTTTACGGTGTTAAAATCAAAATGGAAAATATTATAAAAGCAAAATGTAAAAGATATACATTTTTTTAAATTAAGAATATCTGCATACATATATTTTAAAGAAGTGAAATATTTGGAGTTTGCCTTCTAGTTTTATAATGAATAAAGTATGATTAGAATGTTTATAATTTTTCTATTAAAAGTATAAATAAGTGTTTTGCTTATACTAACATAATTTCGGATGTCGTTTGTTTTTCATATTTTATGACATATTTTGGCCTGTTATCCACACGGTATTAAAATATACAATCATTAAATAAGAAATATATACATACTAAAACTTCTGAAAAATTATCTAACTAACAATGCAAATTCCATTGAAATCAATCCAGTATTGTAGATTACAAATCAATCTTGTAATATGTGGATACAGGGCCAACGCTAAGACTTTTTATTGGTGGGGGAGAAAACCTTAATATTGTCAAGTCAAATTTTTATATTCGCCAACTCGTTTTATAATTTTGCCAAGTTAACGCACTTTGAAAATGTAATACAATTCTTATTTGTAAAAAAATTAATAACATTCCCAATTAGAGTTGTAACTTTTGCAAATTCTATCAAAAATAGAAAATGTATTGCAGTTTTTATTAAAATTTTAATTAAATTTGACATAAAAGTTTTAAATTTGCAAAGTGTAACAACATTTGTCAATGTTTTGGGAGGGTACCCCCACCCCTTAGCTAGTCCCCCGTGCGTGTGGATATCTCAACCTTGGTTTATCAACAGCATTCTATTAATTACAACAATAGAATCAACAGTATTCTATTATTTAATACGAAAAGTATAAAGCAACTGATAAATGATTTTTAAATAAATAAAAATAAAATTATTAAAAAAATTAAATCACCAATTGTTAAATTGTATCAGTCAACCTACCAACTTTGACAACAAACAACGTGCAACCAATAAGAGATAAGCACAAAACGCACAATCACGTGATCAAATCGCCCATCATTTTTTTTGCGTCGCGCGCGTCAAGGTTTGAGCAGGGTTGATTGTCATTTTTTAAATGCTAATCGGGCTTAATTACATGAAATAGGTCACGTGATACTTTTCCGGAATACTTTTAATTTTATTTGAGTGGTCACAGGTATGTATTTCTGTTACGAAAATCATATTTTGAAAGGATAAAGAGATATGGTATTTGTATTTATCAATTCTGAACCATAAAAATAATACAATAATTGAATAAGTTTAAAATTCTCTTCTTCGATAGGACCTACTCCAAGCAGAATCTTCTGAGCGCGCGCGCACAAAAAAAGCCGCTTTTGAACACGGCCTAAATTTTCAAATTCAAAAGCGCCTTATATAAATATTTTTTCTCATTTTCCGTATTTTTCTTTAGTATAATCTAAAGCTATAGCTTTAAGCATAACTTTTATTTTTTTTCTAAGATGTTTTCACTCTTTATTTTTTAAATAATCAATATTCTTTTAAGCAAGTGTTGGTGGTTGGACGCAGATCGTAACGGAAAAATCGGTATTTTGATTGTGTTTTTACTTTCGCTGTCATTTTCTTTTCTTTTTTTTTTGTACTGGTATAAATGTTTAAAATTATTTTATTATACTGTGGTGTATTTTAGCGAAATTATGACGGGTTGTTCAGCTTTTGGATGTACTAACCGGGTAGACAAACCCTTGCCTAACATCTCATTTCATAAGTAAGTTCAATTTTAATATCTGTTATTGTAACCGTTATACATTATGCTTATTGTCTGAATATGTTACAGAAAGTCGTAGTTCGTTTGCCATGCCAAAATAAAATGAATATTAGAAAACAAATTTGAAACTATAAATGTGTGTAATAAGTTTTAAGTGGATATAATCCACTTTTACATGTATAACATCAGTTTGCTTGGTTTTATCCATTATTATTATTATTATTCTCTTATATATACTGTACTTCAGTTAACAATTAAGTGGAGATAATGAACAAAAATCAAAAATTGAACACATAAAACTTTATATTTCGATGTTAAATGATAAAAATACTTCTTATCGTTATTTAGCCAATCACTTATTGCAAAACAGATATGTGATAATAAAATCTAGTTTTTCAAAGTGAAATTCTGCTACATTATTTCAGAACAACCAAACCCTTTTATCTTCGCTTCATGTTTTTCCAATTTAAGTTATAATCTTTTTTAAATTTATGACTGTTTTTTGGGAATTTTTAATCACATTTTATGTTTTAAATTTTGAGAAAATTTGGAATTTGTTTTTTTAGATTTTATAAAATTGTAATATGTAATTGAAATTTCTAAATATTATTGTTAATTTTATGTAAATTTAAAATAAACTGAAAAATTATTTCATACTTAATTCAGTCATTCATATGATTTTCTCAACCCCATCTTTGGTATTGGGCAATTTAAACAAGTTTTAGATGCTTATCTTGTCAAATTTCCAATCACCTTAGGTAGGGAGGTCAGGGTCAAATCTTTGCGAGTCGCAGGGATATTGGATACTTATACTTGGTGAATCAAGTGACAAACCAAAAGGGGCCAACAGAAGTTAATCCAACTTTTAAAATTCTTCAGTTCATAAGTCTGCATTCAACTCGTAAAAAAATGCTTTTATAAAGAAATTCTTGATGTAATGACATGATGTATTTGTCATTAACCTTTTATGGTGAATTAATGTACAGTACACCAAGAAATTCTTTTCAGAATCATGGATTTGATGATATTCTGAAACACAGTCAAATTTTACTAGAGGGCTGTGTAAACTGAATCATGTCTTTAAATATTTTTTGTAGTTCAGGATAGCAAGAGATCTTTTCTACACTTACAGAACTTAAAATATTAATGCAACATTTAAAATTCTGAAGTTCAGAAGGGTCATATTGAGAAGATAATTGTTTATAAATCAAATTCTAATGAATTGAGCTGAAAATGACATCACACAGCACCTTATACATCTTTTTGAAAATCCTCTCAGCAAGTTTCATGAATCTACTTTTTAAAATGTGCCTGAAATTGTATCGGAAAATTTTGAGCTGTTGAAGGTGGAAAAACATTTTTTTGAATACATCCTTGTACAGTACGTTTTGAAAATTGTTTACCTGGTGTTACCCATTGTTTTGAAAATTGTTACCCTATCAAATAAAAATATACGATAGAACAGGCATTGTTAAAACGTGACTAAAATTCAGTAAACTGCTCTACGTAAGCTAATATTTTTATACTTTGCCAAATTGACAATACTTTGTGCTAAATTTAACTGAAATGGCACAGTTACGATCACATGACGAACAACTTCCAGTTTGTCACATGATTCACCAAATATTAGTAATTAGTATCCAATATTCCTGCAACATTATACATTTGCTGTGGGAAAAGCAAATGAGGCATGTGCCAGAATAGTAAACAATGGGGATGCCATGAAGATTTTGTTTGTCAATTTTTCTCACATCTATCTTTAACATGGGATTGTTAAAATCATCATGTTCATATATTTTGAACAATCTTTCATGTAAAATAACCTCTGTAATATGATCTTTGGCGAATTGTTGCGATAGGTCAAATTTTATTTGACTTATTGAACTAATTTTATTGAACTGAATTTCAGAAAAATTCAGTTTGGAGATGGAAAAGTAAAAGGTCTATTTTCAATATGTACAATTTTTGTCTTGCTTTTTGAGGAAAAATTTTATGAAGGGTCGTGATTAAAGATAACATTTTTATAAAGAATCCTATTCTAAGGTGAAAGTGTTGATGAAAAACATTTTTAAGAGCCCAAATTTTTCCTAATTAAATTCTTTTTACTAAACATTTTTTATTATGTGGAAATAAATTTGTAAAATGTTAACATTTTTTAATTAGATTTCCCTTGGATGAACCCAGACGATCAGAATGGATTAAAGCTGTCCGAAGGGAAAATTGGATTCCTAAAAAACATGCTGTGTTGTGTTCTACCCACTTTGAAGAGAAAATGATTGATAGGTCGATGAAAAGGATTATTCTTGTTAAAACTGCTATACCTACAATCTTTCCAGCTTTTCCTAAACATCTTCAAAAAGTAAATAGTAGTTTCTTCTACCTGTTAAATTATACAAAACTCACAGTCCCAGTCCCTTGGTATAGGACATGTAATGTATTTACCTCTGAATAAGGGACACTTGAAATAGAGTTAAAGAGGCTGGCTTTTGAATTTCAGTTAATGAAGTAGTCTGTTATGAAAATGAAAATACAGATTTTTGTGAACTTAACAAACTCGCAGACAATTATGTTGATACAGAGGGATACAACACATCGTACGAGCATTTATTTACCCACAATTCTGATTCGA
Source organism: Maratus speculifer (assembly GCA_964019185.1). Classification (NCBI taxonomy): domain Eukaryota; kingdom Metazoa; phylum Arthropoda; class Arachnida; order Araneae; family Salticidae; genus Maratus; species Maratus speculifer. The sequence goes on along the minus strand of OZ025298.1, from coordinate 10,589,736 downwards.
CTTCAATGTGTTTATCCCCATTGAAATTAATGCTGAAAATTATGAGGATGATTCTGAAAGTGGAGATTAAAAAAAAAATTGTGAAATAAAGAACTTTACAGATAATTTAATGCTGTTCTCAAATCCAAAAGGGCAAATTTTATGACAAAAGTTTTAATTTATTTTCATTCAGAAATGCCTGAAACTAACAGGCGTTGTTTAGAAATTATGTAATCGAACTGTTTTTTCTGTTCCTTTTTTTTTTCTTTCAAACGCAATATATCTTTTAGAAAATAGCATCAACATCAGGGTTGTTATGATTTTACCCAGCCCAAAAAACCCGGGTGGGTTTTTTCAAAATTTCAACTTTAAATTACATATATAATGTATTTATATTACATATATAATGTATTGTAATATATTTCTTAATATCAGTACACAACTCATAAAATTAATAACCATCACCCTCCACCCCAAAGAAAAGAAATGTCCTAATTATACCATCACAATTTTTAAAAGAAATAATTGTTAGTTAATCTCTGTAGCATGTGTAAGAAACACAAACAAATTTTTTCCCATTAAAAAAATACTTTCATGTGTAACGTGTTCTATGTTATACAATAGAAACTCATAACAAAATACCATATATGCTTAGAATCCTAATTGAATTATGTAGACATGTAGAATTACTTGGGTTATTCTATTATTTACTAATAACAAAAAAAATAATTTATAAATTATTACTAATAATCAATTTATCTAAAAGAAAAGCATAATTTTGATTACTGTCATTGATTTATATATGTTTTCAATTAGCTGCTTTAAATTTAGTAATAAGTACATTTTTTTTTAAGCATTCTGAACCACCTCCCATAACCCCCAAAAAACCTCGAAAAGCCCTGAAAAAACCCGAAAAACCCAAAAAACCCTGATAAAACCCCTGAAACCCTGAAAAAACCCCCAAAACTCAGTGGGTTGGGTTTTTTCTGAAAAAACCCGGGTATTTAACAACCCTGATCAACGTGTTCATTTTGAACTGAATTTATACACGAAAGAAGAATAAGTACTCAAGAAAAGGTTTAAAAACGTCCGTCATATGATCAAAATCACTTATAACTCCATAGATAATTTATTCAAAATTTGAAAACACAGTTCAATTCCAAATCGCTTCCATAGTCAGGCATTCCTATTTTATACCTTTCCGTTAAAAATGAATTTGTAAATGTGTAATGTGTGAAAACTTTTTTTTGTAAATACTATGATAATGAAGAACTAAAATTTATAAATATGGTAAATGAACACTTGAAAAATTTATAGTGAAAAATTGAAATTTGCAAAGCAATCATTTTTGATTGATTACTTCAAGAATAACTCTTTAAATATTTTTATACTTTTTGCATGTACACAGTTTGTGTAAAAAATACAAATCAATAATTCTACAATGCATTTAATGATTTAGTAATCAATTAAAATTTTTAATTAATTAATTTTCTATTCCTTTTGTGTCTGATTAATGTAATTTATACTCTTCGAATGCATTTAAACTTCGGCTTTTAATATTTTGTTATTTTTATATCCTTCAGGACATAAATAAAAAACTCCGAATAAGAGACACCTCTATTTAAAGGACAAAAGTTCCGGTCCCATAGGTGTCCCTTATTCGGAGGTTTCACTGTATTATCATTATTTTAGCATTGAAAAGCCTAACATTTTATATGCACTTATTTATCAGGAAATAATGATGAGACATGATGATATATGCTGTTTTAATTATTTATTTACTGTTACTTAAGCGAAATCGAAAAAGGGAAATACGGCATTTGTAGATTGATATGAACTATCCAATGAAATAATAATACAAAAAATAAAATTCTTGAAATGCAAATATTTAAAAAAAAATTTCACCCATGGTATTAACACTCTTGAGTAGGTATTTTCATGTTTACTTTTAAAAAAATCATGATAATGTATGAAATTTCAAATAAGATATTTAAAAAAATCTCATAGGATTAACATTTTCTTGTAGGTGTTTTCACATTTTTGAAGTAGTCCTTTAAGGAACTTTGCCCATAGGAACATATGAAGCATAAAGCGAGAAATTGAGTTTTGTAGCAATTGCAGTACTGTTCTGAATTGAAAAGGAATATCTTTGAATTTGCTCTACTTGTCACTGAAGGAAAATAAATTATGCTCATTTGATACCAATTATCATAGATTGGTTTCTATATTTAAAACTTACAAAAAAAAAAATCTAAGGTTATTTACCACTGAAAGATTATGATTGAATCAATATAATTTTAATGATTGCAAAGAATTAAGGATACACTTATTGTTCATTTTAAAAGCATACAATCATTATTCAAATAATCTTTTTAAAAAATATGCAGCAATCTAAATATAATCTAACTAAAATACTTAAGTATGTTAAAGCCAATGATGTTTTTAAAAGAAACTACTGGCATCTGGTGGTTGTTATATCGTTTGATATCACATATGTTATTCTTTATAGATAATTAATATTATCTAAAAGTTAAAATTTCATATTAACTATCTAAATAAATACGTCGAAATTTTTGGTTTTATTTGAAGAAATGCAAAGGGCATTTTCAGTTTTTTATTTATCTGTTTATTATTTATATATTTTTATTTAAAAAAATCACCACAACAAATAAAAAGTTTTAATTATAAGTATTGAAAACCTTTACAGCAAGCTTTTAATTTTAGCTATCTTTTTTGGAATAATTTCACTATGCATCAGTTTTTTTAAGTACTGTATTATGATTTAATGTTAATGTAACATTTTTATTCTGATTTTCAGGTCCAAAAACCAAGAAATACTATAAATAGCTGTCAGAATGCTTTGAAAGATGCACCATTTGTATATGATGAAGAAATGCCTACCTGTTCAGCTGAAAAATCATATAAAAGAAAATGGGAAGAAGCTGAAGAAAAACTGAATATCAGCAGAAAAAAAATTAAAACCTTGCAGCAAGCCAATCGTAGGTATAAAAAGCGCATTCAAGATTTAAAGCAACTTGTAACATTACTTAAAGAAAAAAGATTTGTTAATGAAGATGAAGCAGAAGTTTTGAATTCAACAGCAGGACATACAAAGGAAATTTTTCAGAGAATGAATGCAAAAGCAATGAAAAAAAGTCACCCCAAGAAATTCAATCCAAAACTGAGGGCATTTGCACTAACTCTTCATTATTTTTCAACTAGTGCATACAGATTTGTCAGAAAATCATTTGATTTATGCTTACCGCATCCAAGAACAATTGCAAAATGGTATCAACATGTAAATGGCAATCCTGGTTTTACTAAAGAATCTTTCACAGCAGTATCCCATAAAATAAAAGAAGCAAAGCATGAACTGTTGTTTTGTTTAAGTTTTGATGAAATGGCCATAAACAACATACTGAATTTGATGGCAAGTTTTTCCATGGTTACGTCAATATGGGTACTCATATGGAAAGCAATAATGAAGTTTTGCCTGAAGCAAAAGCCAGTCTAGTGCTTTTACTAACAGCGGTTAATGACCACTGGAAGATTCCATTAGGTTATTTTTTGATCGATTCCATTTCTTCGTCGCAGAAAGCAAATTTAATTAGGCAATGTTTAAGATTGCTTCATCAAATTAAAGCAAATGTTATATGTCTAACATTTGATGGCCTTTCTACAAACATCACTATGGCGAAAATATTAGGTTGCAATATGGAACCTGAATGTTTGAAGCCACAGTTTCCACATCCTACAACTAAGCTTCCAGTATTCATATACCTAGATCCTTCACATATGTTGAAGTTAGTCAGAAATTGCATAGGAGATAAAAAATCACTTTTTGATTCTGATGGAAACATGATTCAGTGGGAGTTTGTAAAAGAATTACATATGTTGCAAGATTCAGAAGGTCTTCATGTGTCAAACAAATTAAGATTTGCCCATATAAATTATTTTACAAGAAAGATGAATGTATCGTTAGCTGCACAAGTGCTTAGCAAATCAGTGGCAGACGCTCTGCAAATTTTGAAAGATAAAAATTTTCCTAAATTCACAGGATGTGAGGCTACGATAAAATTCATTAGAATTTTCAATGATTTGTTTGATATTTTAAATTCACATAATACAGATTTACATGGATATAAAAAAGCAGTGAATAAAGATACATATATTGATGTGAAAAACAGGTTGTATGAAATCAAAGCATATATCTTGGGTTTAAAAGAAAGTAGGAATGGAAATCCAATAACCAAAACAATAAGAAAAGTGGGATTTTTAGGCTTTTTATGCTGCATTGAAAGCACTTTAAGTTTAATTGAAAATTTCATTGAAGCTGAAGTCTCCCCGATAGTTTATCTGCCAACATACAAGCTAAGCCAAGATCATGTCGAGTTATTTTTTTCTAAAGTTCGTATGCTTGGAAGATGCAACAACAACCCAACAGCACGCCAATTTGTATCTGCATACAAAAAATTATTGGTTCAATCAGAATTGTCAGATTCTAAAAATGGTAACTGTATTCCTTTAGAAGCAATTAATATCCTTAATGTTTCCAGTTACAAATCTGAAGATATCATAAATATGACCACAAACTTAAAGTCTGCTAATATTATAAATGAAGAGGACACAGTTACAGATATTCCTTTGCCTGATCATGATTATATATTCACACCCACAGCTTTAAGTATTTGTGCTGAACAGGTAGTGCATTATATCTCAGGATATATAGCTAAAAGATTATCTGCAAAGATAAAATGTCCCGTCTGCTCTTCAGCTCTTTTCGGTCCTAAAGTGACATCTTTGATTTCTTATAAAAGCAATGGCCATCTAGTATATCCATCTGAAGATGTTTTCAAAATTTCAAAGAAATGCGAAGCATTGTTCAGAAAATTTGTTAATTTAAGTGGCGGAAAGAGTTTAAAAGAAGGATATAGTTTAGAATATACTTCATCATGTGCATTAAAGCTATTAATCGGAGAAGACTTGTTTCCTTCTCTAAATCAGCATATGCTTTCAAATGAAGCTATGGATAATCACCATCTTCATCTGGTGAAATCGATTATCCATCAATATTTGCTTGTGAGATACCATTATTTTAGTAAGTGCTTAAGCAGAAACAATAAGAATGAAAAAAATGTCCGCCAATTGTATACCAAAATTATACAATTCAAAGGGCAGTAAGGATATTTGTTAAAAACTTCTGAACATTTTTGAAGTTTAAGAGGATAAGGGCTCCTGGCGATACCTCTATAAAAAATGCGCGCCAAAAATCCCTACCCCATTGGGTGGTGCGGAAAAGGGATTGTTTATACTTTTCTAAAGACTTAAAGTATTTATTTTTTTGCTCATATAGATATCAATAAAATGTGATACTTATATGCATTATATAGCTCTTTGATTGTATATATATTTTAACATAGAATAAAATTAACATTTTAAGGAACTTGATCTTTTAATTTTTAAATTTGAAAACGTTCAACACTCACATTCTTTTCTTTTTGTTGCTGCACGATTATAACTTTGACATTTATCATTATTTGAATCTAAACCAATTATTCAAGAAAATTAAGTAATCACAACTAAATTTCTCATAATAGTAATCTTATTTTTTATTAAATAGCTTATATCACATTTTAGTGTGGTTTCTTACTATTTAAATTTAAATTAGTTAACAGAAATAATTGCTATTTCATAATTCACATATTTTAAAAAAATATATAAAACATGCTGAAAAAGCTCCCTAAGTACTTAAGTCCTTGAATATATATATTTAAGCACTTGGATTTTTAAATATTTTAAAAACATCTTTAGGCTACAAAATATTATTTTAGGCCTAATATTTTTTTTTTTTTTTTTTTTTTTTTTTTTACAAAGTGAAGTAAAAAGTATTAAAGGAAATTATTCAGTTTTTATTTTCCTTTTAACACTACCTTAAACTGTTTGTAGGTACAAAATAGTATTATGTTAAATATAAAAAAAAATAATGATATTGCTCAATAAGGGGAAACTTGTTCTTTGCTATTTACCTTAATGTTATTTCGAAAGGTAATGCCTTTTATTACTAAGTTTGAATAGTGATAAAAAAATCAATATCATAATAAAAAACAAACTTCATTTGAGATATCACTTCTTCTCTTACAGGCTAATTGCATGTGAACTTGTCATGTTTGTTACATACAACGATTATTAGCTACCAGTATTTTATAATGAAAAAATGTCACTTACTTTATTTGAACTATTTCATTAATTCAATAAAGCAAAGCAAACTCTTCGAGAATAACAAAGGCAAACAAGCAAAGTGATGTCTAGCTGTGTGACAGCCATGGTAACTTTGCATGGAATTTGCCTATAACAATCTCACATCTTCCCTCCCCATTTTTCTCCTTTAAAAAAAGTCATCTTTTTTTTTTTTTTTTTTTTTTTTTTTTTTGTAGGGGAGAAGTGTACAATTTTTTTTTTATAATACATATATCCAATAATTGTCGGCTCTTAAAATCTTTTAACTGTTATTCAGTCGAAATTCTTTTATAATCTTCTGCATGCAATTTACTTGCTTGTTTAACCCTCTCATTCACAATTAATTTTTCACCCCACAAATATGTCTTTGAATTAAAATGTTACTACATATTCCAATAAAATTTTAAGCCAAAAACAAGACTTGATGCATAAAAACATCACTCGAAATGAAATTCAGCAGAAAGCCTTTTCTAAGATATTGTTTTATCATTTAAATTAGGAATCTCATATGATGCTCAGGGGAACAACAGGATTAAAACACTTTTTCCAGAAATATTTTTTACAAGATAGTTAAATTTTACAGAAGACTCTTGAAAGGTTATTAAATTCTTGAAAAACTAAATCTGCTTGAAAATTCTAAGAATATTGGATATTTTTTTAGTAGTGGGGTTTTTACCATTTAAGACATTCTAGAAACACAAAAAATAACAGTCTTTTCTGTGCTTCCCCTAATAAAAAAGTCCATAGTTCTTTTAATGCCTTTTAATCTTAGTGTTATTTTAAATCAGATTTTATTAAACCATGACAGATTTTGAGTTAAATTTGAAAATCCAGAAAGGGACAATTATCCTTCCTTGGCTCTTGCAGCTTTCTATTAAAAAAAAAAAAAAATCTTTCCAATATACAGGTTATTAAGTCTAAAATTCTCATAATATATATATATATATATATGTATATATACTATACTTTCAAAAACAGGAAAATAAAATTTAATTATTCTAATCTGATTCTGGAAAACTTTGTAAAATGTACCTTTTCTGTGTGAATAAAATTTGACCTTAAACTTAAGAGAGATAAATATTACTAAGCCTTTCTTTTAAAATGAAGAGATTGCTGAGATCTATAATACTTAAATAAATAAAGAAGGTATATATATATGTATATATATAACAGTGGCGCAGCCAGAATTCGGCTCTGGGGGGGGATAGAGTTGCTTCAGGGGTGATTCTGGTAGAAATTTTTTTTGGAAATTGGCGGGGGGGGGGGAAGGATTCCGCGAGTTACCCCCCCCCTTTAAGAGGGTTTATCCGCGATCTTCAGACAAAATGGGCGTTTTCCCGCGACCTTCAGACGAAATCAGCGATTTATTTGCGATATTTTATCAAAATCGGCGATTTATTGCGATCTTTCGTCAAAATCGGCGGTTTTCTGCCCTTTTTTTTAACGAAATCGGCTTTTTCCGAGACCTCTAGACGAAATCAGCGATTTATCTGCGATATTTTAGCAAAATCGTCGATTTATTGCAATCTTTTGTCGAAATCGGCAGTTTTTCCGCGATCTTTTGACGAAATCGGTGTTTTTCAGTGTGTTTTTTTTTATGAATTCGGCGTTTTTTTTCGACTATCTTTAGACAAAATTTGCAGTTTTACGCGATCTTTTCTTGAAAACGGCGTTTTATCCCCTCGGTCTTTCGACGAAATCGGCATTTTTTCCGTGATCTTTTGATGAAAGCGGCCTTTTTTTTCAATGATCTTTTGACAAAATATTTTAAAGCAATCTTATCGAAAACTGCGGTTTTCCCCCGATTTTTTAACGAAATCGTCATTATATCAGAAATTTTTAGACGAAATCGACGTTTTCCCTGCAGTCTTCAGACGAAATCAGCGTTTTATCTGCGATATTTGGTGAAATTGCCGTTTTCTCCGCGATCCGCACAGGAAAAATTTCTTCGCGTTTTTCGGCGATCTTTTCACAAAGTTCGTTGACAAAAACATTGAAGAAATTGTCGTTTTTTCACAAAATATTAACGAAATGTGTGCTTTTTTGGCGATCCTTTCATGAAATTTGCATTTTTCCGCGATTGTTTTATCCGCGCGTAAAACCGTACAAGTTGGCAACTGTGAGAATCGTCTTCTGAAAGATCTTATCAAAGAATGAAGAACATTTCTCAGTTACATAGCTTTTTAATGATGATATCTACTTGCCTGAATCTAGGAAAAAGAGTTATCGGGAAAAAGTGACAAACTACAAAAGCGGGAAAAAAATGACACGGAAAAAAAGTTACCGGAAAAAAGGGACAAGCTAAAAATGTTACCCGAAAAAAAGTGACAAGAAATTGATTTTGGGGATTTATTGACTAAGTATGAAGGGGGGGGGGAGGGGGGGGAGGTCGGGGGTCGGCTTTTAGTTTAAGTGAGTGTTTTTTTCATGCTGAATTTACTGCTTTGATTCAATTTTCGGATATACGTTCATACTGAAAAGATGCTTGCCTGATTAGTTTTGGGAATGGACGATTATCCCCTCCCCTCCGCCCTAAATAAGATAAATGTTTTTTAAGCAGAATTATCCAACGTGTTATTTCAAGCAATTTTGGATATAGGTTCTTTCTGACGAGGCTTATATATAGTATTGTGGTGTCGCGCCCTGATTTTCTCTTTACTAAGTTGGTTTATTTGTTAAGTTCATCAATAGCTTATTTTTAATTCCTCAAGTTCTTTATTAGAACCATAGACCAATTATTAAAAAAAAAAATAAAACGACATTACAACTACATAGGAGCCTCACTCCAATATTACATTTCGCTTAGCACGTCTAAGCCATCTTACATCAATGTACTTTCTTGTACATTACCAGCACATGTCTCTCTTCCAACTACTTTCCTTCCCTCTCGATGCGCAATAATCCCAGTGTCCCCCTCAGCTCATTGCCACTAGACCAGTGCAATTATTTTCTAGGCATATCCCTTGAGGTCAATAGAACCTGTTCTTAACAGCTTTTGAATGAAGATACTTTCAACTATGAATACTTTTTCAGAATAAGACTTCGCTATCTATCTTCTGCCACAATTAAAGTTGTCAGTACGTCGTCACAGTATATAATGCCTGAAGAATTTTGGGAGTTTAATGGTTAAGTATAGAGGGTGCATGGGGGATAACCTCTCTTAAATTAAATAAATAGCTTTTTACGCAGAATCATCCGATTTGCTACAATTTTGAATGTTAATTCATTAAGATAAAGGGTATCCATGATTAGTTATGGGGTTCTTTTGCTAATTAAAAAGGGAGGGCCACGATTATTTCCCCCCCTTTAAAATCGATAAATTATTTTTTATGCACAATTATCCGATGCATTTCAAATTTTGGCTATAGGTTCTTTCTCATAAAATGAATCCCTGAATAGTTTTAAGTGTTTGTTTATATATCCTCAATAGCTGTTTGTATTTAAAATTGTGATTTATGTTGCTGCATAGCATTTTTCAGTATTCTATAAATATCGTAACAAGGAAAAAAATATCCTGTTTTTCTTAAAATCGTTTTTTTTTTTCCTTTAATTTAAATCTGTTTTTATTTTTTTAAGCGTTCAAACCCGAAGATCTATCAAGAACTACAGGTTTTTAAACAATTAACTTTCTAATTACTAACATAAGTTAGTAATAAAAAAAAACTATTTTTATTACTACAAATTAATGAATTCACTAGGTCATTCGTTCGTGACATACAATATAGTTTGTACATTAAAGTTTTCTAACATATATTTTTTTATGTTTTATATTATATTTTGTGATGCGTAATATGGGACATAATTAGTAAAAATCCAGTTTTAAATGATAAATATTTGGCGTAAATTAAAATGACAATTACAACAAATGATTTAGTATATTACTTTTTTCACAAATTAAAAAAAATAAATAAATAAACCAGTTTTAAATGCAAAATGAATGGAAATTAATCATTATAAGAAAAAAGGTAAAATGTGTTATAATGTTTTCTGACATAATAGTTTTCAATCATTAAATTACAAAATAAAGAAAAATTGTCTTTATTTGTTATTTGCGTTCAATTGCATTCAACTCGCTTTTTTATGTTACTTGAATATTTTTGCGTCAAACCTTTACCGGGAAATCCCCTGATCAACAAATTTCCTAAGAGACTAGCCGCCCGCGATATCTACCGAACATCCCCCTCTGTCGAATGGGGAAAGCAAGCTTCTTTCCCCGAAAGAGTTTCCTGAAGGGACTGCTGCATCCCTCCCTATTTTAACTACATTCATTAGCTTATACGCCTTACCATAAGGAAACTACATCCAAAATTTGAAGCAAATCGGATAATTCTGCGTAAAAAGCGATTTATGTAACTTAAGTGGGGTTATCCCCAGTTCCCCCCTCTATAATTGGCCATTAAGCCCTTAAAACTATTTAGGGATCCACTTTATGAGAAAAAATCTATATCAAAAATTTGAAATACATCGGATAATTATGCATAAAAAACAATTTATCTAATTTAAGGGGGGATAATCGTCCGTTTTCCTATTTATAAATAAGCAAAAGAACCTCATAACTAATCCGGAATACGCTTGATCATAAAGAAGCTACATCCAAAATTTGAAGCAAATCGGATAATTCTGCATAAAAGCTATTTATTTAATTTAAGGGAAGTTATCCTCGTTTTTGCCTTTATACTTAGCCATTAAACCCTTAAAACTATTCAGGGATTCACCTTATCAGAAAGAACCTATATTTAAAATTTGAAATACGTCGGTTAAAACAATGATTTGCATAAAACTGATTTATCTAATTTGAGGGGGAAATAATTGCTTGCCCCCCCCCCTTTATAATAAGGAAAATAACCCCGTAACTAATCAGAGATACGTTTTATCATAATGAACCCATGTCCAAAATTCGAAGCAAATCGGATAATTCTGCGTGAAAAGCCATTCATTTAATTTAAGAGGGATTATCCCCCGTACACTCTCCCCTTTATACTAACTCATTAAACTCTTAAAACTATTCAGGGATTCACCTTATCAAAAAGAATCTCTATCTAAAATTTGAAATACATCGGATAATTTTGCATAAAAACCGATCTATCTAATTTGTGGGGGGGGGAGGGGGTTAATTGACCATCCTTCCTTTATAATAAGCAAAAGAACCCTATAACTAATCAGAGATACGCCTTATCATAATGAACCCATGTCCGAAATTCCAAGTGAATCGGATAAATCTGCGTAAAAAACTATTGATTTAATTTGAGAGGTTACGGATGGGGGGGGGGGGGTTATCATATGTCCAAAAACTGAACCAAAACAGTTAATTCAGCACGAAAAAACCATTTAACCTAAATTAAGAGCTTCCCCCTGATCCCTTCTAAATACTTAACCAATGAATCCTGAAAATCATTAATGAATTCCCAAAATCAATAATAATTTTCCAAAATCAATTCTATGTCCCTTTTTTTCCGGTAACATTTTTTTCGCTTTTGTAGTCATGTCACCTTTTTTCCAATAACTGTTTTTCAGGTAACTTTTTTTCCGTTTACCCACTTGCCTATTTAGGGCGTTTTTTAAATAAGAATTAATATTAATTAAAAAAAATGTCTGAAAGTAGCCCCTTTAAAGTAGTAGTAAGTAGAAAGTAGTTAGAAATTTGACGCCCCCTAAATCTCTGCGCCCTGGGCAACCGCCCTCCCCTCCTCCTTTCGCACGGCGCTGTTAATATCTTTCCAGAAACATAAATATAAACGAATTATATACTTTCCAAACATACCTAAATTTCAAGAATGCTTGAAGGAATTCAAAAGATTAAAAAAAATGATCTCTTATATCCATCTTTTTCATAATTTTCTTCTCTGAAGAGGATTTAATATCCTCCATAGCGAAACGCACAATAAAAAAAAACCCTTAGCACTACAGCAACTAACAACACACTGTTTGTGGAATTAAGTCTATCCTTCAAAGCATGCGAGCATGTGTTTTTGTGTTTTTCCTGGAATTCGAGATCCAGTCCCGTTTCCAAAAAAAGAGCAAGAAACAGATGCAACTAATTAAGACCCCCCCCCCCCCCCAGTGGTGCAGTATTGAAAAACCCGAGACGGCATTGGCACCGACAGGAAAAGACCATTCCTTTTAGCCTTCGGCTGATTTCCAATAGTATTAAATGAATGCCGGCCTTTTCCGAAATTGAGTGACCAGTTTTCGATACTGATACTGTTGCTATGTGCTTTCCCTATTTTTCAAAGAAAATACATTGCTGCCGCTTAAACGAGTCAAATTTTTAAATAAAATTTGATTCAATAAAGCGGCAGATTTCGAAAACAAAACAAAAAAAAATCTAACTTTAGTTTTTTTTTATGATTCGGTTCATAAAAGTGGAAATTTTTGTATTTTTGTCATGGCTCTGGGGGGGGGGGGTTTAACCCCCAAAACCCCCCCCTCGCTGCGCCACTGTATATAATTAAAAAAAAATTGAGCCATTCTTTAATTTTTAAGATTTTGAGTAGCAGTGCATATTTATAAGAAGGAGAAAGTGTCTACAAATTTGCCTAATTCTGTATTTTTCATTTCAAAAGTTTTATTTATTTATTTTTTATTTTTTATTTTATTTTATTTTATTTTATTTTTTTTTTTTTTTTTTGGGGGGGGGGTGTTTGGTAGCCTCATTTAATAAAAATAAGTTTTGCAAAAACAATATTTTCATAACAGAAATCGATCTATTACGCTTGAAACATTTTTGCTCATATTGTAGGATATTTTTCTCATCTGTTTAAACCAGAGAAATTTTAATATTTTTTAAAATCGCATTCTTACTTCTAATGTTTGTAGAATGAGTGAAAATTGTATTAAATCTAATGTTAGCCGTTTAATAAATATTAAGATCTTTTGTGCCCCCTTCCCTAAAGCCACAGAAGTCCCTCCCGGAGAAAAATGTCTGAATTCAACACTGTAATCATAGTAAAAAACATTTTTTTTCACTTGGTGTTTGAGACGTATGTATGAAAAAATATCTGAAATTTTACGATAAAAAACAAGATAATAAGTATAAACAATCTTCTATAAACGTAAAATCATCGAAGAAACCTGATCCGGACTCTAAAATTATTTTTATTCAAAATTTTCGGAACTCATTTTTCAATGTTTCGCTACGCGTTCTTCAATGTTTTGGGAGTATAAGGGGGCGTGGCAGGCTTCACTTTCCTAGCATTGCGTAGCGGAGCGTTGTCTCCTCCATTAGTTTAAGCTCCTTGGTCTTTTCCGGCTGGAATTTCCAGATCAGAGCACGGTCCCGACTACATATAAGCTATTTTGGCCCAGCACGGCCCGATTTGAAAATTAAAACTTTGGCTCGAGCCGGATCTATATTTTCACAGTTCAGGGGCCGGCCTGAACAAAAATCTTTGAAAACAGGAACAGCTTGCGTAAAAAACAATTAAACCAGGCCCGATCCGGCCCAATTTGATAGCTAAAAAAATTCGGATTTTTCTTAACGTACAATCAAGATTCTTCTAAAGAATGCTGATAAAAAGAATCTAAAATAATTATTTTCTTGCGCATTTCTCAATTCACTTTTGTTCGGAAACGCATAAAATTGGCAGATGTTCTTATTTAGAAAAAATGTTATCGAATGGCGCTTTCTTTTTTCTTGGAATGAAAGCAACATATATTTCAGAAAAGGCTGTCAAATATTAGTTTTTGATTCGATTTTCAAAACGTCATAGCAAGTAAAGAAGAGAAAACTGTCGTTGTGTGACAATAATCGCCTGTAATTGGATAAGTAATTTATTTATCGAAAAATGGAAAACGCTATTCAATTCGAAATCGTTTCAATCCAATCACTTCAGGCCTGTCAATGTTATGCATTTTCTTTTAAAAATGAGTCAGAAAATGTTTCAGAAAGTTTTGTGTTATTCAACAGGGAATTTGAGAACCACCTCAAGATACATTTCCGATGATTCCCCTTACCAAAAGTTCGTTATCATTATTACTTATTTTGCAAAGCAAAACTGTCCGCCCGACACATGCCAAGAGCAACCAAGTCCAGTTCCGTCCCGACTCAACTATGCAGAAAAAAAATAATCCTTACCTCGGCCTAACCCGAGTCCAGGAGAGCCATTTGGGGAGGGCAGGGGAGAAATCCCCCCCCCCACACACACACACACAAGAAAACAGACATTTTTGATCGCAGCCTCTATTACAAAAAAAAAAAAAAAAAAAAAAAAAAACTTCCGGAAGAAAATGTGAGAGATTAATGAAGATGTTTGTTATTATATGACTATGAACAAGGTAATAAACAATCTGGAAAGCCATTTTGGGGGACCTGGCCAGGCCCGTAGCCAGAATTTCCTTTCGAGAGGGGCTAAGTTTTGAAATTTTTTCGGATCTTACAAAAGTAGTTTGTATAAGTTACAGCAAACCATTTAAAAATAATCAAGGCTTAACCTAAAATGTGTTCCTGCATAGGATACTTGAAAATCACGTAAAAAATTTTTTCTTCAATTTCTGTTGCAGTTTTTGACATTCATAAGCATTTCCAGTTTCCAAACCGGTTCAGAAACCGGAGAGTTTTTAAAAAAATTCCTTGAAATTACAAAATAATAATGTTTGAGCTGACCCTCAAGTATCCTATAAGAAAAAAGATTGAAATGCAAACAAGTAACATGAATTGATTTAAAACACATGATTAATATTAGCGTGGAAGAGTCTGGCAATGCGAGTGCGAGGTCTTGAAACTATTGATCCATAATTGAAATTAATTTCCCATTATTTTTTCCAAAGAAAAATTAATTGCTACAATCATATTGAATTCTAAAAATTATATTTGTATTTTACGTTGTTTGACTATAATAATTATAAATGTAGTACTCTTATTTACTGATGCAACTGAAGCAATCGTCGTAGTTTCTTCTTAGCCATGATGCTAATTAACTTATCAAGATCTACTGTAATGTCCCAATGAATGGAAAAGATGGCAAAGCTATCAGTCTCTCATCGGCCATAATGATTCCAAGGCAAAGATTTAAATAATTTCACTCTCGAAAAAGATCTGTCAACACTGACTGCTGTTATTGGGTTTTCAATCAAGACTGCGAACAAGTGTTTGATATTATTGTAATAAATCAAATTAAAAGTACTAAAACTTTTAGGACCTATGTATTGGTGTCAACAATTTGTTTGTATCCTAATTCATATTCAGCTTTCACTTGCTACATTGACAGTTTATCTTGAAAATATTGCAATATATTATCTAATTTTCTTGCTTTTTTCAGTTAAACAAGTCCTAGAGGAAATAATGGTAAATCTCTTAAGTTATGTTTTCATTCGAAATTAGATCATTTAAATTTTGAATAAGACTTTCTACACGGAGAATAAAGACTGTGATATTGTAATAATCTTCAGCGGATCTAATTTGTGGGTTTGTACGTGTTGTCTGTATACATGTTAGTCTTGGGATCTTTATTTTAATCTAAAAGATGTCTTCCCGAAGTTTTGATACACAATAAAATATCTCACAAAAGATTTCTATTGCATTTTTCTCTATATTTATGAAAAACAAGTAGGACACATTTTACATAAATTACAGTCGATATCGTGTCACGAAATTTTTCTTGAAAAACTCACTATGACTTTGTCAGACAAAAAACTTTCTCACAAACAAACAAGCTTATGAGAAAATCATTCTTCTCCCGACTGCCAAAAAAGCTGCAGCTACCAAAGAAATCGTCCATGTGTTTTTCAAAATAATTTCTGAGCTAAAGCCAATGTATGTAGCTCAACAAAAGTTAATATGCTTTCATGCCTTTCGATAAATTTTGTATCACAAGTACGGAGAAGTCATTTTCTTTTGTTTTATGCGGTACATTATGCAATTGCTTCTTTAAACACTAAATCTGCCTTTACGTGATTTTTAAAAACATTTGCCACTGCTTTAACAAGTTAAGGATATTTTCGGATTATGTGAATCAGCATGCTGTTGGACAAGGCAAGATTTAACAGATGGCTTTCAAAGTGGATGTATCTAATTTTTGGATACTCTGGAAAATTTTAGAATGGACCCCGCCAACATGATCAGACTTATTAGTTGCTTCATCATACGCTTTTGTAACGCATTTATACATGTCAAGGCATAGTTGATCACAATGTTGTAATATTACTTTTATTGAATTTTTGGCAGAGAAGACATTTATTGGTTTGTTTGTTTGTTTTATTTATGTCGGCCAATTATCTACACTGTGGGATATAGCCCTAAGGGGTAGGATGCCCTCCGTGGGGTTCTTTCTAAGGGAACCTAACCCGTATTCACGCAAGGTTCGAAGAAAACCATGAAAACTCCTAACGGTTAGGCCGACGGTCGCGATTGGGTTCGAACTTAGCACCTACCGTCTACCAGTTTGGAGGTCAGAACCTAACGGCCACTGGTGGGGCTAGACATTTATTGGAATAAAACCTAAAATAATTTTCTGAATTATTGGGGTTTGTGAATATTTTAATAGTCCACATATCTTAGACAAAAGTCAAGCTGTTCTGCGCTTAAGTTTCATTGGCAATTAAGCTACGCGTTTTGTTTGCATTAACAAAACAAATCACGTTATTTATTTTGATAATTAATACTTCGGTAACTGTATCCGAGGATATTGAATGATTTTATTCTAAATGTCTTGGGTGAAGTAAAGAACATTTCTGTGGATATTTATAATATCGCGTTTCAACTCATTCTCTCCAGACTTTGCTCAAAATTTCAGAGAGCTCTTAGCTAACAATCTTTTTTATATAGATTTCTAAAATAAGATACGGTTTGTGATAATCTAATTACATATGTTATAAGAATTGCATAAGAAAACACATTTCGCCTTTTTTTCCAATGTCTAAAACATGTAGAAATAGGGCAGTTGCAATCAGCTGATTTACTTTTCATCCACCAATCAAATGCTGGCGATTCACCTCCTGCCACACCCTTAATCCTCTCAGCTACCAATCCCAACGATTGTTTGACCTCCAATGGTCGATTTGTGACGTCTTATGAAACTCTTTATTAGTCTTTTTCTTTTTTGTACCTATTTTTTCAAGAAAAAACGAAAAAACAAGGCTTCCAATAAATGCATTTTGGAATATATAAGAAAAGGAAATATTATTTCTGGAACTTTCTTCCATTTTTCTTATTGTTATTTCTTTCCTACACAGTTATTGGAAAATTATATGGCTGTTTGGAAAGTAAAATGGAACCAAAAATGTTTCTCTTCGTGGCATCATCTAATTCATCTCCAGTTACATAGCAAAATCGAATCAAGTTGCTTGCCATACTGTAGGCTCATAACGAGTGCTTTGCAAAGCTTTTCAAAAATGCATTCTAATAGTTTTTTTTTTTTTAATAAAAAGTGTTTTACAGTTATAACATCATTATCAAAGGTACTTTCTTTAAAATTATATTTTTTCACGTGATTTTACATTACAGACGGCTATTAAAGTTTTGGCTTTTTTCTCTGTAAAGCATTTTAACATTGGCACCGCTCTAAGTTTCGTTTATATCCATGAAGATAAAGAAAATTAAGGAAGATTATAACATGCAAGTAAATGTTTACCGTATTTTCGGGTGTATAGTCCGCGGCTTATACAAGAAAAAAACCTCCCAAAAAGCCGCTGCGGCTTATACACGGTGCGGGTTATACAAATATTTTTTTTTTAAAAATTGGAAATCGTGATATTTTTTCTACAATTTTTAAACTTTAAAAAAATTGAAAAAACATCGAAATTTGTGCATTTTTTTTTGCTATGCCTTGAAATTTAGAGAGTTCTTCCATATTTGTAAAGGCTTTTTTTTTTTACTGCTTAAATACAATTATTTCTGGATTTGGAAGAACTGTCGCAACTATCGCCAAGTATTGCACTGATAGATGTATAATAGCTATTGTGTTTGTAGAGTACAAATACAAAATCCAAAATCCGGAACCCTTCCAATCTCGACAATTCTGAATTTAAGATCATTTTTAGTTTATTTTTCAAAAATATAATCTACCGACCCTGTTGCAAAGAACAAAAAAAGTGCGTGATTTATATAATTTCGGAACGGTTCAGAGCAGTCATTCTTTTTCGAAACGATTCCGAGGAATCGCTCCTTTACAGAGTCCCTTCATTTCGGGAGTTCAAGCAATAGAACTTTTCCGGAATCGTTTCATTTCAGATAGAGTTCGAGGAATCGTTCCTTTTCGGAGTTGGTGCATTTCGGATCGATTCCGAGGATTCGATCCTTTTGGGAACCAATGACCTAAGATACGTATACATTTTATGTCCGAAATTTTGAATTTATCCCCGATTTTTTTTTTTTTAATTTTCGGAATATTTTTGAAAAAATATCACGCTTCTTTGAAAAAAATGCGCGTAAATGCCGCATCGCTTGAAATTTTATCTTAAAACACGTAAACGCCGCGGCGTTTCTTCCGAAAACTACGGTTACTGATAATCTTAATTTTTTAGCCCAATTACTGTAGATATTATGCATCACGAAAAAAATTTGGTAAATTTGGGTTAAAAATTATGACTAATGGCTTCTAATTTCGAACCCTGGTCGAAATATACGTTCGTAAATGGTGTATAGCCTGCGGACTATACACCGATGCATATCCGCGGGTTATACATGAACTTTTTTTTTACTGCATTGCTCGATTTAGGGGTGCGGGCTATACACCCGAAAATACGGTAATATGTGTCTCCTAAAGTTATTTCGCCATATCTGTACTACACTAATTTTTCTTAGTCAAATTAATGATGAGATATTACACTTGATCAAATGATCATCACACTACGCGTAATGTAGTTAAAATTGCATTTTAAAAATAATTTATATTTTTCTGGCAAATATCTGTTAAAGAAACAAATATCCAAATAACCGATATAATGAAGGATTACTTTAACTGTAATTGAATAAATGGATATTTTTACAGCTAAAATGGCAATTGATTTTAATGTAATGGAAGATAAAAACAAACAAAACTTATTTTATTATCATGTACTCTAAAAAATATTCGTGTAACTTTACACCAAAAATGATGGCAACTAAGTTGCCACCAAAAGTAGAGTAAAAAAACACCACCAATGAGTTGGTGTAATAAACCACCAAAAATCGACAGATGTAAACAAACACCATTTTTGGTGTAAAATAAGTAATATATTTAAAATGTACGTTATAATAAATTGTCTCAATTAAAGGGAAGTTTAGCAGCCTCTTTGCGTAAAGCTATTTATTTTACATTGTGGCTGCATACATTTGAAATGTGATCTTTAAATTATTTTTTATTTTGCTGCCATTTAATAAAGTACACTAAATAAGTAGATGGTAAAAAAGGAAATTTCCTAATATTCACATGACTTTAACAGCAAAATAAAAAATAATTTAAAGATTACATTTTAAATTTAACACAGCCATAATTTAAAATAAATTGTTTCACGCAAAGAGACCGCTAAACTCCCTTTTAATTGAGGTAATTTATTATAACGTACATTTTAAACATAACGCTCAGTTAGTAAACAATGAAATGTCCTATATTTACATGCTTAAAAATATCTTTATGTAAATACAATAGTGTGTATGGGGAGTTGGTGGGGGGAGGGCACAGAAGTAGCTGCAGCACCTCTAAATTTTGGTATAGTCTCATTTATTATACATGTTTAACATTAAATGAAGCTTTTTTTGGTGATCTGACAGAAAATTACTTGCTGAACATACCCCGCCCCCCCCCCGGCCTCTCATAGAAGTACTAAGACTTTCCATTAAATGTATTCAAATTCAAATAGGCATTAATTATCATTTTAATTATATTTTATTAATTTAATAAATAGAAAAATAAAAGTATGACAATCTCTTTAATTCTTTCAGTATCAACATCTAAAAAAAAAAAGGAATAAAAATTATGACATTTTTACACCATGTTAATATTGCTCCCAATAATCTAAAAAAAATCAAAATATAAATATAAATTGAAAAAATGCATATTTAAAACAAGATATAATACCATGTTTATTTAATACTCTTCTTAGTTCAAGTTATGCGGAATTTAAAGCAGTAAAACACTATAAAATCAAAACTAAATATTTCAAAGCTCTGTACGAAAGTGACAATTTTACGCCTTTTATATTATTAAGTAATTTTCATTTTTAAAATGTCGAAACAGTTAGAATACCAAATCATATTCTGTAAATATTATGTATCAATTTATATATATATTCGCGTTTGTAATGACTGAAAGGTGGCGTTGTATAGACCTGATAATCGTTTGTTTACGTAATGCTGTTTGTTCCATGCAGCTGGAGCAAGCGAATCATGCAAGCATTGTGTTGCTGTCATGTTATTTTGCCATGAGTAAGTCAAATGTACTTTTTTATAAAATCTAAACTTTGTGTATAAAATTTTGATTTTAGATAATTTTAATACAAATAACCCAACGTTGCATGCGTTATAGAACTGTTTATTTATTTATTTATTATAGAACTGTTTATTTATTTATCGGCCTTTTAAACACAGATTTCAGCGGAAGATGCTCACGGTATCAGTTCTATTTCGTTTCAGACATTGTCCGCGAGAGGTCGTCTATTTCATTTCAAACGCGAATACGTAAAACAAATATATCACAAAAACAAGCTTTTACAGAGAATTAAGAGTGATTGTACAAAACAATCAGTAAATATACGTCACTTACTTTTTTGAAAAAAAAAAATTCCAAAACTTTGTTCAGTTAAAAAAAAAAAAAAATCCAATAGAATGCAGATAAATTATTTGTTTTTTACATATTGAACTTAATGTCATGCGTATTCGCATTTTTATCTTTTTGTAAACAAAACACTGCGTTGCAGCTGTTTATATGTTACGGCCATCATAAAACAGATGTTTATTTCTGATTTCGTAAATTGTCCAAGCAAATTAAATTAATCACAGCTGTAAGTCGATAAAAGTACTGAATATGAACTATGTCAACAATTTTTTTTATCATTTATCATTACTGTGAAATATGTTTCAAAATCAGACAATATATTTACCTGGAACACCGAACATTTCAACCACGAAGCCATTTCAAAATGGCGCCCTGTTTCTTTTACAATTGGTGGTTGATTTCCCTTCATCTGGTTTACGGCTTGTAAAATTTGTTTAAAGGGGTGAAAATACACCATTTTCAATATTTTAAACCACTTAAAAATGTTTTAATGATGCGAAACACTTAATGAACACGAGAAAAAGAGCAAATTTAAACTTTTTTTAGGCATTTTATAAACCAAAATTAAGTGCAATAATACTTTCTTTTATTTACAGTGTAGAGACAATTTTGTAAAGTCTTTTCAGACTTTCGGGAGGGGCTTCAGCCCCCTTAGCCCCCTCCCTGGCTACGTGCCTGGACCTGGCGATGTGAGGGGAATCCCCCGCCAACTGTAGGGTGTTTGATGTTGCACAGTGTCCTCCTTTCATACTCCTGACGTAAAAATTGCTTGAAAATTTCCCGCCAAAGATAAAAATCTGTCTAAAGTGAAAGTTTTCATCAGTCCTTTGCGACTTCATATTCGACATTTTTACTTTTTTTGCATCTATGATTTGATAATTTTTCTGGTTTGAGGATTAAAAAGGGGGAGGGGTAATAAACTGACGGTGCTCCTGCCCGAGTCTGCAAAAAAAGCTAAGCTCAGGCTCAAACATGATTAACTATCCGATGACGTTCTCTACATTTTGGACAAAATATATTTTTGCATTAGTGTTGTTAAAATAAAATCGGCTCATGCAGCACATTTATACGCATTCTTGTGAAACTCATATTTATTGAAAATAATTCAAATTTTATGAGTTTCTTTTAAATTTTTATATCAGAATGGTGGAAGCACTCTGTTTGAAAGTGTGCCTGCTCGGTCCACGGGCCATACCAGTACCTTGGACCAAGCCCAGGCCCGGACAGACTTCTAGTATATGAGCCATTATGGATTTTCATACGAAAGTAACATAAAAGTCACGGACTATAAATTGAAATTTTTCAGAAATGAAAGTTTTGGAGGAAACAAAGGAGTGGAGAAAGCTGTTTAGAGTCAGATATTGATACACAGGAGCAGAGACATTTAGGTCTAATAAGTGTATGATGTTTTCATAGAACAGAGAAATACAATGACAAATTGAGTCTGGTTGATTTCTTTTGATAATTTAACTTGTTTGCTAAACCATTGTCACCGAAAGAATAAAAAGTTCATATATTGCTTATAATTATTAAAAAAAAAGAAAGTCTTTCAAAAATCTAAATTTTCCCAACTCTAAGCTCAAATTTCCCAACTTCACATATATTGGGGGGGGGGGGCTCCCCCCCCATACCCCCCCATGGCGACGCCCCTGATGATTTCAAAGAAGAGAATCCTCTTTTTTCAGTTTCATGTATGATGAGACATTAATGACCAGAAATTAAAACAATTAGACATTTTTGCTAGGTATTGTAGTGAGAAAATTGGTGGTGTTGCCAAAAAATATATTGGAAGTGAGCTTTCTGGTCATGTAACTGCAACAGATTTAGCAAAAAGTGTAATGAATGTTATGAAAGCCTCTAAAACGGAGCTAAATTATTTACTTATGTTGGGATCCGATGGTTCTAATGTAATTAAATTTATCGTTTAAAATGTTGGATAGAAAAGGACAATCTTTAAGAAAATTTGGCTTAGTGTTAGAACCTTTAATTTACACACTGTTCACAATCCATTTGGCAAGGGTATCTATCACATGCGTCTTTCTCTAACATCACTGATTTCCTTATACAATGTTGGTTTGGAAAACTTCGATCTCACAAAGAAGACTTAAGAATAACAATGGAATAATTCATTTTATATTTGCTTTATAATAATGTATCTTGATTTAATATTGTTAATTTGTGAAAATTAATAAACTAATATAGATTATGTGGTAAAAAAGTACTTTACAGCAAAATATTTCCAATCATATTATTTTCTAGATGTCCTATATTTTTCACAAAAAATGTCCTACATTATATGAATTAGTCACTTCTACCACTTCACTACCTTTATTCATCTGCTTTTGCTCTTCAAACCCTACCTATTGGAGCTGTATTGTATTACCAGCTCAAGAAGACTTTTCCAACCATGTCTACCAATTTTCAACCAGATAGATTGGAAAACAAAATTTTAGTGACACTTTTGCAGTTTTTATTTAATCTCCTTCTTCATAATTATATGAATATCGATGTTCCTGCCTACACACATATATAAGTCTTATCATGTAACTACAATAATAAGTACAGGAACTGAAAGTTCTATTCCTGAGATCTTGAGACTAAAATAGAGATTGAAAGTCGCCAAAAATTATGAAAGACAAAAAATTATATATTTAAAGGCTCATAGAAATTTTTTTTGTAAATAATAATACAGGTAGTTTATAAAAATAGCTGATAGTGGAAAGCTGCTTGTGAGATTACATGTCCCACCTTAGTCAAATACATAAATGTATTAATCATTACCTTTGATTTATGTTTCTGTTTAAACCATCATTTTGGAATTAACAATTTACTTCACCGAATTGTTTAAAAATTGTTAGTGATTGATCATCTACTCAAGAATGTATGAATATGTACTAGAGGCCAGCATAAGCTGATATTTTCAGGTACAGGTTCAATCTGGTCAGAAAAAGCCGTCTTGGGTTGACATAAAACTGAAAGCCCTGTCCTGGCTTGAGCTAGGCAAAAGCTATTAAAATGAGGTACGACTCAACTCTATTTCCATGAAAATGCTTGATATTCCTTAACCAGTATTATACCATAATTAAAACTCGTTAAAAAAAATATTGGATGCACATATAAGGAAACATTCTAAAGTACATCATTTTTCAAATTATATATCAACAATTCATGGTTATGAAATTATAATACAGTAGACTCCCTCAAAGACTCCTTTTTTCCATCATTACCAGATGAAGTGCATCCACTGAAGGCTTATTTACGCATTGATTGAAAACGAAAAAGAAAATTTCAGGGATATTTTGCCATTTATTAACTAACATCATCCAAACCGCATAGTACAGTTAAAAGTGGAAGACATATTTTGAAAGAATGCTCCTTAAGTCTCAAATGCTGCATTCAATTAAAAAATATATTGCAGTTAACTCCTTATGGGGGAAAAAAAAATCCAAAAGGTTTGTTTTATGTTTTTTTCCCTTATTCCATTACCACCCCAAGATGTAATTTAAAAAAATACCGATAAACCAAATAAATGTTCTCAAAGCTAAAACCTTCTCATCGATAATGTAATCATTTTTTTTAAAATGTGAATTTGAATCCATTCTATAAGGCTAACCTTCAAAATAACCTTCAACAAATGTCCTATATTGTCCTATATTTTTCTAATTGTCCTATATTTCTTTCCTTTCTTAGATATTTGATACTATCATTGCTTGTTTTCACATGCATCGCTTTGCTCGCTGAGTTAGTCTAATGTTCAACGTGGTTCTCAGGGACATAAACCACCTTTGTTGCGTAGGGGGGGGGGGGGGTGTAGATTCATAAATTTCCGACTCCAAGAAGGAAAATTTCCGAGTACTTTGAAAAATAAAATACTGAATATTATGTACATACATATATATATGTATATAAAATGTAATACATATCATGACATTTTATATACAGGGTGAGTCATAAATATCGAAACAATAGGCTATCTCCTTAAATATTGCCCCTAAACCCATACTTCCAACTGCAAAAATTCATAAAAAGGTAAAATTTTTGATAAGATAAGTTGCGACTCCATTGGGGGTCTATTTGAAAATGTATGAAAACTAACTTTTTATACGGCCCCCATAGGATAAAAATACCAGTTAGGAAAACTTTCCTTATCCAGTCCTGAATAATACACAAAAAGTTGCATCTTTTTATCTTCAAAACTCGCATAGTTATAGCCATTTGAATAATTCATTAGGTTTTAAGGGATTAGACACATTTTGAAATGCGCAAAAACAATATTACTTTAAGAGTTCTAGGAAACATGTAAAAAATTTATCTTTTGAGTTAGAATTTTGATTTTTTTTCTTTTTTGTAATGGTTAGCCATTTAATTTGCTAAAAAATTTAAAAATCTTAAAATTTATCATAAAATTTATAAAAACTTCATTTGGTTATTACTGGTTTAAATGAGATAGTTAAAAATCGTTATAACTCCAAACATTATTTATCGGATTTCAATTTCTTTCCATTTAATTGAAGATGAAAATCTGATTTTAGTTTTGTTTCAGGGTTTTTGTTTTTTAATGCTAATTTTAGAACTATTAGAAATATTTATTGAAAAAATAATATAACTTTTAAAAAAATCATATTTTCAAAAGTAAATAATTTTTCAAAATTTTTTTAAACAAAACTAATGTAAAATAATTAAAAATGACATGTTTCAAGTTAGTACTTTTTTCTTTAACAATTCTTAACTTTTAATAATTTAAAGACAAGAAATAGTCGCGAAAAAAATTCGGTATGCAGAAAGACGAAATGTACTGCTTTACTGCCCATCAGTTATTTAAAAGAATGCTTTTCTAAGATGCAAATTAAGTCTTTTTTTTTTTTATTTAGCTCTCACAACTTCAACTTTTTATCGTCCTAGAGAGGCTATTAAAAAATATGTGGTATTCTGGACCCAAGTCGGATCAGGACCGAGACGTTACTTTTTTCTGTAGACTCGCCTATCCGAGTCTAATGTATTTTTCATACCGGAGGGGACTGTTTCCTTTTTCCCAGGTCTGCACTGTACGAAATTTTCAATCCCGGTCTCGAACAATCCGTATTAAAATCACAGACTGACTGACCTAATACGTACATGAAATAAGTAAAATTTCGTTAAATCTAAATTTTTACAAAACCCACATAGATTTTAAAATCGCTTTTATTTGGAAAAAAAAAATAAGAATAGTATATTTAAATGCAAAAAGATTAAACACAATAAAACCAGAGAAAAAAAAAATCTGCCTATGACGGAATTCTGTCTTAAACAGAAAATGTGTTGATCCATGCAAAATAAATACAATAATACCTGAGAAAAAATAAACTCCATTTAATCCTCCTTGGAAGGGTATTTGTCTATTACATATTTTTTCTTTCCTATGTGATTCTGTCGTAAAAGGTTTTAATGGATAACATTTTTCAAAGTCTCCAACGCACGGGCTATGGATTAGCGATATTAAAATATAAGTGAAATATTTGCATATAAACAGGGATTCATTAATAAAATAAATATATCACAGCCTTTGGCGCTTCTTTAATAATAAAAAGTATAAATATAAAAAACGAAAAGCTATAATAAGTATTTTCGGCCCGAACTCCTCCGCACGAAACAATTTTTAACTGCACTGAAGTAAAAAAGTATGTAGAAATTCACGGCTGAGCCGGGCTATGATTTAAACTTTTTTCCAGGCTGGTTCGGATTATGATTTTAACATTTTTCCATGCCGGGCAGAACTTTTTTCTCTATGAGTCGGTTTGGGACCGGACCTAGATATTTCGATCCATGCAGACCTCCAGTGCAGACGATCAACATATTTTGAAAACAAGTTTTGATTTAAATCAACACGCTGCTTTATTATGTCCAAATAAGAGGCACGGTCTTAAATCGACATATAATAACGGACAATTCGTGGACGATCCCTCATTTGCTTGGAAAATGAATTAAAAACTCTTCGTTTACAAGCATGGTAAAGTGGTGTAAGTCACGAATTTTGAAGAATTTTGGATTTTAATATCTCTGTCAGGTTTTTAGATACGGAGATGAAATTTTTCTTGTTCAATTTAAGAATGGATAAGGAATAATTTCCTAACTGGGAATTTTGCTCTACGGGGGCCGTATAAAAATTTAATTTTCGTATTTTTTCAAATAGAGTTGCAATTTATCTTATCAGAAATTTCACCTTTTTTTATGATTTTTTGCAACTGGAGGTATGGGTCTAGAGGCAATATTTAAGGAGACAGCCTATTGTTTCTATATTTATGACTCACCCTGTATATGTATGTGTATATACATACATATATATATAAAATGTCATGCATTAATTTCTTGGAATCCTGGCGGCTTATGAAAGGTTGTGTTATTTTGCAGTCGACAAATCTAGTCAACTTGTGCGAAATTCTTGATAATAGCTGATATCAGAGAATTTAAATTGAGAATACAAGGTGGTTGTTTTGCAGTTGTACTACTAATCTATACGGTCAGAGCGTAAGTGTAGCAAGGTAATGGATTCCGTAATCCGGTGAATTCTCCACCAGAAACGAAGCCAGTTTGTTGTTCTAAGTTGTTTATTCATCAAACATGAAAGAATTACAAAATCTCACGTATGAAAAAAATCGTAAATCCTTCATTCTTTGGCATGAATCTCTATGCCATACTATGTGATTTAAAAAAGAAAATTTAGAGAACTGCAAGTGTCGTAGACAGGAATTAATGTATGTCGAAACACTTGAAACAAGACAGAAATGTAAGCTCTGAAGTCACTGCATCTGCTTTTTGTAAGATTCGCAGAGAACGACAGATATCGACGTAGTACAGAAATGAGCCAATCAGTGAAAAGAGCACATCTGAGATGGCAGCTGAGCTAATCACTCAATTAAGGAGTCCATACCTTTAGCGTGGTGTTTTTGAAGTAAAAAGCCTAGCATCGAAAAAGCGTGGGAACATTGATTACAAGAATTAAGATTGAAAACAAAAATAACAAAATGGCTTTTCAAACATTCGAAAATAATAACTAGCTTCTTTCAGAATATTATAGATTGGATAGCTGATAAAATTTATAAAGGACTAAAAACTTTAGATTAAGATTTTGAATGAGATATGTACTAATACACGGGTTTTAAAATTAAAGGGAAAATAAATAGAAATAATTAACAGATATTATTAAAAAATAGGGCGATAAAGAATATGCCGGAAATTTAGAACATTTAGATGAATATTGAGAAATGAAATGTTTATATAACACACAAACACATGCATACACATATATACATTGGCAGCTTTCGCCAGATACGCTTGTCGGTTTTTCTAAAAGATTATTGTATAAAAAAATCACAGATAAAATTAAAACAAAACTACATTTTCTTAACATCTAATAAATTAACCATTATTGTTGTCTTATTCGTATAATTTTACATTACCCATTATAAAACCACTGAAGTACTGTAATTAACAATATTTTGGTAGGTTTGTTATATTAAATTTTACGTTCCTACATAGTATTTGTGTTTAGATATGATTAAACAACCTAAAACTTACCATCACATTAAGCCTATTTACTTGAGAATTTCCAAAACCAATAAAATATATGTTTATGTATTACATAGCGAAATGATCTAAAAATTTCAATACCCCCTTTAATCCTCTTAAAGGCGGGAAAATTTCTAAAATCGCTGAAATGCGTGTTAAATTACTTTTAAATTAGCTTGCTATCTTGAATTTCATGCCCCTACCGGAAACTGCCGCCAGAATATGGCCAAATGTTTTAGAATTTTTGACTGCCTTTAACTCAGTTAGAGGGCAATTTCTAAAGTCCTGAAATACGTGCTTAATTAAACTGCGATGAACCTTATGTATTTTTTGGTGCTAATTTAAAGGATAATAATGAAAAAGTTCAATCATGTCATGTTTTCTTGAAAAAATCAGTTTTACTTAGATATTTATGAACATTTCATCAACCATATATCCCATTCCTTATGGACTCTATGTGCTAGTACCTTCAATTGAATTGTCAGTTATCTCACCAGAGCCTTCAGACCAGGAATATGAAGAATTTAGGGATCCGATGCCGAATATTAAGAAGCTATTCTCTCTAGCGCTTCTTTTATGAGTAAAATTGAAATTTGATTGCTCGAGTACTAATTTAAAGACCAAAAGCTTGTCAAAAATACATTTTTTTTTTTTAAGTTTATAAATCTTTTTAATGACATACTTTAAATCTGCGTACAAATTTGATGTCAACTCTGTTTTTCCGACTAAACAAAATGTAGTTATAATAATATGAAAAAACTATCGAAGATTAAGGGAAAAGAAAACGAACGAATTATTTCTGATAGAAGTAAAGTCGTATGGATTGTAAAGTATCCAGTTTAATTCGATGTAAAAATTCAAAGTACTCGGGAGTTTTCAATTTTCATCCATCAGTTTTTATTAAAAGTACGTAAAGTAAACAAAATTAACATTAAAAAAATAGTTAGTAGAAAAGATAAAACTATAATTATTTTTGATTAAAAGTTAAATTCGTGCAGCTTGGAAAATATACAGACTTATAAGAAAAAGCACCAAATATTTGCAATTCATTTTTGATTTTTCATTGGATATCACCTAAATTCAGTGATACACATTTCTAACTAAATTTAAAGTTAGAGAAAACGAAGAAGTTTCACCACTTCAATCAGCATATCTTAAAATTTCCACACCAAAGTAACAAATTTTCGACAATACAACAGAATCTTGATAGCTCGAAGTCAAAGTGCACGAAAAAAATTCGGAATATCAAGGTTTTTGATCAAAATATCAAGGTTTCATATAAAATTAACATAGCTGGAACATGTATATAAGTATTGTTTTGTCATATCGAGGTTTTTGAGTTCATAATATTCGACAAATCAAAGTTCATATGTATAGTTTTTATCAAAAGAAGAAAATCTGAAATATTTTCGACTAACAAGGAAGGTTTCCATACTGGGCATACTCAGAATTTTTTGAAAAAAAATACTGATTAAACTACTCATGTATGTAATAAAGGATCAGTCAAATTTAGCGGCGGAATTACAGAAGAAACTCAGTAAAAAAATAAAATACTTTCGAGTATTTGGCGCGAAAAGACGAAAGTGTCACGCGATTTGGCGAGCAGCATTTTCCCTCGCCAAAAGCAAACGATTTTAATGCACTTGAAAATTTCCTGTCAATTAATTTTTAGACTATGTGTAAATAGTATTTAATTAATTTAAATTTGAACAATGAGAGAGTTTGATACATAGATGTATTTTGCATTACATATTTCTGTTGCTTTTGCTGCAGTTATTTTAATTTATCATTCTAAAAATAATTTCTTATATAAAAAATTATATAAGAAATTCATATTGAAAAGTATTTTTCATATATTTAAGCGTATGACAAAATAAAGGCCAGATGAAGAATGCTTCAGTAAAGCATTCCAATATCGGAAAAAATTTTGTTTCCATAGCAATAAAATTGAATCGACAGAGCTCAATTAGATTGGAGTTAATTTTGAGTTTGAAACAATTTTAATTAATTTAAATTTTGTTTTAATTTATAAAATTTCACAGTTAATTTTCATTCTAAATACATTATGACAAAAATATAGTTAAAACAAACTAAAGCTGACAAAACTAACGTTATATAAATCAAATTTCTTTAAACAAGTTCAAGATGAAACATTTTTACCTTAAAAAGTATTTGACATAAAAAAGTATTTTTCGAAATTTTATTTCATCGCCAACCGGTGATAAACCGCCAAATAAGTGAAATGTTCATTATTTTTTTACGAACATTTTAAAGAGGTTCCGCCGAAATTTTTTTTATAAACGTATGTATCATATTGAGAAGAATATTCTGTAATTTTTTCCGAATTTTCCGAGTATGCCCGTATGGAGACCTTCCTTGTAAGAACAAATTTATGTAAGTTTTCTTTGTTCAAAATTATTTTTTTTTTTCTTTTTCTTCTAATTAAAAACTACAAAAAAAAAAAAAAAAAAAAAAAAATTCTACAATTCACAAGTTTATATAATTTAATATACATATATATCTATACATATATATGGTTTTCGACTAAATGTACATTTTTCCGACTGATTTTTTCATTTTCCCAATTTGAGTCCTGTTAGGTAAATGCCATTTTCCCGACTAAACGTACATTTTTGCTATCGAACTGGAATTTTTCTAATTGATATTTTCTATTAGTAAGAACTTATAGTTCCGACTAAACGTACATTTTTCCAATTTGTAAGTACTTATAGGTAAATACCCTTTTTCCGACTAAACGTATATTTTCCCTATCAAATGGGAAATTTTTCGACTGATTTTTTCGTTTTTCCAAATTGTAAGTCCTTATAGTAAATAACATTTTCCCGACTATTTTTTTTCCTTTTTCCAATTTATAGGTTTTTTATTGATAAATATCACTTTTTTCCGATTAAGTGTATTGTTTACCGACCAAACGCGAAAATTTCCGACTTTTTCTCAGGGGGGGGGGGTGCCGCACCCCCCATATCCCCCCCAGGATTTACGCCCCTGGTGTTCTGTGTTTCATTGTTATATCATTGTTGTCACTATTCATGCGCGTAGCCAGGGGGGGGTGCCCTGGGTGTCCGGGCACCCCCCCCCCCCGCTCGCGCAGATATTGATTATTTTAAAAAATCAAAATTTATAAAAGAAAAAAGAAGAAAAATGTAAGCAAAGTTAGTTCAATTAGTTAATCAAAACTAACAGTCTATGTTTCGAAATATGATAAAAGAAGAGACTTTGATTCTTTCTTTTTTTCTTTTTAAGAAAATTATTTTGTTCATCTTTTTTAAAACTAGAATATTTACTAGAATCTGTATTAATCACAGTAAATCAAAAAAGTTGGTTTGATAATCCCAATTTGATGTCGTTTCTTTATGGAATTTTTTTAAAAACCTTTCTATTGCATGCATATTTCCATAAAAAATTAGAGTAAATTCTCGACAAGGATAGAAACTACTATTTATATATTTGCTTTTGTTATCTAAAATCTAGATAGGAGCAAAAAAAAAAAAAAAAAAAAATGAAAGGAAATACAGATGTGAAACGATAATTCCACCATGTGATTAGCCTGGAGAACGGAGAGGCGGGGGTGGAAGGTTGTACAAATTAGAGATGAGAGAGGCTCAGCCCCAGCACGAAAGCCCGAGCCCCAACCCGGGTCCGAAGCGGGCACGGGCTCTATTTTCTTTTTAGTGTTCGGGCTCGGGGGGGGGGTCGGGCTCTATTTTCATGTTAGTGTTCGGGTCTGGGGGGGGGGCGCTCGGACTCATTCTTTCTGAGAATTAAAATACATTTATGTGTAGAAGAGATTGAAAGAACTACTATTTTCCTTTCAAAATTATTTATTCTTTTTCAAGTCATTTCAGTGTTATTTTGATCAAAACGAAAGAAAAATAAATATATTTTTTTATATATATTTCAATAGTTGATTGTTGCTTCAAAAGAAAATTTGTGATGTATGGAGATTTATGTCTACTGCATTTCCGTCGACGATTAATTGATAAGGCGCCTATCAAAATAATCATAAATAATAAATTAGCTTCTGGTTGGATTTTCGTTTGAGGCAGAGGATATTTTTTAATTCGATCGTTTATTTATTTATTTTGTTAGAGAATGATTTCTTCGTTTTTGATGCAGACTAGATGCTTGAGGTTTGCAAATTATTTGATTGTGCACGAATCATAATCGTTCTTCATATGATAACAGCATTGTGTTTTTTTTTCTGTTTGTCATCATGAATTTTGCTTATGCTGAGGATTTCCCTTCGTAAGTAAACATATTTTACATGTTATTCCGATTGAAAACATTCGATTAATGTTTCTTCTTTTCCCATAAAAACAACGGAACTTTAAGATAACTGTATCAATGTTTTAATTTGCGTTGATTTTAAGGTTCTCATCAGTCATGGGGAATTGTTAAGAGAAATGAATTGATTATAGATAAATGTACAGGGATGTAGTGGAGGGTATACTGGGGTATATGCCATATACCTTCTGGATTTTTTTTTAAGGAACACCGTATAACCTTCTGTTTCTCATGAAACCCATAGGATGTACTCTCTAGAGTATACTCTGTGCCTTGAGTATATACCCTCTGCGTCGATCGTGTAACCTGTGGGTTTTTTTACGACTACACTCCTGAAGATGTACTCTTTTTATAGGAAATTGAAAACGTTTTTTGATTCTTTAGCATACAAATAGTAATTTCTATAAACACTATCGATTTATTCATTACACTTCTTTAATATGTCTATCAAATTTTCTTCTTAAAGGACAAAATATATGGGAATCATTTTAGGTATGAAGGATATTTTTACTTGATACCAAATTGCTCTTTTCATAAGCTTGAATTTAAATTTTTATTTAATAGTAAATTTTATAAGAAATTTTTTATAATGGGATATCACATTTGAAACAATTTTTAAATATCATTAAATTTATATTTATTTATTTATTTATTTTTGTATACTTTTTGTATCGGGCTCGGATGGGCTCGGGCTCCAATGTACTAAAAATCTTTCGGGCGCGGGTTTCAATCAAAATCGAGCCCGAACTCATCTCTAGTACAAACCTGTGCTTCCTCTGAAAATGAGAAATGATGCTACGCAAAATTCAAATTAATATGGAGGTTGGTTTGTTGGTTTGCTAAATTTCGTTTTTTGGGATCATATTTTGACATTCGTACGGGCTCATTTTTTTTTAAGGGGGGCATTTTATTTATTCATGAGTAGAAAATATAAGAGCTATTTTTCACTTTAAATTGCATACTAGTTATTTTAATGCTACTTTGATCAAAATGACGGGGGGGGGGGGAACTAAAGTCTTGCTTATTTATTTTAGTATTTCATTACTGTTTGAAATGAAAACTTGTGATAATTACAGATTTATGTTTACGGATATCTTTATTTTATATCTATCATGTTTTATCTATGTTTATATATCTTTTTCTTATCCATTAGCAGCGTCGTGCGAAAGGGGGAGCGTAAAGGACAGCTGCCCCGGCGTGGAACTTTAGGGGGCGCTAAATTTATACTAACAACGTCATTTTTGGCCTGTTACAAGAAAAAGTTGGGTGGAGGAGGCGCCAAATTGTAACTTTGCTCCGGGCGCAGCTTTCTCTTCGCACGCCCCTGTCCATTAGATTTAGTTTTAAGCAACTTCTCATCCTTCTTCACACAATGAAAAATTGCGTTTGGGTCTTTTTTAAAAGAAGTTCCGCACAATTATACCTTCCGCAAAAAACCTGTCTAAAACGAAAGTTTGATAGTTTTTATGGGGTTCCGTTTTATTAGGTTTTATTACATAAGATGTTATTTGTACCCAACATGTTCAGGTTAAAAAATTTGGGCACCCCCCCAGTTCAAAAGGCTGGCTACGCCTATGCTATTTTAGTTTCTCTTATTGTGTATTCAGCTGCAGTACATCATTTTTATTTATTTATTTATTTTTTTTTTTTTTTATGTAGAAAAGGCATATTTATTGCATTACATTAATGCAATGACACAATGTAGACATAGATGGATGAAATTCTGTGATGCTTGGATAGATCGGATTGACGGGCATGGAAAAAAATTGTAGAATAGTGTGTAAAGATCATTACCATGTCTAGTTCCCATCAGTAACAGTGGTTATTTGCAATTAATGCAGCATCCCAAAACAACAAAGCACAATAATTCAGAAAAACAAAGCGACTAGTTGCAATCTTGCTTTGTGGATTCTACTGGCAGAAAAAGCTTCAGTTTGAATATCAAATAAAAAAAAAAAAGTGGATTGAGTATTTGGACTTTAAATGAGGAAGAGAAGATCTTCCATTCCAAGATTCTGTGGATAATTCACATGACCCTAATTAATTATTTACTTCAGTCATCAGATGAAATACAAAATTTATTTTGAGAAATACTTGCAGTTTCCTCTTTGTCACAAAGTACATAGTTAAATTCAAAGAAAGTGTCATGTGCTATATCTCATGGTCTTGGCTCATATATTTTAAAACAAATTAGTGATGATTTCAACAAAGAATCTCCCTTGTTTCATTCTCATGTATGATGAGACATTAAATGATCAGAACTCAAAACAGTTAAACATTTTTGCTAGGTATGGGAGTGAGGAAATTGACGGTGTTACCGAAAAATATATTGGAAGTGAGTTTGTTGATAATGTAGCTGCAAAATGAATGTTGTTTACATGCTTAAAGTATTTATTCCAAAACCATAATATTTATAAACGATAAATGACTTTATATTTCAGAAGTGACATTAATCACATCAACTGTTTATTTTAAAACTATAATATTTATAAACATTAAAGTGATCCATAATTCAAAAGTGACATTAATGAAATTCATTTAATATCATTGTTTATATAAAGCAATTCATAAGTAGATGATTGCACATGATTGCGAAATCATTTTTGATTACGTCAAGGACGTTGAATTTTACTGTGTATGAACTAACCAGAGACTTCAGTTTTTTTCTCTTACGCTTGTAAAAGCACACACGGTGCTTACATCACTCTTCTGTCTTCGCATACTTGGATAATATATGTTAATCCAGGAGTAATCCGCAGCAGGAAACTGAATTCCTGTCTTTTGTTTTGTCAATTTACTAAATGTGCTTTAAATGATTAATATAATACAAAAAGATAAATTAGTGTGAATTTATTTACAATTAACAACACCAAAGAACTGCTTTGTGATTCGCGGACATTAACATTATGGAGGCATCGGCCAGATAAAGAGTACCTGCACACATCGCTTTTTGTGGATTACACCGTTTCAAAGTCGCCATAAAGGAGTACCCTTCATCCCAGCTGTTTCAGATGTACCTGTGTACATTGCGTTTTGTGGATTACAACGGTACAAAGTCGCCATAAAGGAGTACCCTTCAGCCCAGCTGTTTCAGATAAGTACATTTTGGGTTTTTTTTTTTATCAGTTTGGCTTTGTTTTTAACTTGGTTCCCTCATTATTTTAATAATGAGTCAAGAAGATTTAGAAAAGGCAGCAATAAATTTACGTGGCAGAGCTAAATCTGCATTAACACGTATCACGAATTTCTTTGACGCAGATCAAGTTTTTCAAAAGAATGATTTATTGAATAAATTCGAAAAGCTAGAAACAGCTTATTTCGATTTTGATAAATATGATGCACAATTACCAGAAGAATCCTCGGAAATGGAGGAATTTGAAACAAAATATTATGAAACCAAAGCCAAACTGCAATCAGAACTTGAAAAATTTTCTATAAATAGTATGAATGCACATTCTCAAGTTGTTAATGAACAATTACCTATAGTTAATACAACTAATAATTTTAAATTACCCAGATTGAATATTGAGCAATTTGATGGTAATTTCAAAAACTGGATGTCATTTAAAGACTTATATTTATCGTTAGTGCATAATAATGCCAGTATAACAAATATTCAAAAATTTCAATACTTAAGAGGTTTGCTCGGTGAAGAGCCATCTTCAATTATAAAACATATTCCCATTTCTGAAACCAGTTATGCAGAAGCATGGGAAAAATTATTGTCAAGATACGACAAAAAAAAAAAAAAAAAAAAAAAAAAAAAAAAAAAAATATGTCGCAGCTTTTATTAAAACATTTATGGATATACCTCCCATTATTCATGCTAATGCACTTAACTTACGCAATATATCAGATATCTCTGACGAGGTAATTCGTGCTCTCAAATCAATCGACGTTAAAGCATCGGAGAGAGACATTTGGTTAATTCATATTCTTCTTCAAAAGGTTGGTAATAAAACACGTGAAGAATGGGCTCAATATTCATCAAAGGATGATTTTCCTTCTTTTGATCAATTTATTCAGTTCATTAATGACAGATGTTTATCTTTAGAATTGTATAATAATGATTATACATGGTTATATAAAAAAGAGAAGCAATTTAATTTTCACAAAGCTCCCGCCAACAACGTTATCAAATGTTTATTTTGTGAAACTAATCACTTACTGTACAAATGTATTAAATTTAAGGAATTAAACGTAAGAGATAGAAAACAATTTGTGAGAAAAAACAAATTATGTAGCAATTGTTTGTCTGACAAACACTACACATATCAATGTAATTCTACATTTAGCTGTCATCATTGCCAGCTTAAACACCATACGCTGCTATGCGAGAATAAACTACAAAATTATGCGATGTCAACTTCACGTTCGAATGAAAAACAGAGTCGGAAAAGCAAATCTAATTCAGAGGACCTCTCGATTCCTGATGATAATAAAAAAGAAGTTTCTCCTTCAATAAATTCTGTTCAAACATCTTTCGCACTTATGCCCACTGCTACGGTATATATTTATGATTGCATGGGTCAAAAGCACACGTTAAGAATTATGTGTGACAGTGGCTCAGAATCTACGTTCGTGTCAGAATCATGCATGAAAGTGTTAGGAATCAAAAGAAAAAAATGCCAGATTTCCCGTGAAAGGTCTCTCTAATTCAAAGATCGCAGTAACAAAGGGTTACGTAATGATTGATCTTATATCAATTCATAATGCTGACAGTAAGTTGTCAGTGAAAGCTTTTATTTTAGATGAATTAACAGCTCCATTACCTTCTGAGAAAATAAGTGAAGAGCATTATTCACACTTAAAAAATGTAAACTTGGCAGATCCACATTTTGGGACTCCAAATAAAATCGATGTTATTTTAGGATCAGATTACTTTTTTTCTATTTTGCTTCCTGGTCAAATAACATGTTCACAGAGCAGTTTAATTGCGCAAAATTCCATCTTTGGCTTTCTCATATCGGGAAAAATGCCACATCTTAACACAACTCCTAATTCAATGCATAATTTACATATTTATGAACTTAATATTGATAATGAATCAAAACGGTTTTGGGAAATGGAAGAAGTATTCAATAATAATGCCCAAATTCTGTCTCCAGAAGAACAATTTGTTGAATCACATTTTCAGAAAACTTACTCAATCAATTCCGAGGGTCGTTTTGTGGTAAAATTACCTTTTGTTAAACCTACGACAGAATTAGTTAATTCTAGACCTGCCGCAATTTCTCGCTTGTTGGCGATGGAAAGGAAATTTAAAGAAAACCCAGAATTCGAAAAGCAATACAAGGATTTTATGCGCGAATATATACAGTTAGGCCATATGGAATTAATAATACAAAATGACATTAACGATTCTGAAAATGAACAATATTTTCTTCCTCATCATGCGGTTATTAAACCTTCTAGTACTACTACCAAGTTGAGAGTTGTGTTTGATGCATCATGTAATACTTCAAAAGGAAACTCCTTGAATTCAATATTGGGAGTAGGTCCTAAATTACAACGTGACATATTTGAAATTTTACTTAATTTTCGAGTTCCGAAAATTGTTTTTTGCGCTGACATAGAAAAGATGTACCGCCAGATTTTAGTTTCTGAAGAAGATCAAAATTATCAGAAAATAGTTTGGAGGTTTAACTCTAATGAGGAAATAAAAAATTTCAAATTAAAAACGGTTACTTATGGGCTAGCTCCAGCGTCTTATCTAGCCACTAAATGTCTCAAACAAATTGCTGATGATTATACAAAAAATGCTGTTATTTCTCAAACATTAGAGAAAGATTTTTATATGGATGATCTACTTTCAGGCTCAAATACTGTTAGCGAGGCAATAGAAACTTGTAAAGAAATTACCGATGTTTTGCACGCGCATGGTTTCCACTTAACAAAATGGAATTCAAATTCAAAGGAATTTCTTAGAGAGTTTGAAGATGATTCCAATACCGAATCGAATTTTGAAATAATTCCTAGTGATAACGGAAGCGCTAAAGTTCTAGGATTAAGCTGGAACTCTTCTTCAGATACTTTTATTTTCAAGGTTTCATTAAATCTCACTCCACCTCTTACAAAGAGGAAAATTTTAGCAGAATCTGCTAGAATCTTTGACCCACTGGGTCTAATTTCTTCATGTACTGTAACTTTAAAAATATTTTATCGAAAACTGTGGTTGACAAAAGGGGACTGGGACACTATTATACCAGAACATCTAACCGAGGAATTATTCAAATTTCAAAATTCATTCAATGAAATCAATCAATTTTCGATACCAAGATGTGCTACGCTTTCATCCGAGAATGCCTTCGAATTACACGGATTCTCCGATGCGTCAACCTAGCTTATGCTGCCGCAATTTATTGCCGACAAACTTGCAATGGAAAAACCAATGCTTTTCTTTTGGTTTCTAAAACAAAAGTCGCACCAATCAAGCAAATTTCTGTCCCTAAATTAGAACTTTGTGGTGCTCACTTATTATCTAAATTATTCCGCACAGTTATGGACACACTAAAGAATTACAAGTTCGATATTTTTGCATGGACTGATTCTAAAGTAGTCCTTTCATGGTTATCCGCACACCCCCGCAAGTGGAAAACATTTGTGACGAACAGAACCTCTCAAATAACAGAAGTTTTACCTACTAAGCACTGGGGACACGTTCCCTCAAAAGAAAATCCCGCAGATATCGCTTCTCGCGGTATTGACCCAAAGTGTTTGCCAGAATGCGAGCTATGGTGGAAAGGGCCAAACTGGCTACTTCTAGACCCATCTAATTGGCCGAAAGACGACTTAAATGTTGATGAATTCGATGAACAGATCAAATCCGAGCAAAGGTCGGATCCCATTTTTTCATTTCACACGCATCCTTCAAATGATATACTAGATAATTTGTTTCAAAAGCACTCTTCACTTTCAAAAATTATCCGCATTCTGGCATATTGCCTAAGATTCATTAAAAAATGCAAAAATGCTAATGAACATCAAATCCCTTCAACAGTACTTACACCTAACGAAACAAAATCTGCTGAAGAAATGATCGTTCTTTGGATTCAAAATTATTACTTTAAAGAAGAGTTAAAATGCATCAAAGAACAAAAACCTCTAGCTAAGAAAAGCAAATTACACTCCCTATATCCGTTTATTGATGCTAAGGTTATCTTACGGGTGGGAGGACGCCTGCAAAATTCACAGTTAGCATTTAATCACAAGCATCCGGTAATACTTCCATCACAACATAAAATGAGTGAACTATTGATAATACAACAGCATATTGCCACTTTACATGCTGGACCTTCTCTACTATCGCACATCATAAAACAATCTTTTTGGATAGTTGGTGGAAAAAAGCTCATCAACAAATGCATTAATAGATGTTTAAAATGTTTCAGATATAAGAAAACTATTACAACTCCTCAATTAATGGGGAATTTACCTAAACCTCGAGTAAATCTTGAACGCCCCTTTTTCGCCAGCGGAATTGATTATGCAGGCCCCATATCCATTAAATTTAGCAAGGGTAGGGGTGCAAAAACAACTAAGGGTTACATTGCCTTATTTATTTGTCTTGCTACGAAAGCGGTCCATATAGAAGCTGTAAGTGACCTAACAACTGAAGCATTTATAGCAGCTCTTCGATGTTTTAGTGCAAGAAGAGGTACCCCACGTCACCTTTATAGTGACAATGGGAAGAACTTTGTGGGTGCATCAAGAAAAATAAACCAAATACAGAGGGCATGGTTGTCATTTCCTAAAAATGAAATCATGTCTCAATATTTAACTGAAAAATCCATTGAATGGCATTTTATCCCTTCTTCTTCCCCTCACTTTGGCGGAATTTGGGAGGCTGCTATAAAATCCGCCAAATACCATCTCAAAAGAGTAATAGGAGAGGAGTGACAAGGGTATCTATCACATGTAAGCCTTTCTCAAACATAACAGATTTCCTTGAAATCTGATTTTTGAAGAAACTGTGATTTTCAAGATTTCCTTGAAATTTAACATTGTTGGTTTGAAAATTTTCCATTATACCAAGAAGATTTAAGAATCCTTCTATAGTAAAAAAAAACTAGCCTTAAAAGGAATGACTCGTGGAATGATGCTGATGTGGAAGATTTCCGGAACTAACGAATCCGGGTTGTCCACTCCTTCCATGAGTCGAATAGACCAATCAGGAAAGGGCTCCGTCTATTCATCGTCATATG
The DNA here is from genome assembly GCA_964019185.1 of Maratus speculifer. Classification (NCBI taxonomy): domain Eukaryota; kingdom Metazoa; phylum Arthropoda; class Arachnida; order Araneae; family Salticidae; genus Maratus; species Maratus speculifer. Next base: position 10,548,776 of record OZ025298.1, on the reverse strand, counting down.
GGTTACCATAAAGAGAGGAAAGGTTACCATCGCCAACAATCGCCAAGTTTGTCGCCAACTTGGCGATATATCGCCAAATTTGGCGACCAAAATTAGTTGTCAAAAGTGACGCCAACTTGGCGATAACTGTAATATTTCGCCAAATTTTTAATTTCTTTACAACATCAGTCGTTTGATACATCATTTGAGAGGTTTGCAACTGCTTATTCATTTAAAGGATGTCTTGTGTGTTATCCCCCATTCTGCTCCCCAGGGGGGACACATTTTTAATTTCTTTACAACACCAGTCGTGTTACACAAGATATGAAAGGTCTGCAACTGCTTATTCATATTATGGATGTCTTGTGTGTCACCCACCACACTCTGCTCTCCCCAGGGGAGTCACATTTTTAATTTCTTTGCAACACCAGTTGTGTGACACATCATTTGAAAGGTCTGCAACTGCTTATTCATATTATGGATATGTTGTGTGTCATCCCCCACTCTGCCCCCCAGGGGGGCACATTTTTAATTTCTTTACAACACCAATTGTGTGACACATCATTTGAGAGGTCTGCAACTGCTTATTCATATTATAGATATCTTGTGTGTAACCCCCCATTCTGCCCTCAGAGGGGGCGCATTTTGTAATTTCTTTACAACACCAATTGTGTGACACATCATTTGAAAGGCCTACAACTGTTTATTCATTTTATGGATGTCTTGTGTGTCACCCCCACTCTGCCCCCCAGGGGGGCACATTTTTAATTTCTTTACAACACCAGTCGTGTGACATCATTTGAGAGGTCTGCAGCTGCTTATTCATATTATGGATGTCTTTTGTGTCGCCTCCCCCTCTGCCCCCCCAGGGGGGCACATTTTTAATTTCTTTACAACACCAGTCGTGTGACACATCATTTGAAAGGTCTGCAACTGCTTATTCATACCGTGGGATATTGGCGAGCGCAGCAAGCAGGGGTAGCCAATAATTTGGAATCGCGAAGCGATTACGCGGGGGGGTTGGCGAGCATAGCGAGCAGGGGGGCGGGGCCCCCCTAGTAACAATAAAAAAAATAATTTTATACATTTTTTTTAATATTGTATCTTGATTTACTATTGTTAATTAGTGAAAATTTATAAACTAACATAGATTATGTTTTTAAAATGTATTTTATAGCAATATATATCTAATAACGTTATTTTCTAAATGTCCTATATTTTTCACAAAAATGTCCTATATTTTATGAATTGGTCACTTCTACCCCTGATTCTAATACTCTGGCGAATTCAGATCACTTCGCGCCTCATGGAGATGATGTTTTTAATAAACTAAAAGGAACTTAACATCCATATTTTAGCATATTGATTTTAGAGTATCTCAATAGACCAGACAGGGTCCGCTTATGGGGACTTATCTCCAAGGAAAGAACTCTGATTTTCAATGGGCGCCCCCTGTCCCACAAATAGCGAAATAGTTTTTGGGCGTGTAAAATATATGGCTATTCATACCAGGGGTAGAGATCAAAGTGAGCTGCTGACCGATATTTTTGGTGCGTTATCCTTTTAAGTTAAATGTTTCGGAATTTGACAAAATAGTGGGTGTGAGGGAATGAAGTGACCAGGGAAAAATGTACCACACCCACAGGAAGATGCGAGAGATTCAAAATTTACTAACAAAATCGGTACTCCTATTTAAAAAAACAAGATCACTCATTTCTTCAAAACATTAAAGATTGACCAAGAGATTAAAAAAAATGTCATGCATGTATTTTTAACAAAGAAGGGGGGGGGGGGGTAAACATGATTTCAAGTAATAGGAAGACAAGATGTGTTTGTTTTACTTTTTAGATTTAAATTAGGTTGATTTAATTAAGCATTAAAATGATTAAAATTGAAGATAATTTTATAGTAAAGAAAACAGAAAAAAGTTCATAGGGAAATAAAATATTAGTTGGAACTGCATTTAAGGAATGATAAACTATTTCTATAAAATGTAACATTTTAAAATTAGCTATTAATTGTTTAATTGGTCCTTTATTTATTTATTATTACATTTTATTATTATTTTTATTAATTTATTTAACACTTAAAAGAAGGATTCTGTTATAGAAATATTTTGTTTTAATTTTAAAAAGGTTTTACAGCATCCGGTAAATTATGAGTGTTTCTATTTATAATATTTAATTAAATGTTCACCTACTCATTTATAATTTATTTTTTTATTAATAATAAATAATGATGTTCATCTGTTTAAGGAAGTATCTTGTTAGACTGATACGTTATTAGACAATTTCGGTATAGATGGGTTTCCTACTTACATTAAGATTTTTAAATCTTTGCTACTCTTACCTACCACCCCCCCTATTCTGAATTGAATAATTTATTTATAATTAATTATCAATTTAGTCTTTTAATATTCATTTATTATTTGATAACGATTTTCGGATATGGCTGTTTCTCAAATACTTCCTGATATTTTCCTAAATGATTTTTATTTGTTAAACGTACAAAACCAGTATATGCTTTTGATTAGACATTAACAAATTGGATAGTTGCTTTTCCTATAAATGGAAAGGATTTTTCAAGATATACTGTAAAAATGGGATTTTTCAAAGCAAGTTTATTGAGAAAAAAAAAAAAAAAGTTATTAAATTTTATATTATCTCAATCACCAAAACTGTCAACTTGATTAAAATTTGGTCTGTCAATTTGGTTCTAACTTTTACTTGTGACTGTACAGTAAAAAGAAATCTATTTAATCAAAATTATTCTTACCTCATTCAGGAACTTTCGCTTTTAAATCTCCATCGGGACATTCAGGCCCGAGCGAAAGGAGGGGGGGGGGGAGCTCCCCTGCTGAGGCGATTAAAGCGATGTTGAATTCAGACACTTTCCTCTGGGGTACATTACTGAGTTCCGGAGGGTAGAAATTGCACTTTTTTCCCATTGCAAACACAAATTTTCATTTTTTTTTTTTTGGGGGGGGGGGGCATCTCACTGCTCCGGGGGAGAATGCCATTCCCAGGTCACCCCCTGAAATCAATACTGGATTGAAGGAGCGCCAAATTTATTCTACCAACACCATCTATTTTTTTTTACTTTCTTCTGCCTTTACAAGAAAAATGTATTGGATTCGTGAAAATTTTCAAATTCCGGTTTTCGACAGATTTACACGTTTTAGGGTGTCAGAGATTCTAGAAAATATGTTTTTACAAAATGTCTGACACACTGTTTCTACAACTGTCTGTTTTTACAAACGTCTGTGACATAAATTTTGTGGGCGCTTTATCTCAAGAACTAATCCATGAAATTTAATAAAAATTTATATTCAGGTAGTCCCTGATATAAATTGATTCTGATTATTTTTTGATGTAAATCGCTCAACAGGTGGCGCTGTTATGCTGCATTTTTTATGATTTACGCAACAGCTGTATCTTAAGAACATGCACGCACTGTAATAAAAATTTATATTCAGATAGTCTATGATATAAATTGATGCTAATTAGTTTTTGATGTAACTCGCTCAACAGGTGACGCTGCTAAGCCGCATACCTCAGAAATAATGCACAGAATTTCATAAAACTTAATATTTTGTTAGACCTTGAGATAAGTTGCGATATTTTGTTGGATCTTGCGAACTGTTTAAGTTTTGGTGTAAATTTCCAACAGATAACGTCACTTTGCCACATTTTTCCCGATTTCCATAATAACTATATCTCAAGAACTAATACACGGAATTTCCCCAAACTTCCTAGTCTGTTAGACCTTGAGATAAATGAACAGTCATTATGATTTGGCTTAAATCGGTCAGCAGGTGACGCTACTATGCCGCATTTTGCCAGATTTCTATAATATAGATGTTACAGGCCAAACCCGATTTTAGGCTAAACTAGTTTATCCTAACTCCCATCGGATAAACTAATTTTTCCTAGGCCAAACCAGTCTATCCTAACGCCCATCGGATAAACTAGTTTTTCCTAGGCCAATCCGGTTTATCCTAACGCCCATCGGATAAACTACTTTTTCCTAGGCCAAACTATAGTCTATTCTAAGGCCCATAGGACAAACTAGTGTTTCCTAGGCCAAACTAGTTTGGCCTAACTCTTATAGGATGGACTAGCTTAGCCTGCTGTTTATAGGTCTGAACTAGTTTATCATAGGCCAATTCAATTTGGCGTGATTATATTGAATTCAATGACAGCGCCTCAGCGCCAACATTCTAGTTTGTCCTAGGCTGATCTAGTTTATCATAAGCCAATGTAATTTTACGTGTTTTTAGCTCATAGGCGTCAAAGCCTGAGAAATAATGGGCTGGCAGGTTCTGTATGTATGTATGTACGCATGTACGTACATATGTACGTAACGCGATAATTCTTGATAGAAATATCCGATTTGCTTCAAATTGGGAATGTAGGTTCATTCTGATAAGATACTTTTCTGATTAGTTTTGGGAATTCATTGGATAAGAATTAGAGGGGAGGGTGAACAGGAGGCTAATCTCTCACCGTTAATTTAGAGAAATGGATTTTTCATGCAGAATTATCAGTTTTCATTTAAAATTTTGATATAGGATCATTCTGACAAGGCGTCTCCGTGATTAGTTGTGGATGTTTACTAGTTTATTGGATGTGTATTGTGGATGTTCAATGTTTAAGTATAATTGGGGGAAATGGGAAAAGGTAATCCCCCTTATTTTATTTTTCGAGGGTGTTATTCTTTTTTTAAAAAAAGAGTGTAATACACTATCAGTGTAAACAGCCTGTGAATGAAAAGCCATCAGCTTAACTGGGCAATATTCTTTTTAATATTGATAACGACTACCGCTCCGATGCTAACCTTGTGCAAAGTGGTTTTGCAATCACCCTTGTAAAATGTACTTTATCTGAAGGGTAGTAAAATACTGTTAGATGTTTGCACGGACCGGAATTTCTAGGCCCGGGCCCTGCCCTTTCCGAAGGAAAGTTATTTCGCCTTGACCCGGTGTAAAAATTAAAAGTTCACCCCGAGCCCTACCTGTACAATAATTAGTGAAAAAAGACTCAGTCCGGCTCGATCTGGCCCTACTTAATTTCTGCAAAAAATCATATTTTACTTCACATACAATTAAGATTCCTTTAAAATAATACTGCATACATATTTATTGGATAAATTTACAATGCATTTTTAAATAAAGATGTGTTGTTCTCAGAATGGAAAATACGCAATGTATTATTGATTATTTAGATTCTTAGACCTTTCAATAGTCAAATAGGGATTTATTAGATAATTAATGTAGTTAAAAAAAAAAGGAGAGTTATAAACATCATAACTTTTGAATCTATTTAGCAAAATGTAGATTTGTGAATATATTTCTCAAAAGAGCTACATCCTAACACATTTATGAACTAATTGCTTTTGGGAAATGCATAAGATTGACAGGCGTTCTCACTGAGAAAAAAAAATAATCGAATGGTGTTAACCATTTTTTCATAAAAGCGATGTTTTTTGAGAAAATACTATTAAAGCTACGTTTTGAATCTAATTTCCGGTTACGACTTCCCAGAAAAGAAAAACTTGACGCCGTGACAAATAGCTTACATGTCGACAGGTAATTGATTTTTCAAAAATGTAAAACGCTGTTCAATTCCAAATTATGTTCAGCTCTGGCTCGAATATCCAAAAAATATTAATAATAATAAAAGCAAGCCCGATCTCAGCCCAGCACGAGTCTGTAGAAAACAAAATAAAATAAGCAAACACCATGTCCAATGCATCATGTCTCTACGGTGGACATGTTAAATTTCTGTTTGGTGCTGCTATAAGCAATGACTCTTGACATACATTTATACTTATTCTAGTGAAAAATATGTTTTTTACCGGCCAAACCCAATTTTGAGCCAAATTAGATTGGCCTGGGCATAACCATTTTATCCTAACGCCAATTGGATAAACTAGTTTTTCCTAAGCGAAACTTGTTTATCATTATACCTATAGGATAAACTAGTTTTTCCCAGGTAAGAGAGCAATCCTTCATCTTTCCCTTCATACTTAACCACCAAACTTCCAAACTATTCAGAGAATCACCTTATGCAAAAGAACCTATATCCAAAATTGAAGCAAATCCGAAAATTCTGCGTCAAAAACCATTTATCTAAATTAGGGGGATTACCTACATTGCCCTTTCTTTTATACTTAAATAATAAAGATCCATAACTAATCATGGAGGTGCCTTGTCAGAATGATCCTATATCTAAAATTTTAAATGCAAACATAATTCTGCATGAAAAATCCATTTCTCTAAATTAATGCATTTGAAACAAATCGGATATTTCAATCAAGAAATATCGCGTAACGTACATACATGCGCACGTATATGCGTACATACATACAGAACCTTCGAGCCCATTATTTCTCAGGCTTTGACATCTGTGAGCTAAAAACACGTAACATTACATTGGCCTAGGATAAACTAGATTAGCCTAGGACAAACTAGAATATTGATGCTGAGACGGTGATTGAATTCAATAAAATCATGCCAAATTGAATTGGCCTAGGATAAACTAGATCGGCCTAGGATAAACTAGTTCAGACCAATAAACAGCAGGCTAAACTAGTCTATCCTATAACAGTTAGGCCAAACTAGTTTGGCCTAGGAAAAACTAGTTTGTCCTATGGGCCTTAGGATAGACTAGTTTGGCCTAGGAAAAACCAGTTTATCCGATGGGCCTTAGGATAGACTAGTTTGGCCTAGGAAAAACCAGTTTATCCGATAGGCGTTAGGATAAACTAGTTTGGGCTAAAATTGGGTTTGGTCTGTAACATATATAACTTAAGAACTAATGTACGGTATTTCATCAAACTTTATTTATTAATCTTTATAAAATACATAGATTTTCTAAATGTATTACTAATGAGAATGCTAATATAAAAGCTTATTGTTTCAAAGATTACATAAAAGCAATATTAATGTGTTTTCTAATACAGTTCTTGTTATAAAAATGCCTTTTTTATGAAATAATGAGATATTGCGGAAATCGGGAAAAATGAGGCATTATAGCGTTATCTGTTGGAAAATTTGCACCAAAATTTATCGCAGTGAATTTATGACCATTAAAATGCCAGGACCGTAGTTAAGGGAATACTATAGGCGGCTCACCGCCCCCCTCCTAAAACATTTTCAGCCCTTCCTGTAAAAGATCCCTAGGTCATTAAATAAATTTATGCACCGAAAAGTCAAATGAAATGCTATTCAAAAATCTAATTTAGTTTTGAAGACCTTTCACAGGTGTGCGAAAATACTAAATTGTAACTAAAATAAATGTTTCAACACTTGCTCATATGAAGTTAACATAATGTTTAATATTGCACTAGTTATACACTCGATTTTTACATCATCTTATTCTTAGCACAAAATGAAGTTATTACAACAGTTTAATGAGAATATAGTAACTACAGTGTGAATATGCACGAATTTTCTTTCTTGGTCACAGAGAGAGTAACAGAGAAAATATGAGACCTCCTCCTAATTTTTGAGCCTTTCTTCCCCTATTATTCACTTCTAACTAGGGACCTACCTCCAACCCCGCAGAGATTTGAGATTTTGTATTTTCAGTGGTTAAAAGTGCAATGTTTGCCCTCCCCCCCCCCCCGAAGCCACAGAAATCCCTCCCGGAGAAAATTGCTTTAATTCAACACTGCCTTCTATAACTACAAAGATTGTATAAAAAACATACTTAACGACTTTTGCAAAAATTAGTTTCTGGACAATGACCTATAATTTATACTACCCCCCCCCCCCCGCCCAGAATAATTAATATATGAAATATTAAATTATTCAAAAGTTAAAAAAACTATACGCGAAATTAAAACTTACTTCAGAAAATTTGATTAATACTTTTAATTTCTAAAAATCTTAAGTTTATTTCTTAGTGGTAGAATAATCCACGATATTCAATGATTTTAAATGTCTGCCGTTTGGTTTTTGTCAGAATGATCTCGTATTTTAAAAGTCTTAAAAAAAGCAATCGAAACGCTAAGTACCTTTAAAAAAAATATTTTTCTTGTTAAGAAAATTTTAATTAATCAGATTTCTACTTGAACAACAATCTAAAAATTCCGATTTTTCATTAAAAAAAATGTTTTTTTAATGATGAATTTCTAATGTGGGAACTAAAATGCGTTAAAATGCCTATAGAGGCGCTGCTCGCAGCCTTCAGTACAGTTCCTTTTAATTTCCTTTTAATAAATGTTAAAGTGCCATTGAAATAATTCTTTATTGTAAATGCGTTTGAAAGCATTAGATATTCAAATTAGGATAATTTTTACTTAATCATATAACATAAGAGACAAATATCACATGAAATCTGAAATTATGCAAAAAAATAATGATCTTTGTACGATACTATCTTGAAGGGAGAACTTGCATCTTTTTCTACCAGATAGCGTAAGCCTATTATCTATGGTAGCGCCCTCGTAATGTACCAAAAAGTTACTTTGCGTTTTCGAAGAATCATATTCCACGTCCTTTCTTTTCATTTCTTTTACTCCGTGCATAACAATTACCGAAATCTTCCTTTCACCTGCTGAATCAACCATTCAACCTCAAAACAAAACTGGCACGTGATTTGTTGTGCTAGAAATGCAAGATGTCAATAATTTTCTTTTCTGATTTACAAAGATTTCTGGTATTGCAGTTTCGAAATGGGCTCACAAGGAATGTTCCCTGCATCAAGGGATCTCTGAAGTACGCAATATTTTTGTTTTTTATGATAGGGCTTAGGGGGCATTTTAACCCTGCATTAGGCTCGCGAATATTTGTTACGCATTTAGTCACGCAAGACGCAAGGGATGTACGTCACCCATTTTTAATATGCTATTTTTGTACTTAAAAAAAATGAAGTAATGAAGCAACATTCTAAAACAATAAAATATACATTCAAGGTTTATTTTTAAAAGTTAATAAGAACCTTTCAATTATGAAACTTAAAGAAAATACGTAAAATACCAAAATTTCAAAGCGATTTACACACATTACTTTCCAGTCGTCACTACTTATCCAATAAAAATTTTTGAGCACCATTTTCGGTTAATTTTGTCTCTTTTCCTTTCACATTTATACCGTGGCGCAGCCACGGGAGAGGTTTGGGAGTTAAAACCCCTCCCAGAGCTAAGAAATATCACTATAACTGCCGCTTATATGAATAAAACCCAAATTTAATATTGAAACATTTTGGCGTATTTCGGAATGTGTCGCTTTGTTGAATCAGATTCCATTTAACAAAGTGATTCAATAATATGGCAAAAATTCTACTTAAAACTGTTAAAAAGCATATTACATGCATTAGTTAAGTGAAAATTGGTTATTTGAACTGAGTCACTTTTCCGAGAAGTTTTATACTAAAAGAATGATGATTTCCTGCCACACAGATGATGACCAATGTAACTGCGGAAATAATACATTATGATAGGATTCATTAAAAATACACATTTTATTAACCGCTGATTCAAATAACCGGCAATCAACTTTATCTGAAACTCAAAACCCCCTCTAGAACCTAATTCTGCCACTGCATTTATAACATTGACGCCGATTACCATCAGGGTATGTTCTGATTTTTGAGGTAACTTTTGTAGAAGAATGTTTACTGTTTCTCTTCTCACTCAGAAGACAAGCTTTAGATGATCAGCATTCTAATTGAGGTATACTGTATTTTCGCGCATACAAGTTTAAAAACTAGAAATATGCTTAGTGCGGGGCTTCTACGAGGGTTGCGGATATGATGTTTATTATCCCCCTGTTCGGAATTTTTCAGAAAACTCTGCAAAGTCATCATCAGTACAAAAATTCAGGCCATTGAAAAAATATCAAAGTTTTAGACAAAATGATCGCAAATAATAACTATTTTTCTTAAATCATTCGCAGGAAAAAATAGCAAGCTTCATGAAAGATTGGAGAAAATGCAAGAATTTTATCAAGGAATCGGGGGGTGGGGGGATGCAAATTTTATCAAAAAATCGCAGCAAAAAACATGAAATTCATGAAACGATCTCAAGAAAATGCAAATTTTGTCAAAGAATTGTTGAAAAAATGTATTTCATAAATGTATCGCTGAAAAAAAACAAACACAAAATTTGTCAAAGGATCCTATGAAAAGAAAGTATCTCGTCTTAAGATTGAGGAAAAAATGAAATATTTTATAAATAAAGTGTAAAAAAAACACACACACAAATTTCCCCAAAGGACTGCAGAAAAAATGAGAATTTTCCCAAAGGACTGTGGAAAAATGCATATTTCGTCAAAAGATTGAGGGGAAAAAATGTAAATTTCTTTATACAATTTTTCGATTTTGTTTACAGGATTTTTTTGTTTATTTGGATACTTTAACTTTTGGAATCTGTTTCAGAAGTGAAAGTATCTCTGTTAAAAAAACCTGCCAAGGGTATTGAAAAAGTAAAGAGCGGCCTTTCTAAAGATTGATCTCTGCTAGCTAATGCAAAAATAAATAAAACTGAAGTATAATATTGAAGTGCCAGCTAGATGTTTTTTAAAATGTCTTCCATTATATTAATATTAGCATGTGGATGGCTTATATAAATAACTGATACTGATTACATTTTCAACTGGAAAATCACCTGAGATTGAAACCTGTTGATCCAAATTCCATTCACCAGCAGTGTTGTATTTAGGGAGTGGGCTGATGAGGCTACAGCCCCCTCCAAAATTTGTAGAAAACAAAGTTGAATTATGAAATTTTATCAAAATGTAATGAAATCTGCTAAGATGGAATTTAGAAAAGTCCAGATGACTATTCCGTTAGGTTTTAATTAAGAAAGTGTTTAAAGACCACAAAATAACCATTTGAATCAAGTTTCGGATATACACAGGATTTCTATATAAGCCATAAAAATGATACTAGTTAAGATGAAAATTTGCTTAAAACAAAATTTTTTCTGTCCTTTGCGATTCCATCTTAGCAGGTTCAATTTATAATATGTGCGTTACTTGCTGTGACAAAAACCTATTTAAAGCGAAAATGCTAATGTTTCTTGCGATGCCCTCTCGTAGGAGTGTGCGAAAAAAAAATTTGTCCAAGGCAAAGTCCTGATTTGGCACCCCCCACCCTGAACTGTTTCTTCTGACAGCCCAAAAATGACATTGGTAGTGTAAATTTGGCGTCCCCTAAATCCTCGCGACCGCTCCCCCCCCCCCCCTTGCTTTTGCACGGCGCTGCCGTCTCAGAAGTTTATGCTACATCTCAGCCCCCTCCGAAATGTACGCTTCAGCTAGCATAGGGTCAACTGCATGTGATGTGTGTAGTATATTAACAACACATTTATTCAGGAGGTCTCTCCCCCAAAAATTTTGTGTTTTTGATGGTCAAAAAGTGTGATATTCCCCCCCTCCCCCCTCAGAACCACAGAAATCCCTCCCGAAGAAAAGTGTCTGAATTCAACACTGCATTTATTTATTAATTAAAATCCAAAAAACATTCAATTATGTTTTATTTATTAATGATTCACTATTTATGCCTGAGGGGGGGGGGGGGGGGGGAGAGTAGTCTTAAAGTTAAAATTCAAATTCATCTGCATGTGATGTGTGTAGTGTATTAATAACACTTTTATTCAGGGTCCCCCCCCCCCCCCCGATTAGCGGCCGACACTTGCCATGTGGTAATTAAAGATATAAAACTGGCTATTAAAAAATCGGCATTTGATCACCACCCCCTCACCTAGTAATTAGCCAAGTGGCGATTAATAAATCTTTTTTCAATTGCTGCGTGAAATGCAGCTTTTTTTCATGGAAATACCCATCTCTACATTGATTACATTTGACTAGAAAAGTGGTTATTTCTTTTTCCTATTGGATGCAAACAGATTTCAATGATTTAGTGCAGGGCTGTCCAACGTGGCGCCATGGCGCCCTTTGCAGATTTACTTGGCGCCCTTTTAATGATTTCCTTTATTAAACTTTTTAGAAATAAAATTCCATCGTAAAGAATGCTTACTTTAAAATCATTAATATTTTATTAGATATATTTTTAAAATGTGTGTTTGGCATGCTGTTGGCTTTCCGTTTTACGTTTTAAACCAGAAACATACTTTGAAAATTTAATCATGCATATTTTGTAGTTTTTAGTTATTGTTTATATAGTGTAATTATGATAATTAAATTTCTTAACAGTTGGAAATAGCTCTTTTTAATACTTAAGAAGTAAGAGAAAAATAAACGTTTTAACCTGTCCCCTCCCCTTTGAAGATCCATGTGCATGAAAGCTCAGCTTTATTCTTTTTACTTCTGTCACACTGGCCCATTGTTTGTTTTATATGAAGAATAAAAGGGCTTAATTTTTCTTTCTTGACTTTTGAAATTTTACAGGTTTTTTTTTTATTTTAATTTATTTTTCTATAACTTTGTTTAGAAAAAATAATAAACAGTGCAGAATGATTTCCTTCTATGGAAGCACTTCCAGACCCAGACTATCCCTCTGAAACCACCCACATGGTTTGGTCACTATCATGCTTGTCTGTTTTTGTACTTTTCATAAAACTAATCCACGCCTTCAAAACAGATAAAACCGTATTTTCACATCCCAAAAGAAACCGAGCAATATCTCTGATTTTCACATTTATGTATTTGCTTTTATTGTTATTACAGACACAATTAAAGTTTCTGGCGTCTTACCCTACATACATTTTTGATATAGAATTTTTATTTAAAAAAAAATTGTATAATTTAAAATTTAATACGTGTCACTCCTGAAATGTAGGGGTCTTTTGTTTACCACTGTACGATTCATTTGCATTATGTTAAGAGTTGCGTCTATCTTATAGTATGTGATAATATTGGCACATGTTTTCAGTCACGTAAGTAATGGCGCCCTTCACTGAGTGCCAAGAACCAAAATGCGCCCCGGGTTGCAAAAAGGTTGGACAGCCCTGATTTAGCGGTACAGTAAAACCCCAATAATTCGGATTAATTGGGACCAGACCCAATCCGGATTATCAAAAATCCAGATTATCCGGAGAATTAGAAACAAATGAAATAAAATAAAATATAGTTACAGATAATCACCTTTATGTTAAACTTAATTGAATGTTTAAAGACAGAAAAATGTTTACTTTGCTCAATTCTCCGAAAAGATTTCAGAAAAACTTTTTTTTATTCAGAATGCGACGATTAAACGAGCTAATGTTATGGAAATTAACCAATTGCTTCAAGAAACCTGAAAAAAAGATGACCAAACCGATCCGAATTATCCGGAGATCTGGATTAACGGGGTCCAGATTTGCGGGGTTCTACTGTATTTTCAGTATTTTGGTTTTTTGTCATGTTCTTTTAGTATGTTCAGCTAGGTTATTTTTTTCAAGAAATAAAGTTTTAATATGGAAAATATATTAATTCATCAGATTTGATTTCACATGCATTTCAAGTAAATTTATTGGACATCGATCACCACTCACCAAGTGGCAATTAAAAAATCCATTTTCAATCGCCAAGTGAAATGCAGTTTTTTTCATGGAAATATGCATCTTTACATTGATTACATCTAATTAGAAAAGTGATTATTTCTTTTTCCTACTGGATGCAAACAGATTTCAATGACATAGCTGTATTTTCAGTATTTCTTTTTTTTTTTTTTTTTCTTTTTGCCGAGTTTTTTTATCGTGTTCAGTTGGATTATTTTTTCAAGAAATAGTTTTATTTTGGAAAATATATTCATCAGCTTTGATTCCGCATGCATTTCAAGTCATTCATCGATGATCGATCGCCACCTAGTCATCAGTCGCCAAGTGACGATTTAAAAAAATAATTATTGATTGCCAAGTGAAATACAGTTTTTTTCATCAAAATATGCATATCTACATTGATTATGTGTAATTCGAGAACTAGCTGTCTTTTTTTTCTATTGGATGCATGCAGATTTCAATTACTTATTTGTATTTTCAATATCGCAGGTTTTTTTTTTTTTTTTTTTTTTTTTTTTTTGCCATGTGCTTTTAGTGTATTTAGTTTGATTTTTTTTCAAGAAATATAGCTTTATTCTGGAAAATATATTCATCAGCTTTGATTACACACGCATTTCAAATAATTTATTATTTTTTCACACTGGATGCAAATGGATTTCAAGGACATTTCAGTATCTCCAATATTCAATTTCTGTTGCATGCTTAGCACTTTATTTTTTCCCAAGATATACTGTTTAATGATGCGAAATACACTCGCCAGTATAGATGCCAAATGTATGTGATGTGTATAGTGCATTAAAAACACATTCATGTTTATATTATAATTAAATTTCAAATAACATTTTATTGTGTGTTTTTGTTTAATATAACTGATTCATTATTTATATCAGAGAAAAAAAAACCTTAAGGTTAAAATCTAAATTAATCCATTTTTAATTTATATTTTTATGCATTATTTTGATGAAAAATTAATTTTTATATGTTTGAGTAATATTAGAATACTTTAGTTTTAATTAATTACTATGTAATTAATTAAAAATGCTTTAAGAAGGTTCTGTAATGTTTCAGGTAACTTGAGTTTTACAGCAGAATGAGGGAGCATCCAATGGATTTTTCTGCAGTTTTGCGATTTTCTACTTTTTTGTCATTTACTTATCAGTAAAAGGAGATATATTTTAAGATTGTTTTATTACTAATCTTACAGGGTCCAACAATCTCTAAAAAATCAGCAACTTTGGTAATGTGGCCTTTTAATCTTTCTCCATTCACTATATGAATGTCAGCATTTATATTAAACACATTTTATTATAATCTAAAACAGGGCATGAAATTTCAGCTGAAAAGGTACTCGCCATACTAAAATTTATACTCGCCACTATTTTACATTCATTCAGAAACAACGTCACCCCCTACCCCCCCATACTTGCGCAGAAAAGGAATTATTTATGACAAATTTAATTTGAATTGACGATTGTTACGTTGTGAAAAACAAATGACTCTTTTTTTAAACCACCTAGAAAAGCCATTTATCCACTTTTTATCAACATTACTGGAAGGCACCTGCTGGCAAATTTCGTATTTTGTAAGACTAGTTTTATCATCATATAAAAGCCCATTCAAAATGACTTAGCCACTGTTTGTTGAATTTTTTTTTAACTGGAAGCAGGGCCGTAGCCAGAAGTGAATAATAGGGGGGGGGGGGGGGGGGTCAAGAAAATGTAGGGGGGGCTCATGTTTTTTTCTCTCATTCTGATGTAGAAAGATAAATTAGTGCATATTCATATCGTATGTACTATGTTTCTTATTAAACTGTTGTAATAACATCATTTTAAGCTAAGAGAAGAATAAGCTGATGAAAAATTCGAGTGTATAACGAGTGCAAAATTAAACATCATCTTAGCTTCGTATGTGCAAATAGGAAGAGCGAGTGTTGAAACTTATTTTAGTTATAATTTAGTATTTCTACAAAACTTTGAAAAGGCCTCAAAACTAAATTAGATTTTTGAGCAGAATTTCATTTGGATTTTCAAAAAAGAAATTCATTGAGTAATCATGAAATCTTTTCTAAGAGAGGCTCAAAATGCTTTAAGGTAGGGGTGCACAACCTGTGGCCCGCGGGCCAAACTGATACCAGTAATTTTATGCAGAATAATTTTCCTTATAATAATGAGAAACTTTGCTAAGAAAGAAAACAAACGTCACTTTTGAAATATTCTGGTGTCAAACGATTTTCTGATAAAAAGGTTGTGCATCGCTACTTTAAGGGTTGGAGGAGGGGGAGGGGGCAGAGCCAGCACATCCTTAACTACGGCCCTATCTGTCATACTAGAACTTTCTGACAGAGTAATTGAAATGCCTCTGCATTTTCGAATTAAAATTTTCTAATAACATTAAATCTGCTTTTTTAAAAAAGCACATGAAAAAAGTTAGTCATATATATCCATTGCTATCTTTATAGTTTGCACTCGCATCTTGAGTAATTCATGACAGATAATTATATAAAAAAGAAGTTCATAGGTTTAAATATATAGGTTATAGAATTTTCGTCAAAAACGAATTTTCGTAAAACTCAGAATTTTGGTCGAAAACGCAAAAGAATTGGCGTTCGATCTCTAATACTTATACTGGTGAAATAAATGATGATGTCAACAAGTAAATAAAAGCTTACAGTTCACTTGTTTCGAAATAGTTGCAACCTTTAATCTTTTTTATTTAATCTGCCCTCAAGGAAGCTTAAGTTTCATTCATTTACAATAAAAACATTAACAAAATCAAAGTTGTATTTTGCATTTAAAATTATTACTGTGTTCATTCAAAAATTAAAAGCACGTACATTTGAATTGGCTATTGGCATTTTTCTTTGATTACCATTCATAAATCAAGGACTATATCAATGTATAAAATTGAAACTGGTGTTATACACAATTGAAATGAAAAAAAACTTCTTTAAACACCATAAAATAAGTTAACTGCGCAAGGCCTTTCGAAAGAACTTAGTCTTTCTTCGTCAGGCGCAAAAAAGACGTGCGTCCACAATGAATGTAGCGGCACGACTGAAGGGGAAATCGGGAGGGAGAGGGGGCAAGCAGAAGGAACAGCCAATAGGAAAGAAGAAGGCAACAGTCAATCACGGAAGAGCATAAACAAAACTAGATAGACAATGAAGGAGAAGAAAGGAAGAAGGGGGGAAGGGAAATGGGAAAAAAGCGGGGTAAATTAAAAAATTAACTAAAAGGAGAGATTAAATTGAAATAAAATGTACGCAAAAAATACATAAATTAGTAATAATAATAATAATAATAAAATAAATAAATAAATAAATAAAATAAAATAAAAATACATAAAAATAAAAAATAGTTTACAATTATAAACACACATGAATATACCTGAAAAATAGTATACATAATATGTATATAAAAAAAAATAATAATAAATAATAAACTTAATTATGAAGCAGTGCTGAAAAGATTCTTCCAGGCAACGGAGAGGGTTTTAGAATCAGATTTATCATTAACAATAATATCACGATTAATATAAATAGCTAAATTTTCAAGAAAGTCTAACTCAGAGGAACTATTTGCATTAAAAATAATTTTAGCAGTTTGAAAATTGAAACTATGGCCGGAATCCCAAGAGTGTTTAGCAACAGAAGATTTAGAAATTTCTTGATTAATGACATACCGAGAGTGTTCTTTTAGGCGTTTTTCGAGATTTCTTTTAGTTTGACCAATATACGATAAATCACAGCCATTACAAGGAATATTATAAATACCCCATTTTTGGAGGTCAGGAACAGGACATTTCATGGAAGGAAATTTTAATTTATTGACTGGTTTAAAGATAACATTAAAGTTGAAACGCCTTAAAACTTTAGCTAATTTAAAACATAAAGGAGGATAAAAAGGGAGGACGACCAAATTATCAGGTTTACATTTATCAATATTAGAAAGAGTGGAATTGTTAGGGGGTCTATTGAATTTGCTCACAGCAGTATTAATGATAGAAGGATTGAATCCACGTTTTACAGCAACAGATTTTAAGTAATTGAGTTCATTCTTAAGAGATGCAAAATCGGAACAAATTTTGAGAGCACGATAAACATAAGTATAAAAAACACCGATCTTTTGATTGACAGGATGATTTGAGAGAGCATGGGGTGGATTAGAGACAGAAAAAGGTTTTCTATAAACACAAGTTTTGAAAGAAGAATCACATTTGGTAACTAAAACATCAAGGAAAGGGAGTTTATTACAATTCTCTAACTCAAAAGTAAACTGAATATGAGGATCAATAGAATTGACAGTTTGAAGAATTGTAGAAATATCAAATGGATTATTCAATAGGACGAAAGTATCATCAACATAACGAATCCAACATTTAAAATTGATCAGATTTAATAATTTATCTTCAAAGTAATGCATATAAATATCACAAAGAATGGGAGATAAAGGATTACCCATACTTAAGCCTTCTAGCTGTTTGAAAAATTTATTATCGAATTGAAAAGTAGTAAGAGTTAAGCAAATTTTAGTTAAATTAACATAATCTTTGACCTCAATATCCGAGAAATGAAATTCACGTAATCTTTTTTCCAAGCAAGAAAGAGCGCCTTCAATCGGGACATTAGTAAATAAAGATTTGACATCAAGAGAAAGCATAGAACAATTCGATGGATTAATACTTTTTAATTTACTAACGAAATCATAAGAATTTTTTACAGTATGAGAATTAGCAATGCATAAAGGCGAGAATATGGAAGCTAAAAATTTGGCAAGAGGATAAGTAACAGTACCAATATTAGAGACAATAGGTCTTAAGGGAATATTGGTTTTGTGAACTTTGGGTAAAGCATAAAAACGAGCACAAATGGGTGCAGAAGGAATAACACAATGTTTCGTGTTGTCATTTAGAACAACAGAATTCTTAACAGCTTTAGTGAGAGTGGCAAGATGCGAATTAGTGGGATCTTTTTTAACTTCAATATAAGGACCTTCAGATAAGAGAGCTTCTGATAAAGTTCATGCTCTCTTATCTGAAGGTCCTTATATTGAAGTTAAAAAAGATCCCACTAATTCGCATCTTGCCACTCTCACTAAAGCTGTTAAGAATTCTGTTGTTCTAAATGACAACACGAAACATTGTGTTATTCCTTCTGCACCCATTTGTGCTCGTTTTTATGCTTTACCCAAAGTTCACAAAACCAATATTCCCTTAAGACCTATTGTCTCTATTATTGGTACTGTTACTTATCCTCTTGCCAAATTTTTAGCTTCCATATTCTCGCCTTTATGCATTGCTAATTCTCATACTGTAAAAAATTCTTATGATTTCGTTAGTAAATTAAAAAGTATTAATCCATCGAATTGTTCTATGCTTTCTCTTGATGTCAAATCTTTATTTACTAATGTCCCGATTGAAGGCGCTCTTTCTTGCTTGGAAAAAAGATTACGTGAATTTCATTTCTCGGATATTGAGGTCAAAGATTATGTTAATTTAACTAAAATTTGCTTAACTCTTACTACTTTTCAATTCGATAATAAATTTTTCAAACAGCTAGAAGGCTTAAGTATGGGTAATCCTTTATCTCCCATTCTTTGTGATATTTATATGCATTACTTTGAAGATAAATTATTAAATCTGATCAATTTTAAATGTTGGATTCGTTATGTTGATGATACTTTCGTCCTATTGAATAATCCATTTGATATTTCTACAATTCTTCAAACTGTCAATTCTATTGATCCTCATATTCAGTTTACTTTTGAGTTAGAGAATTGTAATAAACTCCCTTTCCTTGATGTTTTAGTTACCAAATGTGATTCTTCTTTCAAAAACTTGTGTTTATAGAAAACCTTTTTCTGTCTCTAATCCACCCCATGCTCTCTCAAATCATCCTGTCAATCAAAAGATCGGTGTTTTTTATACTTATGTTTATCGTGCTCTCAAAATTTGTTCCGATTTTGCATCTCTTAAGAATGAACTCAATTACTTAAAATCTGTTGCTGTAAAACGTGGATTCAATCCTTCTATCATTAATACTGCTGTGAGCAAATTCAATAGACCCCCTAACAATTCCATTCTTTCTAATATTGATAAATGTAAACCTGATAATTTGGTCGTCCTCCCTTTTTATCCTCCTTTATGTTTTAAATTAGCTAAAGTTTTAAGGCGTTTCAACTTTAATGTTATCTTTAAACCAGTCAATAAATTAAAATTTCCTTCCATGAAATGTCCTGTTCCTGACCTCCAAAAATGGGGTATTTATAATATTCCTTGTAATGGCTGTGATTTATCGTATATTGGTCAAACTAAAAGAAATCTCGAAAAACGCCTAAAAGAACACTCTCGGTATGTCATTAATCAAGAAATTTCTAAATCTTCTGTTGCTAAACACTCTTGGGATTCCGGCCATAGTTTCAATTTTCAAACTGCTAAAATTATTTTTAATGCAAATAGTTCCTCTGAGTTAGACTTTCTTGAAAATTTAGCTATTTATATTAATCGTGATATTATTGTTAATGATAAATCTGATTCTAAAACCCTCTCCGTTGCCTGGAAGAATCTTTTCAGCACTGCTTCATAATTAAGTTTATTATTTAATTATTATTATTATTTTTTTATATACATATTATGTATACTATTTTTCAGATATATTCATGTGTGTTTATAATTGTAAACTATTTTTTATTTTTATGTATTTTTATTTTATTTTATTTATTTATTTATTTATTTTATTATTATTATTATTATTACTAATTTATGTATTTTTTGCGTACATTTTATTTCAATTTAATCTCTCCTTTTAGTTAATTTTTTAATTTACCCCGCTTTTTTTCCCATTTCCCTTCCCCCCTTCTTCCTTTCTTCTCCTTCATTGTCTATCTAGTTTTGTTTATGCTCTTCCGTGATTGACTGTTGCCTTCTTCTTTCCTATTGGCTGTTCCTTCTGCTTGCTCCCTCTCCCTCCCGATTTCCCCTTCAGTCGTGCCGCTACATTCATTGTGGACGCACGTCTTTTTTGCGCCTGACGAAGAAAGACTAAGTTCTTTCGAAAGGCCTTGCGCAGTTAACTTATTTTATGGTGTTTAAAGAAGTTTTTTTTTCATTTCAATCAAGGACTATATATATATTTTTTAAATTTAAACTAGAAATATTCCAACATACAACAAAATGTTTATCATAAGATAATATGTATGATAAAATTAATTATAAGTTTGATCTATGCTAGCAAAAGAAAACGCTACAGAATAAATATTTTCAGTATATAACTAATGCTGACACAATATAACATAAATAATATGTCAAAAGTTATTAAAATGCTCGCATTTCACCTATTTAAAACGAGTTGTAATCTTCATTTCTAATCATTATCTTTTTTTAACAAAAAGAGAACTTCAATTATTGTTATATAATAAAAGCATAAACAAATTCACTCATAGATAAAGAATTTTAAAATTATTTTTATGCACAGTCAAATGTTAAAAACATTTGCAATTAAGTATAGGGGAAGGTGGGGCACCATGGGACATTTTTCAATAAATATTTTTTCTAATTTTTATTAATGGTTAATTTTTTCCAAAAACAAATTAGACATGTATTATAAACATTTGTGCTTCAAATAAACTTAATACCAAACTAATATCTCACCGAAGGAAATAATAAAAACAAAACAAAAAAACATTTAAAATGTCCCAACCTGCCCCACACAGTGGGGCAGGTTGGGACACTAGTTTAAAAAAGAAATACATACAAAATTTTACATTAAATTAATGAAAAATGATTTATTTATAAATCTTTAGTTGAAAATTAAATACATTTAACATTGAAACATTTTTATGATTTGAATTGCAGCACATTTTTATCATCAGATCTTGTACTTGATCTGAACAAACTGATGTTCTTCAAACTCTAATAGACCATATCTTTGCCCTATTGTCTCTTTTGGAGTGCCAAGTTTTAAAATAATATCTCCTTGATCCACAAAAGATCTGTCCTCTTTATTGGGATAAAAAAATTTCCACTCTTGTTCTCGTCTTCTCAAAAAGGACATCTCGTACTCACCGGTGTCTTCAACATTTTCAACATGACCGACAAATGCAACAAAATTTGTTTTCCTGCAAATTTTACCAATGCATACTCTCCCACACTGAGTTTTCGTTTAGCCTGTAACCTTCTAGAGCTGTCTTGAGCAGGCTTGCAATCTGTAGAAAAGTCAGTATCATTTGGACAATTAAATTCATCACTACTGTCATCACACAAGTCAGTTATATTTGGTTTCCTTCCAGGGGTAATTTTTACCAATTCTGCTAGAGCAACTTCTTCATCTTCGCTGCTCGAGGAAAATTCCAATTTTCTGTGTACTTTTTTTGCTTTTTTAAGCTGCATTTGGTCTTTTTGACACCTTGGGACATGTCCCAAGGTGCCCCACAACTGAGTGTCCCAACCTTCCCCATCTCACATATTATGTATTCAAAACTCTTACATTGTTCGGGTTAGCATTACAGTCTTTTTTTTACCATTAAAATAACAATAAATCCATGTTTTTTCATCACAACATGCACACACTTATATTATTTCATTTCTTTTATGAGAAAGTTATTCTACAAAACACACATTAATGTTACTCAGCCTCATTCAAAACAAATAAAATTGTATTATTTATTACCTGCAAACACCAGAGATTCCAAAGCACATGGAAGAGTAGACTGTAGTGCCATCTATTAGCACCTATGAGTACTAGTTCGTGGCTGCAAAATGAAGCCTGAAAATTGAGATGTCCCAAGGTGGGCCATGTCCCAACGTGCCCCACCTTCCCCTACTATTAAAAAAATTCTTTAATTTGAAATACCATGACTCAAACTTCAAACACGAGGCAAAATATGAATACTTAGAACTTTATTTTATACTAGAAGCAAAACAGGATTAAAAAATTCTTCAGAAAAAACGCTTTCTAGCAAAATGCTAAAATACCAAATTGCAACGAACAGCATTTTTCATGTAACACGAAAACAAAATAATAAAAACAAACAATAGTACATGTAACAAACACACTTTTGTAACAAATAGAATTTTTTCAAAACCAATTTGGAAAAATATAATGAAGTATGCTTTAATGGATACATGAAACAATATAAAATATTTAAGTTAAATAGATATATAAATACGAATGGTTATATAAGCATTATAGATGTGAAAACTAACCTTGTAGTGTATACTAAATACATAAACTGAAAAAAGTAAATTTAAAAGGAATAAAGTAGTGTCAACAAATTGAAGTTCACCTGATTTAAAACAATTGAAGTCTTCTATTTTTTTTCTCATTAAATTTTTTACGGAAAACTTCCATATTAATTGTTTCTGTTCTTTCTTTTTCAAACGCAAGAAAACTCAAATCGGCCATTCTTTGATGAGACATTGTTAGTCTTTGTGGACGATTTATTCTTGTAAGGACTGAAAATGTTTATTCACATATTGCAGTACTACATCCAAAAGTTTTAACAGTTGCTAATAGTTTATAAGTGTCTTCAAATGCAACCCTATATTTAAAAAGTTCATTAAATACAACGGTGTTTGGATTTTCTTCAACGGTTCTTTTTATGAAATTCTTTACAATAATTATTTCATCTTTAGATGGAAGCTTAACCTTATAATTTTCTAATATCTTCATTTTATTTAAATCCATATCAAGCACTGCACTTGACAGCACTAGAAGTAACTTATCGTTATTATTAAACCGCCTTTTCATTTCATTTAATACTATATCTAAAGTTTCAAAATAAATAGCTTTTAGATGTAATGTTTCATCAATATTCGAGCTAGCACCTGTAGTTTCTACAATTAAATAATCTCTGAGAAGTGGTTTTTCTTCGCTTTTTTGAATATATTTCTTCTTCCTCTTCCTCAACAAATTCAGTGGACATCAAATTTAAAATTTCTTCGTAAATTTCATCTGACCTTAAACAAGTAAGTGAATCTATTGTAGAATCTATAATTCTTAAAGAATCAGTTAAACTAGTTTCTAGCTTTTGGAATAATTGGTTTGCAGGATCTAGCGTTTCAAGAATTCTCTTCAAAAATATTAAGCAGAATTTGAAAGCTTTAGTTTTCATTATCGTTAACAAACCAGTGCTTTCTGCAGTGTTTTCTCCATCTTGTTTTCTGTCCAGTTTTACTTCTCCTAGAGTATTCAGAATTTTTTTATAATTGTTATACACAATTTTTGTATCATGTAAATGTCCACTCCATCGCTGTTCTAATAAACGAACAAGGGATTGACCTTCATATTTCTTAGCTATGTTACCTTTTCTCAAAAAGTTGTACAGCATGGAACACTGATCAAAAAACTGTTTGGTTTCACTTACATCATTTATTGCTTTTATAATTACTAAATGAAGTCTGTGGCTGCAGCAATGTACATATGGGATATTTCTATCAAGATGTTTCTGCAATATAGCTTGGACCCCTCCTTTTTCACCGCTCATGACTGAAGCACCATCAAAACATTGGCCGTGTTCAGCTGTTACGCGCGCTGCACGCGCACGCTAGGAGCCACGGACATGGAGTGGGTACTTATACTTGGTGGGATGTGCGTTCAGTCCTCGCTTACTGTGCCACCAGTTACTGTAACTGTTCGCTCAGTAACAGATGGAGAACAGATCAAGGATGTAATTACTTGTGGTGCCAATTATAAAGATAATCTGTTACAAATGAAAGTGAGCTGGCTGGTCGAATGGTCAGAGTGCTGAGCTTGAACCCAGACGATACGGGTTCGAAACCTGCGCGGGCCAAAAGTTGGTTTGTGTTTTTTTTTTATTTTGGTTGCTTTTTATTAATAAATAAGACATTTTTATTAAAGGTAAATTTTATATTAATAATACAGAAGCACATGTATTTCTATTATAATAATAAAATACTTATTTAAATATGAGAAAATAAGATTTTTGCGGAGAAAGTTTTAATATTCCAAATTTAGAATATTAAAAGGATAATTAGAACGATATTAATATCGTTCCAAAGTGATTTATATATATATTAAGAAAATGAAAAAAAAAGTTTTCTGCGAAAATATCCGTATACGCATAAAATAATTATTAATGTTCTTCTTCTTCTTTTTTTTTTTTCTTGAAAATTTTAGAAGTAATTTTTTATTGAGATTAGGATGCAAATATAATGCATGCGTGGATATTTTACGGTGTTAAAATCAAAATGGAAAATATTATAAAAGCAAAATGTAAAAGATATACATTTTTTTAAATTAAGAATATCTGCATACATATATTTTAAAGAAGTGAAATATTTGGAGTTTGCCTTCTAGTTTTGTAATGAATAAAGTATGATTAGAATGTTTATAATTTTTCTATTAAAAGTATAAATAAGTGTTTTGCTTATACTAACATAATTTCGGATGGCGTTTGTTTTTCATATTTTATGACATATTTTGGCCTGTTATCCACACGGTATTAAAATATACAATCATTAAATAAGGAATATATACATACTAAAACTTCTTCTGAAAAATTATCTAACTAACAATGCAAATTCCATTGAAATCAATCCAGTATTGTAGATTACAAATCAATCTTGTAATATGTGGATACAGGGCCATCGCTAAGACATTTTATTGGTGGGGGAGAAAACCTTAATATTGTCAAGTCAAATTTTTATATTCGCCAACTCGTTTTATAATTTTGCCAAGTTAACGCACTTTGAAAATGTAATACAATTCTTATTTGTAAAAAAATTAATAATATTCCCAATTAGAGTTGTAACTTTTGCAAATTCTATCAAAAATAGAAAATGTATTGCAGTTTTTATTAAAATTTTAATTAAATTTGACATAAAAGTTTTAAATTTGCAAAGTGTAACAACATTTGTCAATGTTTTGGGAGGGTAGCCCCCCCCCCCCCTTAGCTAGTCCCCCTTGTGGATATCTCAACCTTGGTTTATCAACAGCATTCTATTAATTACAACAATAGAATCAAGAGTATTCTATTATTTAATACGAAAAGTATAAAGCAACTGATAAATGATTTTTAAATAAATAAAAATAAAATTATTAAAAAAAATTAAATCACCAATTGTTAAATTGTATCAGTCAACCTACCAACTTTGACAACAAACAACGTGCAACCAATAACAGATAAGCACAAAACGCACAATCACGTGATCAAATCGCCCATAATTTTTTTTGCGTCGCGCGCGTCAAGGTTTGAGCAGGGTTGATTGTCATTTTTTAAATGTTAATCGGGCTTAATTACATGAAATAGGTCACGTGATACTTTTCCGGAATACTTTTAATTTTATTTGAGTGGTCACAGGTATGTATTTCTGTTACGAAAATCATATTTTGAAAGGATAAAGAGATATGGTATTTGTATTTACCAATTCTGAACCATAAAAATAATACAATAATTGAATAAGTTTAAAATTCTCTTCTTCGATAGCACCTACTCCAAGCAGAATCTTCTGAGCGCGCGCGCACAAAAAAAGCCGCTTTTGAACACGGCCATTGACTCAAAATTTTAGAATTATCTAAATTACAATCATGAAGGATCCTTAAAGTTAAATCAGCAAATGTTTTTGCATCCAAGTCAGAACATGTTTTTATTGCGATAATTGATTCTTTTATTTTACCGTCCTTTACGTATCTTGCTCCTAATGCAACATTTTCTCTATTATTTCTATCACGCGTTCCGTCTTCCAAAATCGAAAACCAGGGAACATCAGCATTGTTAATGTCATTTGATATATCTTCTGACACTATTTCAACAAGGATTTGAATTACATCATTTTGTATTTCAGGTGAAGTGTATTTTGCATTAATTGGCACTGATTTGACACATTCTGCAAGTTCATTGTCCTTTTTGATTGTGTATTTAAAAAGGTTTTGAAATAAACTTATTTCCTCGTGTTCATCTATATCATACGTACCACGTAATGAAAGTTCATTTATAACTAAGAATTGTACGATTTCTGCAATAGATTGAACATAATATCGGTTTTTTTCTAGAACATCGTTACATACCAAAGATGACACACTTAAATTCATCTTTTCACGTTCTTCTCTTTCTGTCCACATGCTCATTGATATTATATGATTCTGTGACGAAGCATGCTTTTGAAACCCTCTGTCCTTGGACAATGCTTTTTCCCAATTCCGGAAACCGGCTGAGATAAATGGATTTTCTTTAGTCCCCGAATGAGGTAACTGTCGACAAGGATAACAAAATACAGCATCTCTGCTCTTGGAATATTCCAGCCACTTAAATTTTTTAATCCAATCTGGTTGAAAACTCCTGTTATCCGCATTTTTTGGGTACTCAGATAAATTTGTACTTTTTAAATTTCTATCGCCCACCTTCGATATGTCAATAGGTGCATCGACATTCATCCTGCCTGATAAGTCACCGAAGACCGAAAGAATAACCCTCACGCCTGTTGAGTTTCTGATATCCGATTGCGTAATACGGACTAAAAATCATAAAATCACTTACAACAACAGAGGGGGGGGGGGATTACGACACCTCATTGACCGAATGAAAACTTTGCCTCCCCGGCTATATAAAATAAATTGATAATTTAAAAATTCCTTTTTTTTTTAATTAAACCACACACACAAGAAAAAACAATTATTAACATAAATATAAAAAAATATATAATAAAAAAAGAGTCATTTACACTTCCTGGATCCTAGCCAAGCTAAATTCTACATTTGCTTAAAAAAAAAAAAAAAAAAAAAAAAAAAAAAAAAAAAATTAATGCGTTACCGGGTTTTTGGCGCCGGCTGATCATGGCGCCACACATACGTCACCCATGTATACTAGCAGTAGAAGACAATAATACCAATAATAATTAGAAAATATGCACATTACAAAATACCAACGATTTAAATTTACAAATCTATAACTAATTCATTCACCTCGCCGATAAATGGAGGGAGGGGGGGGGGTTAAGATAATAAATATTTCTGTGGATAATTTGCCAAACCAAACTGTTGATTGTTAAAAGCAAAAATATTTTTTATGATCATAATTAAGAACTTTTTTTCCATTTCAGAAAAGATTGCTCAACTTGAAATGGAAATCGATAAATAATGAACGTTGATGATTAGATTCAAATGTTTGTTTTATTTCTGCTAAACATAAACCGAATAATCTAGATACATTTTTAAAGCATATACAAATTTATATTGATTGCAAAACATCATAATGTACGATTATAGACATTCAAAAGATTTGCACAGGCCGGCTTCGGGCCGATTTCTCATTTTGATTTTTTAAACAGTTTTATTTAGTGACCTTGGAATCTTTTTCAGGGGGGGCTGAGCCGCCCCTGGCACCCCCCTAGCTACGGGCCTGACTGGAAGTGGTGAGTCGAAATCACTAACACTTTCCCTTTTAGCAGAACTGGAAAAGGAAAAAAGGAGATCATTGCTACTATCAGATTCATTCTTACTTTGCTTAACTTGAGTTTGTATGTGTTCACTTTCAACATTTGTGATCGCTTCTTTATCATATTTTTCGCTTGATGTATTACTTTTAGGAAAAAAGGACTCTATATTATTCATTTGTCTTTTCTTAATGGCATTAATAAAAAAAATTAACTAAAACACCACTTTAATTACCGCCAACTACCACAGAACATGAAAAATTCTACATCGAATGAAACATAAAATTTGAGAGAGAACGTATATTTTTTACCGTATTTCAAGAAGCTGCGCTTAGGTGATGAAATCTGAATCTCTTCGCACCGGAGTGAAGAGCGATCTGATTTGGTATTGGCGCGTGTGCGGTACGAAAGTGGAGGGGGGATGAATGCAGACAGGGAAATTTCATTCCTCTGTAGGAAAGACGAAGAAATAGGCAACGGAGCATTTTTACTTCTTTTGGAAAATAAATACCATCGCTTAATTTAGAAATACTTCTGTGTATCGCTGTGCATATTTTGATTTGAAGCACAACATTTTAAAAGACGAAACTTACTCGCCAACCTTAAATATTTACTCGCCAATGGCGAGCTGGCGAGTGGAAATTTCGCGCCCTGATCTAAAAGTTAAAAAGAAACAAAATTGCACCTTTTTTCTCATATCTCCCCCCTCCTTTTTATACTACTTTTCTTCTGAAGGTAAATGAACAGATAAATTTTTAACTCAGTGTCTGTAAAACAAGTGTATGTATTACCCTGTTCGCACTGGGATAGTTGAGTCACTTAACTTTAAGTCACTTAAATTTTTTGAAGCGGGATACCCGGAATTAGGCTTCACCTGTTCGCACTTGCTAAATATTTTAAGTGGCTTGGCCAAACTGACATCTGAGCATGTGCATAAGTTCTGAAATTTGTAACTGCGACTTCCAATGCTTTTTTGTTTACACAGCAATTATCCTGACATATTTCAATTAAAAAATTAATTTCGTCATGCTCCTAATTTATTTTTTCGGGAGGAAATAACAGGCTCAACATTTTCCATTTTTGACCTTTGATTACAAAAAAAAAAAAAAAAAAAAAAAAAAAAAAACCCACAAACACACGTGTTAAGCAATTGGGGTGAACAAATACAAATAACAATTTGAAATAATTTATAATTATTTGTAGGACTCAACTTCAGTAATTTAATAATCAGAATTAAATATTCTAAAATTCAGAAATAATAATTAAATATTCAGAAGGCATATTTCCACTCAACTCATAGTTAAGAGAGCAAGCTCACTTGAGCAAGTTTCAGAAACTTGCTCAGGCAAGAATCTTGATTCCGGGTACGACCGCTTAAAAAAACTTCAAGTTAAGTGACTTAACTTTCTCAGTGCGAACAGGGTATATGTTGTTAGAAATGAAATGCTATTTGAGTTTGTTAGGGGAAGTTGCCCCCAGGCTCCCCAACTCCTTAAGTAACAAATGGTATATACGCTAGGGGGTGATAGAATACATCAAGACGAGTAATAGTAAATAGGAAACCAAGGGTCCCAAACTTTTTCTAAAGGAGATAACCGCCATTAAATTTTGGGGTCTAAAATTTCAAATACACATAAAAAACGGAAAAATTGGTCGATTGATTTGCGGTTTTCACTAAAATTATTCTTTATGTTGGTATTTTCCTGAAAATGAATTATAAAGATAAATTTCGAAAAATGCCGATAGAGGGCGCTTTAGACTTTGATGTAATGAAAAACTATTTTTTGCATCTCATTAAATGGTTTCGTAAGCTTAGACTTAAATTTTGAGCTCAAAATCTGAATAGTTGGCAGCGGTTAAGTAGCACAAACTTAACTGTGTTCAGAGGGTTTGAATTTCAAATGATTATAAAAAACGGAAAAAATGGTCGATTGATTTGCTGTTTTCGCTAAAACTATTCTTTATGTCGGTATTTTATTGAAAATGAATTATAAAGATAAATTTCAAAAATGCCAATAGAGGGCGCTTTAGACTTTGGATTAACGAAATAATCCATCCTAATACTATTTTTTGCCGTTATTTTTTTCATCTCATTAAATGGTTTCGTAGGCTTAGATTTAAACTTAAATTTTGAGCTCAAAATCTGAATAGTTGGGAGTGGTTAAGTAGCACAAACTGAACTGTGTTCAGAGGGTTTAAATTTCAAACGAAACGGAAAACTATTAAAAAACGGAAAAATTAGTCGATTCGTTTGCGGTTTTTGCTAAAACTACTCTTTAAATCAGTGTTTTCTTGAAAATAAATTTTAAAGATAAATTTCACAAAATGCCGATAGAGGGTGCCTTAGACATTGAAGTAGCGTACAACTATTTTTAACCGTTATTTTTTAGAATCTCATTAAATGCTTTCAAATGCTTAGATTTAAATTTTGAGATCAAATTCTGAGTCGTTGCGAGTGTTTAAGTAGCGCAAAAGTGAACTGTGTTCGAGGGGGGGGGGGTTAAATTTCAACTCCTGAACACACTTCAGTTTGCGCTTCTTAAACCCTCCCAACGATTCAGAATTTGAGTTCAAAATTTAAGTTTAAATCTAAGATTTCGAAAACATTTAACAAGTTTTGGAAAGCATTTTATTAGATACAAAAAATAACGGTTAAAATTTGTTGTTGGTTACTCTAAAGTTTAAGACGCCCTCTAACGGAATTTTTTGAAATTTATTTTTAAAATTCATTTTCAAGAAGATACTGACTTAAAGAATAGTTTTATTTTAAACCGCAAACGAATCGACCAATTTTTCCGTTTTTTATTATCATTTAAAATTTGAACCCTCTGAACACAGTTCAGTTTGTGCTACTTAACCACTCCCAAATATTCAGATTTTGAGCTCAAAATTTAAGTTTAAGTCTAAGCTTACGAAACAATTTAATGAGATGCAAAAAATAACGTAAAAAATAGTTTTTCATTACTTCAAAGTCTAAAGCGCCCTCTATCGGCATTTTTCGAAATTTATCTTTATAATTTATTTTCAAGAAAATACCAACATAAAGAATAATTTTAGTGAAAACCGCAAATCAATCGACCAGTTTTTC
Organism: Maratus speculifer; assembly: GCA_964019185.1. Classification (NCBI taxonomy): domain Eukaryota; kingdom Metazoa; phylum Arthropoda; class Arachnida; order Araneae; family Salticidae; genus Maratus; species Maratus speculifer. The sequence goes on along the minus strand of OZ025298.1, from coordinate 10,517,875 downwards.
CGTTTTTTATGTGTATTTGAAATTTTGGACCCCAAACTTTAATGGCGGTTATCGCCTTTGGAAAACGTTTGGGACCCTTGGGACGTTTGGGACTTCCTATTTACTATTACTCGTCTTGATGTGTTCTATCACCCCCTAGCGTTTATACCATTTGATTAGGGACACCCTGTATAAAACCCCTCCGTGTATAACAATTCCGGTGTTACCCTTTTCCTCGAGAAAAAGAAACTCATTCACCAATGAAAACGTTTCATAGTCGTAATGGAGCGTTCTCATTGGTCAGATTTACAGATGGAGCTGTAAATGACGTCACTACATTTTACTTCGCTTTGAAATCTTTCCACGATTTCAAAAAGTATATTTAATTAAAACTTTTTATTAAAGGAAAGCGAAGGTGCTTTTTAAATGCAATATTCTTAACATTTTTATATTCAGATTGCTTTAATTTTTTTTTCTTTACAGCCGTGAATGACTCTTGAGAATTTCAAATCTATAAAAAACATTGTGAAAAGTTACCTCCAATTTTAAAGGCAATCTATTTTTTGACCAATGAAACCGTTCCATAGTCGTAATGGACCGTTCTCAATGGTCAGATTTACAGTGAGAGCTGTAAATGACGTCACTACATTTTACTTCGCTTTGATATCTTTTCACGATTTCAAAAAATTCATTTAATTAAAACTTTTTATTTAAGCAAACCGCGGTGCGTTTTAAATTTCATTATAATCCCCACCCCATCTACCACATAGTTTCTCTATAGTTTTAAATGCAGATTTCTGTTGAAATTTTCTTTCTTTCTTTCTTTTTTTTTTTTTTTTTTTTTTTGTTATTGTTGTGAGATTTATCCCTTTTCAAGTTTAATCGCTGTATTTATCAAAATTGTTTCAGCCTAAAGTGGCTATGATTGACCACAGTTGTAGTAATTTTTTATCATCCTTTAAAAATACAAATACGTCATTTTGACGGGCTATCTTCTAATTTTATATTATGCATTAAATTCTCCTCAAATACTGGATCCTTGCTAATTTCTCTCTCAACATTGTTCATTCTGTGACTTAATCTTTACATATTGACCTGTAAGAATGTTTCCATGAATGCTTTGATATGTTACATTTTGTCATAATTCAATTAAATATAATTCTGAAGAATGTGTAATATAAGTAGAACTATGATATATAGAAGTTTAAAACACATATTTGAGTGTATTTTTTTTTCCAAGATTTATATATTTTTTCTGACATGCCTTCACAGTTGACTTCTAGCAGTTTTTAAAGACTTATTTATTTGAAAAATTAAATAGAAATTTAACTATTTAGTAGAAAATAGTTAAAAATGTATGAAAAATAAATCATTCCAAATTTAATATGGATTCGATACAAATTAACACTTTAAAAATAAAAGCCGGCTTTTTTTCAATTTTAGCTGGCCTTTTTTTAAGTGGATAAAACCAAAAAAAGCCGGCCGGCTTTTTTTAGCCTGGCTAAAAGCCGGCAACCCTGGATCTGATCGCCAAAATAATAATCAATCATTTCCGAAAATTGAAAAAAATGTCGGTCATAAATCGGAAAATTAGGGCATAAAATATATTGCGAATTTCGACAAATGGTTGTCGAAAATAACCAATTTCGCCAATCATTCGAAAAACAACTGCTAATTTCGTCATAGGATTGCGGGAAAACGCGAGATTAATCAAAGGATTTTGACGAATTTCGGTAAAAAAAATTGCGGAAAAAGTAAATTTCGGCAAGAAATGATGAAAATAAGGCAAATTTCATCAAAATATCGAAAACATGAAAACATTTCTTCAAAATATCGCGAAAAACTGCAAATTTCGTCAAAAGATCGCGAAAAAATGGCTAGATTTCGTTAAGAGATCGCAAAAAAGGCAGACCTAGTCAAAAAATCGCGAAAAACAGCAAATTTCATCTAAAGATCACTAAAAAACGGCAGATTCCGTCAAAAGATTGTGAAAAAACGGCAGATTTCGTCAAAAGATTGTGAAAAAACGGCAAATTTCGTCAGTTGATCGCAAAAAAAAGCAAATCTCTTCAAAAAATTGCAAAAAAAAAAAAACTGCAAATTCCGTCAAAAAAAAAGGCACACTTTGTCAAATAATCTCGAATAAACAGCAAATTTCGTTCAAAAATTGCGAAAAAACGATAAATTTAATCCAAAAATCTAAAAAAAAAAAAAAAAAAAAAAAAAGGAAATTTTCTTTTAAAGATCAATAGCGGAATCCATTGATCAATAGCTGAAAATATTACTAAAATCACCATTTTCGTAATTGGTGATGGGGAAAAAATCATAAGTTTGAATGAAGTTATGGTTTTCTGTATATATAAAACAATTGTTAACTATTTAATATCCTGATTAGAATTGCATGATGCCAAATTCTACATTTGGGCAAAATAATGTTAGTGTAGTATGAAATTGTACATATTGACAGGTAGCGAGATAGCTATTCGTTTACATCACCAATCCAACTATGAAAATGCAGCGTATTTATCATAGAAAATGCTATAAAACATTTTAAGGGGATACCAGTACATTTTGAAACCATCTCTTCAATCCTTATATATATTATAAATGTGAAAGTGTGTCCGAAAAATTGGAATGAAATTGGCTTCAAAACGGATGGATTAATGTTGTGGAGACTAAGATATAAAATTAATGAGTGACTTCGCTGCAATCGAGACAGACGCCGGAGATTTCTTTTTCATGGTTTTACTTTCATATATTACAAATCACACGCAGCATAAACGCGCATAATATTTACATACATACATTAAAGTAATTTCGTTTCATAATCATTCTTTTAACATTAAATATCAAAATAAACAGTAGCTTTAACTTCATTGCTACCGTTTTCAATTCTTCAAACAACAACATTCCAAGACATTCTATCAGAACAAACCTGCCGTTGCCATTCGCAACAGACAAAAACTGGCTTCAGTGGGTTTCTTCTTCTCGCGACATCCTCCCCACCTGAGTTTTGGAAAAAAACTCAGCAAAGAGAGGCTGAAAAATACTAAAATGTTATATACATACAAATATTAATCTAAGCAAAAACTTAAAATAAACACTAAAAGTACAGTCTAATACAGATACATACAGTCAAAAAAAGAAAATAGAAATAATAAAAATATTTTTCAAACTTTAAAGTTCAGGTTTTAGAGTCAATGAATGAATGTTCATATTCAATAATGAAAGTTCAGTGGTGAAAGTTCAACTGAAATGTTCAGAATTTACAAATCAAGTCTTTTAGGAGGATTTACTCTTCGACCAGAACGAGTCTGAGTATCAATCTTTTCAATAGGTTTACTATCTTTTGACTGTTCGTCAATCGTATCAGCTGTGATTGGTGCTGGATCAAACAAAAGAGGTTCACAGTCTTCCTGTGTGATCTCAAGAGGGTAAAGTCTTTGTACTGGTCTCAAAAATGTTCCTTTATCTGTTTTCAACTTAACAAGTCTGACTACTCCATCTTTACCTGGTAAAAGTTCTATAACCTTTGCCAAAGGCCAAAACAGTCTCTTTTTATCATCTCGGCCAATCAAAACTACATCTCCAACTTTAATATTATCATGCTTTTTAGAAATGGAAGATCGCAGGAAACCTAAGTACTCCTTTTTAAATCTGTGTTTCAGATTATCTCTTACTCTTTGAATGTGTCGCCATCTTTTCAAAATATTAGTCCTTTCAATTTGGTCTAAATCTGGAACTTCGCTTGTGCGAATATCTTGTAGAAATGATGCTGGGGTTAGAGCTCTCAAGTCAGATTCTTCTGATATATAGCTTAGTGGTCGGTTGTTCATTACTGATTCACATTCGCAGACAAGAGTTAATAATTCTTCATAGGTCAGAGACGAATGTCCTAAATTTTTTCTAAGCAGGTCTTTAAGAATTCCAATTAGCCTTTCCCAAAACCCTCCCCACCATGGGGCGGAGGGTGGGTTAAACTTCCAACGAATTTCATGAACTTCAAATGTTCGTTGAATCAGTGCCCAGTCTAGATTTTTCAGTGCTTTGTTTAAACCTGTAAAATTTGTTCCATTGTCAGAATACAACACAGATATCCGCCCTCTCCTTGCTATAAATCGTCGCAGAGCTTGAATCATGGCATTGGTACTCAGAGATGGAATTAATTCCAGATGGACTGCTCGGAATACAGCACAAGAGAACAAGACAATCCAGACCTTTTCTCCAGATTTTGTCAGCAATGGACCGGCCAGATCTACTCCTGAAACTTGAAAAACTGCTGCTACTTTAGTTCTATCTGTAGGGTGAGGGGGAAATGGCACTTCAATATGTTTTACCTTTTGCTTCTTGCAGATAATACAATCGTTGATTATACTTCGGATGGTTCTTTTTCCTTTTAAAATCCAGAATCTTTCTCGTAGAATGGTCAAGAGTATAGATGTTCCAGCATGCTTATTCAGAATATGTTCTTGCTCAATAAATCTTTTCATTACAGCATGTTTCGAAGTCAGAATCACTGGAGCGATAAAATCATATGGTTCATCTTCATTAGTAAGTCTTGATTTCAATCGTAATAATCCATCTTCATCTTTAAAAGCTTGAAAATTAGCAAGAGATTTTCTGCCATTTTCGTTAGAAAAGTATTCTGTCTGCACAGAACGGAAAAGTATCTTTTGTGCATTCAATATTTCTTCTTTTGTAAGTTCTGTATGTCTTCTCAAATCCCGAGCTTTAGGGTGGAAACGCATAATCCAAGCTATCACTTTGACTATTTTGGAAAATTTCGAGATTCTGTCAGCTAATTCAGAAACAATAGTTTTAAATTCGACATTGCAAGCAGAAACAACAGTTTTTCGTTTTTCCTTTTCAACTTCGTCTTCGTTAACATTGTCAACATATTTGGGCCATTGTTCTTTTGGGTCTTTTAATATTAATTTCTTTATGTCATCATCCTTACTTTGCATTTCTTTTTTATGCTGCTTCTCCATTTCTTCAATCTTTAATTTTAGAGAATCATTTTCTTTATTTAACCTGTCTATTTCATCTTGCACTTAAGTCTAACTTTGGCAATAGAAGCTTCGGTTTCTGCATCTTTGGTTTTGAGCATATGTTCTAACTGTTGTGTATGACGAGCTTCTTCTGCTAGCAGTAAATCATTCTCAATTCTTTTCTTCTGTATTTCATAAAAACCGTCAAGGCTTTCTTTCAGCAGTTGATCTTGTTTTGTATTAACTGATTCCAGTAAATCAATTCTTTCTTGCATCTGTTTTTTTAATTGATCATCATTGTCTTTCATCTTATTTTGTTGAACTGTATCTTTAAAATGAATCATGACTGCCCTTTCCGAATCTTCTTTACTATTTTGTTCAATAGAATCTCGAATACCAAGAAGTTCTAAATCCCATAATGCTGAAACAGGTACATCTTCTTGTGATAGCATACTGACTACAGTCATATTTACATCTTTCTGACTATCAACCTGGGGGATCTTGCCTATTAAAGTCCAACCTAATTTAGTTTCCATTGCTACTAAACCGCAATTTAGTTGTTCTTTTCTTCCTGTGAATAGCTTACCAGCAACATCTGCTCCTAAAAGTACCTCAATAGGACCTGATTCTCGAGTATCACTTAAGCGTATTCCTTTATCTTTTAGCTCGTGTATCCAAAATCCATATTTAATCGCAGAAATATCATTACATATGACATCTTGATCTAAAGCATCCAAATTACAAATATAATTACCATCAAGGCTACTTAAATAAATTTTGTAACATTTGTGCTTAAGCATTTTTGTTTTTCTACCTCCAAATAATGAATGGGAAAACTCTTCTTCTCTTTGAAAATCAAAGCCTAGTTCTTTAGCAGTGGATCGCAAAATGTAAGATTTCTGAGAACCTGTATCGATTATTATTCTTGCCTTACGGGTTGAACATTTCCCTTTTAGGTTTACAACTAACGTTTGTAATGAAACTTCATTGGTAGAAGAAAATTTCTTATTCATGTTGTGGTTATGTGTAAAAAGTGTATCAACATTTTTTTCTTTCGTTTCATCGTTGTGTGATTTTGAGATCTCTTTGGATTTATTACATTCTAAATTAGGACACATAAATTTTACATGTCTTTTCGAACAATTTTGACATCTAATGTTCGATCTTGTACAACAAACAGCAAGGTGGCCTTTAGTAAAGCAGATACGGCACAAACCTTTACTTCTGATAATCGAAAGCTTTTCAGACAGAGGCATAAAAAATGCCTTTTTGCAAAAACGCGATTCATGATCTTTTAAACAAAATACGCAAGAAACATCATTAGAATTGTGAGAAATCAATTCTGCAGCAGAAAAATTGCCGCCTTTAAAATTCTGGCTTGTTGCCAAGTTTTTTCTTTCTGAAACAAAATCACAAATTTCTGATCTACTCAATTTTATTTTTTCTTCTGACTGCACTTCATTTTTAAGAAACAAAATTATGGCATCAAGACTGGATAACTTTTGTTCGCTTTCTATACTTTTTCTCTGTCTTTCGAAAGAACGTAAAATACTAACAGGTAATGCGCTTTCAACTAAAGGATACAGTATGACACCACACATTTCGGTAGTAACACCTAAAGAACCCAAAGCCCTGATTTGGGTGGAAAGTTTATTATATAAACTACTCAAAGAATCAATTTTCTTTTTTGTCGCATTATTCAACACAAGTTTCAATAATTCCCTGACATAAAAATCAATTAACAGATCGGTTCTACCATATCTTTCTGTTAAACTCTCAACAGCTAAAGAATAATTTTCATTTGTTACTGGGAATGATTCTACTAATTCCCTTGATTCTGATTTAATTTTCATTGACTGAATTAAATAATGGAATTTATCCACATTCGTTAAATTCGCATTTTCATGTATATTTTTAAATTGATTCCAAAACGTGAGCCAGTCCTTCAAATCACCCCCAAACTTATACAATTCAACTTCAGGGAGTCGCTGACATAAAGTTTTTATTTTATCACTTTCTGTTTCAAATTTATCAGTCGAATTATTTTCATTTCGAATTAAATTTTGACTCAATTTTGTCTTAAAATTATCTAACAAACGTTGCGCTTTTATCTGAATTCTTAAAGAATTTTCTCTATATTCTTCAACAGAATTAAATTCTGCGTCATCTTTCAAACTATCTAAATAATTTTTATGAATAATCTCTAGCGCATCAGATTTCTGCTTAAATAAATGGAAAAGAACTTCGATTTCCTCATGTTTGGCATTCGCGTCATTCAATATATTTTCCAATTTATTATATGCTTTAGTAAAAGCTGAACGCTGAGTAGTTTTATTTCTTTTTAAATTTCCCATTTCTACTATCTTAATAATGATAAATCTTATATTCTAACAAATATCAAATACATAACTTCAAAATGGAAAATTTTTGTTCTTACCTTCAATCTTCAATAATTTCCATAAATCTGTCAGAAAACAACGAAATCGCCCACCCGGGGGCGCCAGTAAATGTGGAGACTAAGATATAAAATTAATGAGTGACTTCGCTGCAATCGAGACAGACGCCGGAGATTTCTTTTTCATGGTTTTACTTTCATATATTACAAATCACACGCAGCATAAACGCGCATAATATTTACATATATACATTAAAGTAATTTCGTTTCATAATCATTCTTTAACATTAAATATCAAAATAAACAGTAACTTTAACTTCATTGCTACCGTTTTCAATTCTTCAAACAACAACATTGCATTCCAAGACATTCTATCACAACAAACCTGCCGTTGCCATTCGCAACAGACAAAAACTGGCTTCAGTGGGTTTCTTCTTCTCGCGACAAATGTCTTTGAATTTTTGTATATAGATAGATTATTGGTCTGAAAAGAACATAGGCTAATTTTTATTTATTTTATTCAAATATTTTTCTTAATAATTCAACATTTCACTATTTTTCATACAGAATAAATTGAAAATTTTTCCTATAATATTTAATCATCTTTCTTTTTTCGTTGCCAAAAAATAAAAAAACCGGAATAATTATTTCTCTTCTATAATTAATTCTCAACTGAAAGATTTTCATGTGATAAAACAAAATGAAATAAATAAATGGACCCTATTCTCTTTTTCGGTTCGAAGTTAAAAACCGCGATTTTACCAATTGTGACGTCAAAGGAATACTGTTTTTCTTCTTATATCACGCAGACGATTATATAAAATTTCTTTTACACTTAGAAGACTTCACAAGAATATAACTTCACACTTTAGAAGAATATAAATATTTTAGTAGTTTTTCTAGATATTAATCCGTAATAAAAATGAACCTTTTTCTTTCTTTCGGTTCGAGGCTATAAAATTCAACTTTTTACCAATTGTGACGTCAGAGAAATACTTTCCATTAAGAATTTTAAAAATATCAATGTAACGTCATATCTGAAGCAAAGTATAAGTTTTCAAAAATTCTGTTTTTTTTTTTTTTTTTTTTTTTTTCGTTTTACGGAAACTGCCTATAACGATTATTTCGTTATATATTGGTTATTTTCTTAAATTATTCCTTTCCCCCCCGTCTCTGTTCAATTCAAAAAGTAGTTTTAAGTTGTCCTTCATTCCTTTTCCATTTTTCTTGCTTATTAATTCTCTAACCGAAAATCGGCAGCTGCTTAACTTTATCTGTGAGAAATACACTCACATATTAATCAACCGTTTAAAACTATTTCCAGATGTCTGCTATTTCCGATCGAAGCAATTCTGCATTACCTTATAAGGAGATCATCTCTGTTTCGCAGTTAAAATTTATGCTTACGCTTCTTTTTCCTTTCTCGACAAAACCCTAAAAAGAATTTAACATCTGCGCAGTAAAATCTGATGTCCCTTCGGTGTGCCTCTGTGTTTAGACAAAACAACACGTGTAACATTTTATCGTTTGGCAACCTTTTCCTTTCCCATCCCAGCTGGGAAACTAAATTGAATTCTGATCTTGCTGGCTGCATTTTAACTGTTATTTGGCGTATACTATCCATTGTGCATGGGCGAACTTGTGTATGATGGCGATTTTCTATCATGCCAAAAGTGGCGGTTTGTTGCTATGTACGAGGCCACTTGACTCCCTGCTCTTGTCTAGTAAAGTTGCTAAAAACTGTTCGGAGATTTTTCTCCGAGTACTGTATGTGTGCCCCCCTAGTAATACATGTCTGAATAAAGAATAACTTACAAGGAAGGTCTCAATTGGGGGCATACTCAGAAATTTTTGAAAAAAATACGAATTAAACTACTCATGTAGGTAATAAAGGATCAGTGAAAATTAGCGGCGGAATTACATTATTAGATATGTAAAAAAATAAAATAGTTTGGAATAATTGGCGTGAAAAGCTGAAAGCGACGCGGCATTTGGCGAGCAGTGCATTTCCTCGCCAAAAGCAGACGATTTTAACGAATCTGAAAATTGATTTTAATTGACTTCACTGTTAAAAATCTGCAGCATTTACTGCAACGTCACTCCACTACTTTTATAGAATATCTCTCTTCTGACCAATGAGAATGCCCCATAGCAGGTGAATTGACTGTGTCATACACTCACTGTTAAAAATCTGCTGCATTTTGCTGCAACGCCCTCCACCACTTGTATATAATATCTCTATTCCAACCAATGAGAAAGCGCCATTTCACGGCCAAGTAACCGTTTTCTATACAAGCAGGGGAGTGCGTTGCAGCAAAATGCAGCAGATTTTTAACAGTGCTGTTAAAAATCTGCTGCATTTCGTTGCAACGCACTCCACCGCCTGTATATAATATCTCTATTCCAACCAATGAGAAAGCTCCATTTCACGGCCAAGTAACCGTTTTCATTGTTAAAAATCTGCTGCATTTTGCTGCAACGCCCTTCACCACTTGTATATAATATCTCTATTCCAACCAATGAGAAAGCGCCATTTCACGGCCAAGTAACCGTTTTCTATACAAGCAGGGGAGTGCGTTGTAGCAAAATGCAGCAGATTTTTTAACAGTGTTCTTTCCAAGCAAGGGAGTGCGTTGCAAGAAAATGCAGCAGATTTTTAACAGTGTATTTTTCAATTTGGAACAATTTTAATCAATTTAAATTGTGTTTTAAATGATAAAATATATTAATTTCATTTTGTTATAAGTACATATAAACGTATATGACAAAATTACACTTAAAGTAAAGTAAAAATGCAAAACTAAAATTACTTAAACTTATTTAAATAAATTGAACATAGAAAGTTTTTTCTTTAAAAAGTACTCGAAGCGTAAAAGCGTATTTTTCAAAATTTCGTTTTTTCGCCAACCGGAGATAAATCGCCAAATAAACGAAATTTTTATTATTTTTTTACGGACGTTATAAGGAGGTTCCGCCGAAATTTTTTTTATAAACATATATAACTATATGAGAAGAACATTCTGTAATTTTTTCAGATTTTTCTGAGTATGCCCGTATGGAGACCTTCCTTGTTAGCAATCATTGTGGGGTTTTTTTTCGTACATCCGAATCTGGACTACTATACGTAATCACGCTTCTTCTAAGTATTCTAATAAAATTAGCAGCTGCTACCAAACTACGCTACAAGAATCTCCATTACACTGCCCCTCTTTTTTGACACTTTCTAACATGGTCTAAAAGTGTTTACGACTTCAACCTGTCTGTATATACTGGATGCTGAGTGCTTGGGTGTCTGTTTGACCGTGTTTCAACTTAGTAAATATAGTGGGATTTATACGAAAATAACATACGTTATTGAGTTTGCCATAGCAAATGTGCGGCATTGAAAATGAACCAGGTAGCAATTATAGCTGAATCACAGGAGCGCTCAAAAGGAGATTTTACATTATGGTCTGCGGCGAAAAAATCATTTGTGGTGTATTTTGATAATGTTACATAATTTTAAATGTAATGAAATTTACATGTATTTTTAAGGTTCACAAGAACATGGTTACTATCGAATATGTTAAGTATAGTACTTATAGTGTGCGTACAGGGAGCTCAAAAGTATTTCAATATATCATGGTCTGTGAAGAAAAACCATTTGCAGCGTATTTTAATAATGTTATTTTATCAAGGTTATTTTAATAATATTTAAATTGATATCAGTTTCTGAAGTGCACTAAAACAGGATTTCTGTAGAAAATGGGGTGAAAAGGTTTAACATTCATTTACAAGATCACAGAAAAATGTTCGGTAATATAATAGTCTACGGGGAAAAATATTCCCAGCGTATTTTAATTGCGTTGCACTATTTCAAACATGATGAAATTAATATACTGAGATAATAAATACAATGATAAATACTGAAATTTACTACAATATGCTTACAGTTAAGTATGATTTGCATATTTGTTGTTCATTTACAGAGACACATAACAGATTTCGGATCTGTGTCCAGATCTCAGATATTGTATCCAAAGCATGGTCTATTAGAAAAAATTGCTGAAGAGATTTTTCAATTATGGTATGTATTTTAAGGAAAACTAATGCATCTTGAAGTTCACAACCGACCAACCCAATGCCCCGGAATTTCTTGAAATTCCATTATTTCTTGCTTATACCCTGTTCGCACTGGGATAGTTGAGTGACTTAACTTTAAGTCTCTTAAATTTTTTGAAGCGGGATACCCGGAATTAGGCTTCACCTGTTCGCACTTGCTAAATATTTTAAGTGACTTAACTTGGCCAAAATGGCATCTGGGCATGCGCATAAGTTCTGAAATTTGTAACTGCAACTCCTAACTGCTTTTTTGTTTACATAGCAATTACTCTGCCATATTTCAATTAAAAATTAATTTTGTTATCTTCCCAATTTATTTTGCTGGAGGAAATAACAGGTTCAACATTTTCCATTTTTGACCTTTAATTACAAAAAAAGAAAAAAAAAAAAGCCCACAAACGCACGTGTTAAGCAATTGGGGTAAACAAATAACAGTTTGAAATAATTTATAATTGTTTTTAGGACTCAACTCCAGTAATTTAATAATCAGAATTAAATATTCTAAAATTCAGAAATAATAATTAAATATTCAGAAGGCACATTTCCACTCAACTCATAGTTAAGCGAGCAGTCCTCGCTTAAGTGAGTTGCAGAAACTTGCTTAAGCAAGAATCTTGATTCCGGGTACGACCGCTTCAAAATACTTCAAGTTAAGTGACTTAACTTTCTCAGTGCGGACAGGGTATTACCATCTATGCAATCAGCCACTCGATTGATCGACTTCGATGGAAGGTGAACTGGAGCATGACGACTCCAGTAGGCACTTCTAATAACTCTGCATTGGTTCATCTTGAAGTTCAGCTACATTTGGTATAATAAAAGATGTTTGTAGAATTTAAATAAATCATGTACCGGACTGTATAATAAATCGGATACATGGTCACCTGTGCAATAGCGATTTCCGAAAATATGAATTCAATAATTTTAATCGGGTTTTGCTTGAATAATTTAAGGTAAATATGCGGTCGTATAAATATTTGCACGTAGTATGCAGGATTGTACAAAAGAATTCAAGTACATTTCTGTCTATTATTAGAAATTGCTAAAGATGAATTTTAATCTTCGTTATGCATTTTCTAACTAAGCTAAATTTTAACATTGTATTTAGAATTTTTACAAATATTTAGATCATATACATAGCTGCAGAAAAGAAATGGCCGGTGAAGTTATGTATTATGGAAATGTTGGATATTTTTTATTACCTAGGTTTAACACATGATTTTTCTTTCTTTGACATGGAATTCCGAAATGCACTACAACCTGATTTCTATAGAACTGGGGTGCGTTATAGTTTTATTACAGTGTAAGTGGTTGCAATTTCATTTTCGTGATTGTTAATATTATGTAACAAATTTTCATTTTATTTGTCCGAGTTCTTTAAGTGTCCTTTAAACAGGGATGTAAGACCTGCGCCAGACTGCGCCGAAACCGCTTTTCTGCGCCAAACTGCTACAAAATAGCTATTTTTTTCAGTTTTGCGCCAAACCTGCGCCAAAAGGCACTTAGTGCCAAAACGAAATTTAGCGCGATTTCGTCGATCCAGGGAACAACAAATAACTTTTTTCAGGCTGTTAATTTCGTCAAAAAACAAAGAAACATTGAAAAAATCTCGAAAAACGCGCAAATTTCGCCGAAAAATTGCGAAAAACATGCGCATTCGGTCACGAAAAACACGCGATGTTTTGTGGAGTTTTATCGTGGCTCCGCAAATGACCGCAAGTTGTTTTTCCCTCGAGTCATCCTACGTTCATTTTCATCCAAACCGATTGCAGAGTTCGGAGCGGGACGTCATGTGACGTACACCGCGCGCGTTGGGGGACACTAGAACCCTAGAACGTTAGGGGAGACGAATGGAGCTGCCGTAATATGTTTATTCCCAATTAATTGCATCCTATCTCAGGGATGATACTTGTCCAAAATTTCCGAAAATTTAAGGCATCCTCTTTCGAAAATTTGAAATTGGGTTATCAGTTCCACATATTTGCCAACTTGTGCGGTTTTGCACGCCGAAAAAGCAATTGCGGAGAAATGCAAACTTCGTGAAAGGATCGCTGAAAAAGCACACATTTCGTCAATATTTCGTGGAAAAACGACGATCTCATCAATGTTTTTGTCGACGAATTTTGTCAAAAGATCGCTTAAAAATGCGAATTTTCTCTGCGGATCGCGAAAAAAGGCAATTTCACCAAATATCGTAGATAAAAAGCTGATTACGTCTGAAGACTGCGGGAAAACGTCGATTTCGTCTAAAGATTGCGGATATAACGCCGATTTTTTTAAAAAATCGCGGCAAAGAACGCCGTTTTCGATAAAAGATTACTTTAAAATATTTTGCCAAAAGATCATTGAAAAAAAAATTTTCAGATTTCATCAAAAGATCACGGAAAAAACGCCGATTTCGTCAAAAGATCGCGGGTATGAAACGCCATTTTCGAGAAAAGATCGCGTAAAAATGCCAATTTTGTCTAAAGATCGTCGATAAAACGCCGATTTCATTCAAAAAACACGGAAAAACGCCGATTTCGTCAAAAGGTCGCGAAAAAACCGCCGTTTTAGTCAAAAGGTTGCGAAAAACCCGCCAATTTCGTCAAAAGATTGCAATAATTCGCCGATTTTGCTCAAATATCGCAGTTAAATCGCTGATTTCATCTGAAGATCGCGGGAAAAAGCCAATTTCGTCTGAAGATCCCCCTTACCGGGGGGGATAACCCGCGGTATCCCCCCCCCCTTTCTCCCGCCACCGATTTCCGAAAATGCGATGTCAATTTCCGAAAATAAAGTTTCACCCAGAATCGCCCCTGTCTTATGTATTGTACATATTTTCTGCAAATTATCTTACTGTTCTGTGTCTTTCCCGTGTCAGTGGTGAATTATTTTGCTCCTCGACGAATCCTGCCGATAGACGGTAAAACCGAAAACAGAATGAAAGCGCGTATGAATATCCGCTACATGTTTGTGAAACAATTACAAAAAAAAAAAAAAAAAAAAAAAAAAAAAAAAAAAAAAAACGAATTTTGTCAAAAAAATTGCTGTTTCGTCAAAACATGAACAGAATGCAAGGGAAAACAGTGTTGAATTCAGACACTTTTCTCCGGGAGGGACTTCTGTAGCTCCGCGGGAGACATGATAGAGTTCCGGGGGAGGAAACACCTGAATTCAACACTGAAGGAAAAAAACGTAAATCTCGGCAAAAAAATCGCAGAAAAATCACGAATTTTGTCGAAGCATTCCAAAAAACACACGTGAATTTTGTCAAAGGATCGCTAATTTCGTCACTCTAATTTCACTAATAGATAGTGAAAAACACTCTAATTTCATTAATGGATCATGAAAAATTTGTCTATAGATCGCGAAAAGCATGCACATTTTATCGAAAATTCACGAAAAACACTCGAATTTCAACAAAGGATCGCGAGAAAAGAACGAGTTTTGCTAAGGGATCGTTATTATATCAAAAAAGATTGAACAAAACACAGTCAAAAGATCGTGAAAAAAACAATTTCTGGAAAAGGTCGCTAAAAAACCGCAAATTTCTCTAAAGGATTCCGAAGAACAAGCGTATTTCGTCAAAAAATCACAAAAAAAAACACGCAAATGTTGTCAAAAAATCGCGATAAACACGCAAATTTTTCTCGAAAGATCGCAAAGAGTACTTGAATTTCGTCAATATATCGCGTAAAACACTCGAATTTCACCAATAGATCGTGAAAAACACTCGAATTTCATCAATAGATCGTGAAAAAGACGCGAATTTCGACACTAGATAATGCAAATTTCGACTATAGATCGCGAAAAACACGCAAATTTTATCGAAAAATCGCGAAAAACACTCGAATTTCATCAAAAGATCGCGAAAAAAACGTGAGTTTTGCTAAAGAATCGTTAATATCATAAAAAAAGAGAATAAAACACAGTCAAAAGATCATGAAAAAACGTTCATTTCTGTAAAAGATGGCGAAAAAAACCCCCCCGCAAATTTCACTAAAGGATGCCGAAAAACAAGCGTATTTCGTCAAAAAATCACAAAAAACATGCGAATTTTGTCAAAGGATATCTAACTTCATAAAAAGAGCAAAATACGGCCAAAAAATCGTGGAAAAAAAAAAAAAAAAAAAAAAAAAACGTTAATCTCTTTAAAACATCGTGTGAAAAAACCCGAAAATTTTATAAGAAGGTTCGTAAGTTTCGTCAAAAGATCTCAGAAAACTTACAAATTTTATCAAAAGGTCATAAAAAAACCCCGCAAATCTAGTTAAAAAACGAACAAACAGCGTCAAAAGATTGTGAAAAAGCGTGAATTATGTTAAAAGATCGCGAAAAACCGCAAATTTCACCAAAAGGTGTGGAGAAATTTAATCTGAGTATTTATTCTTTCAAATGTAAATTTTTTTTTCAAGATAGCAGTTATTATAATTGTTAAGAGTTTATTAGCATGAGAATATTTCAATCTGCTCCTAAAACAGCTTTTGCTGCTACAAAATCCGATTTCTGCTGCTACAAAAATCGATTTTACTGCTCCAAAATTCGATTTTTGCTGCTCCAAAGCTGCTACAAAATGGCTTTAATGCACTTTCATCCCTGTTTAAAGAAAAACTACTATATTGCCTCCTATAAAATGTGTGTTAGTTATGTATGTTTTAAATTATTGTTAATAAAACGTTTTGTTTAATGAAAACGTTTATCTTTTTTTAAATGTTACGTGAATGACGTCAGGGGTAACAGCTAGTTTTGAATAATACTGTAATGTATGCGCATATGTAATATAATTTTTTTATCAGATTTTATTTTATTAACAATATCTCACAAACAATATAATTGTTGTATAAGTAAAAATGAGGTGTCAAAACATTCACAATTAGAGAAACTTTCAGTTAATATTAAAAAAAAAAAAAAAAAAAAACTCTATTTTGACCAATTTTAAGGCACTGTGACCCCCTTAACATAAGAAATATGTCAATGCAATATCCAATCAATCAATGTAATTCACATTTTGTATCAATGTAATTCACAAAATCTAAGCATAAATGTTGCAAAACACGTCGTACATTTTTCCTTTACACGATATTTTCTTCTCACTAGTCTTCTAGTCAGTGGCATCCCTGATAGTAATTAGTGGCCACTAACTTGACAATATAGTGGCTACTAAACATTCAGCCTCTATTGGCCACTGGCTTCTAAAATAAATGTTAAATTTTAACCTTTACCGCAAGATTCAACACACATGCAATTGAAAATAGTGATGACAAAATCACATGCGCTTACAGAAGAAATTACTACTACTATAATGCATTTTCGTAATTCTTTTTTTCTATAATATTAAGAAATGTGTGCAACAGAGGTAAGCTTAATATAAGATAGAACTTAGTACCGTATTTACCCTGTAATAATTTGGAAAGTTAAAATATCTAGATTAAAAAAGTGTTTCTGATAATGTCTGTATTGCCTACAGTTTTTCAAAAACTAAAAATGCACTCGCCTTGCTAGAAGACGAGCAGAATGATGTATTTCCTCACCCTTGCATATGATTATATTTTCATCTAAAACAGTCTCAATATTTTGTCCATAAGAACAATAACTATAAAAACTTTGCCAACAGTGAGAATTCCTAGTATGTATTACATAATGCCTCTTCCCAAAATATTTTAAAATCAAGCAATATCTTAAGACATTTTAACTTTTTTTCCGAAGTCTCACAAATCACATATTTGCGTTGATCAATAAATGCCAAAATTAAGAAAGAAAGAAAGACATTTAGAAAATTTGTTGAGAAATTTCAAATTATGCGTACACTGGTGCCATCTACTGCCAGTTATTTTAAGTAATTAATATGTGCATCATGTGGCATACATGATTAGTGCTTATCTGTCAGTCATGTATTCTCATAATTTAACAATCTAAATATGTTGAGAAATGTCATAAATCTTAGGTGATATGCAAACAAATGCGACTTGCCCCATGCGTTACATCCATAAAATCTACATAATTAATTGATTTTTAAAAATAACTCAGTATTGCACCAAAACAATCTATTAAATGTTCTTTCACTACAAACAGAAGTATAATCAATAAATCCTCCATGAAGTATCGCAGAGATTAACATTCATACCATATGATGTATGCATTTAAATTTTTTGTGAGACCCGTGCATCACGCATACTTTTTGACGCCTTGTTTACTTAATTTTTAAATGTGGAAAAAATCTTGCATGTCTTTTTGAAATACAATTTACGGTAGGGGTGCACAACCTTTAAAGAGAAGGATCACTTAGAAATATGTCTGAGTGGTCGAGGCCCACATCAATAACATAGAGAGAATTCGATTTCAAAGAGGTTTTCTATGGCCTATAATTGGATAAAAAATATGGTTTCAGAGAGGAGTGGGAGAATATCCTTTTACGTTCGCTTACTTTGGCAAAATATCCAATTCAGTTGGTAAGGATATTTCAGCAGTTTTTACGTTTGTATATATAACAGATATAGCAAGGATTATTTTTATTGTGTCATAATATTCCTTAAGAGTAAATGTTGTTTTATTAAAAATGCTAAAAAACAAACTTACGTGGCAGGTGCTAAAAAAATAGTGAATTTTATAAATGAAGGAGAGAGGAGCCGATCAATAAGATTTTTCCATGCTTGATCAAGGAAATTCCCGATTTTTCTCCACCAACGAAATTTACAAATTTTCCATGCCTGATCGACAAATTTGCATTTTTTACAAAACCGATCGATAAAATCAGTGGCGCCGACTTCCGGGTCTGCAGGACTGCCGCGCAGAGACCCTGCAATATCTTGGCAGACCCTACAAAATGCAGGCATGAAATTTTTTCGTGGATCAGCGATTTTCCGCTTTTTAAGGTTTTTTTGTCACTTCTTGTGGGGGTGATATGTTCCTAAATTTAAAAAAATAATAATAATAATAATCGGTCATCAATTCGAAAATTCGGAGATAAGATCGCGAAAAGACTCAAATTTCGTGAAAAGATTGGGTAATGAACGTGAACAGTGTCAAAGAATAGCGGGGAAAAAAAATGCCACTTTCATCAAAAGATCGTGGGAAAAGGCCAAATTCTTCAAAGGGTCGCGAAAAAAAAAAAACGTCAATTTTCTGAAAAGATCATAAAATCGCCAAAAGATCTTTAAAATTTTCATCAAAAAGTAGCGTGAAAAACGGGAATTCTGTCCAAGAATCACAGAAAAAATGCGAATTACATTCTAAGATAGTGGGGCAAAACGCAAATTCTGTCAAAAAATCTAGAGAAAAGCGTGGATTTTCGCAAAAAATCAGAAAAATACGAATTTTTCAGACAGCGGGAAAAATGCGAATTCTTTCAAAAAATCAAAGAAAAAACACAAAATCTGTCAAAATTTTCAAAAAGTCTCGAGAAAATAGTGAATTTTAGCCAAAGATCGCTTATTTCGTTCAAAGATAATAGGCAAAAAGCGAATTCTGTCAAAGAATCGTGAGAAAAACGCGAATTTCGGCAAAAGGTTGCGAGGAAAAAGCAAATTTCGACTAAAGATCGCGAGAAAAACGTAAGTTTCGGCAAAAGATCAGGGGAAAATTGCAAATTTTAGCAAACCTCAGAAAAATCGCAAATTTTGGATAAATATTGTGGAAAAGACAAATTTCGTTAAAAAATATCGCAAAAAACGCAAAAAGTAGCAGAAAAAGCTCCAATTTCGTTAAAAGATAGCAGAGAAAAAGCAATTTATAAAAATTGCTCAAAAAATCTTGAGAAAAATGCAAATTTCGGAAAAAGATCGCGAGAAAAACATAAATTGCGGTAAAAGATCGCGGAAAATTTCGAATTTCGGCAAAGATTACAAAAAAAAACCCCGTGAAATTCGTCAAAAAACAGCAGGGAAAACACAATATCACGGAAAAACTCAAATTTCGTTTAAAGATAGCAGGAAAAAACAAATTTTATCAAAGAATGGAGGGAAAAACGCGAATTTCGGCAAAAGATTGCGAGGGAAAATGCAAATTTCCACTAAAGATCACGAAAAAAACGTAAATTTCAACAAAAGATCGCGCGAAAAATGCAAATTTTGGCAAAAGATCCGGAAAAGACGCAAATTTAGTCAAAAAATGGCTGGAAAACTGCAAAGAATAGCGGAAAAAACTCAAACTTTGTTTAAAGATAGCAGACAAAAGCAATTTTTTTGTCAAAAAATCTTGGGAAAAATAAAAATTACCGAAAAAGATTGCGAGAAAAATGTAAATTGCTGCGAAAGATCACGAAAAAAAGTAAATTTCAACAAAAGATCGCGAGAAAAATGCAAATTTTGGCAAAAGATCGCGGAAAAGACGCAAATTTCGTCAAAAAATGGCTGGAAAACTGCAAAGAATAGCAAAAAAAACTCAAATTTTGTTTAAAGATAGCAGACAAAAAGCAATTTTTTTGTCAAAAAATCTTGGGAAAAATAAAAATTACCGAAAAAGATCGCGAGAAAAATGTAAATTGCGGCGAAAGATCCCGGGAAAATTCCAATTTTGGCAAAAGATCACAGAAAAATACGCGAATTTCGTCAAAAAAATAGCAAGTAAATCGCAAAGAAGCGCGGGAAAAACTCAAATTTCGTTCAAAGATAGCAGGTAAAAAAGAAATTTTATCAAAGAATCGTGGGAAAATGCGAATTTCGGGAAAGCATCGCAGGAGAAACGTTAATTTCGGCGAAAGATCGAGGGAGAAATAAAAATTTCAGAAAAAGATGGCGAAGAAAACGAAAATTTCGGCAAAAGATCGCGAGAAAAATGCAAATTTTGACAAAAGATTGCGAGGAAAACGCAAATTTCGGCAAAAGATCGCGATAAAAATGCAAATTTTGACAAAAAATCGCGAGAAAAACAAAATTTGGCGACGATCGCGAAAAAAAGTTTTTTCTTACCACATTTATTAACTGATATCTTGAATAAAGCATGGGAAAATATGCAATGCGCAACTAGCAAAGATTGTTGTGTAAAAAAACATTAAATGAGAATCACGGACTCAAAATAGAAACTTTAGTTTAAAATTACTGATAGTATTTGTATAAATTGTTGACCCCCCCCCTCCCCGCTTCTTGAAATAAAATAGCATTTGAACAAAAGCATATAATTTTTTTTTTTTAATAATATAATCTTATTCAATATAGCAGATGTTTAAACAGAAGCTATTTAAAGTAATTTCTCATTTTCCCAATCTCACACGCTTTTCCTTAATATCTTTTTGTGGTCTCATGCCTGAAAATGTGTTTAAAATATCAAATTTCTTCAAAGGATCGAAGTAAAAATGCAAATTTTAATAAAAAGGTCGCAGAAAAATATGATTTTCGTCAAATGGTCGGGGAAAACGCAAATGAATGTTTCTTATTTTTATAAAAAGAAGATATCCAATTGACTTTCTTCTTTCATAACTCTAGTGAATTTTGTTAAATTGATGGTAATTTTACAAGCAAAACAATTGTTAATGCTGATAGAAATAAAATTAAAATATAAAACATGAATAATTTGATTTGCTGTAATTTATACTTTTATCATCAATGTAATTTGTAACGCACTGTTCTTTCTTTGACTTTTTTTAAAAATTTCTTTTAAGGTACTTGTATTTGGTTGATATTTATTCCTGAGATTATTGAACAAAGTGTTGCTTTCACATGCAATAAACTAAAATTTTTGTCCCATACCCATTTTTCTGCAGTTTATATGTTAAACTATTGTTAGTTACTAGTTGTTAAGGTAGTGAACTTAGTTTTATTGTAATCTAAAAATAGATATGACGGATACTTTTAAATCTGTAATTTGTAACTAAAGATAAAAAAAAAAAAAAGAAAAAGACAATTAACTGTTGGAATGTTATTCCATAAGGCGTGAATAAGTAAGTTCCTCAATAATAAAAAAGAGTTAAAAGCTTTACCTTTTAGTTGACACACTTTTATTTGATGAAAAAAAGAAGTAGAATAATGAAGAACACAATACTTTGGAACATTTCACAACACAACAGAACAAATGCACAATCTTCACACTATTTACACAAATATTAAAATTAGAGAAAAAAATAACTTTAAACATATATTAGCTTCCGTTTGAAGCAGTTCTCGACAGGGTTGGCAAGTTTTTGACAGTGTGCGGTTTTATCCGGTTAAAACCGTGGTTTAAACCGTCATGGCTAAAACCTCTTGTCAAAAACCTCGTCAGAAACCTCAAATACTACACTGATCTGTAAAATTTCACATTAAACATCTGTCACACATATACAACTTTAGATGTAATATTAAAAATTCACTTTTGCTGTATTGTATATTATCATTTCCGGAAAAAAAAGAAAAAAAAATCTGTCAAAAATCTGAAAATTAGCCTGCCTCCAAACTTGTTCAACTAGCAATGCTTCTGCTATCAAGCCCTGCTAGCACAGCACCAATTGAGAGAGTATTTTGTAACTTTGGCTTTGTACCAATGAAAACAGAAGAATGTCTGGTGCTGCCATCTAGCGGCAGATTTTGGTACAAAAGAAGCAATTGTCTAACATTATCTACCTTAGAAATTAACGAGATTGGTATGCGGATATTTATTGTAACATTATTTTTATCTTTTAATATCATTTATGAGAATACATTTTTAAAATTACAAAAATATTGTGTATAAGTAATATCCATGCACGTTCTTGAGTATTTTGCAGTTTTAGGTGTCATATAGTATGTCAACTTCATTGCTTTTAGCTATAGTCTGATAAATTAAACTTTCTAAACAAATACTATACTGTTTACATGATTATGAATGTTTTACATGCATATGTACTTATTATTTTTTTAATTCAATTTCATCATAATTTAATGTTATAGTATATAGTGTTTATGTATTGGGTTTTGTCTAAGTGGTGCATGTGCACATGCATATGTGCTAAGTAAGTAGCTTTAGTGGAGGAGGATTCAAAATATTTTCAATCTCAGTCATACTTCAAACTTGCAGCCATTATTGTAATATAGTGACTTTTAAGTGAAGCCATATCTGGTAGCATTTTGTATGTAGTATTATCTAAAAGTGGTCCAAAATATTCTAAATTTATATTAGATTGCTCAAATAACATCGGTAGGCTGCAAAAATCTCTAAGGTGGAAATAAATATTTAATTTTCTTTACTCTATCAACCTGTAATATGATTAAGTAATGTTTTTAGTGTAGCGATATACAGATATGCTACTAGCAGAAATTGTCCAACACAGCAGCAGGTGCTGCAGATTATTTTAAACTTTGCAGATTAATTCACCAGCTTAAAAAGAAAGTCTGAGCTTAATAAAAGCAGAAATACATTTTAAATTTCTAGATTTACGATATTTGTTTCCTAATTTTATATTTTTTTTACAACGGCAATTTTTTTTATGGGATATTATTTTAATAGGCTTAATCTATCACTGTCGAGTCATAGATAAATTTTAATATGCTGCAGACTGACACATAAATTCCGCTTCTAGACAGATATCTAGTAATATTTTGTATGTGTTATCAAAAGGTCTAAAGTATTCTGAATTTGTATTAAAATGCCCAGATTTTATCAGCTCTTGGGAATCCACCCCAGATCCCACTGGAGGAGCCTGGAACGCTCCTCCAGAACCCCCAAATTAATTCGGCTTGCTTCACTCACCTTGTACCTCAGCAGATCACATATTCAGCAACACCCCCTCAAACAAACTGCCCTTGTGGCAGACCCAGCTTTGGGACTAAAGTCGGCTCCTATGGATAAAATTCACAATCGTTTGCTCCTGATCAATGAAATTCATGATTTTTACAAAGCCTATCGGCGAAATTCGTGATTTTTACAAAGCCGATTGACGAAATTTGTGATTTTTTTTCCTCACATGATCGATAAAATTAGCGATTTTTCTGCTGCTGATAGACAAAATTATCGATTTTTTCGCGACTGATCAACACAATTCGCAATTTGTACGAACTCAATCGACTAAATTTGTGAATTTTACAAAGTCGATAGGCGAAATTCGCAATTTTCTTCGACAGTTTTCTACAGCAACCAGAGTTGTAGCTAGGCATAAATAATAGATAGGGGGCTCATGAAAATGTAGAAGGAGCTCATATTTTCCCTTTCTCTCCCTGGCATAGAAAGATAAATTAGTGCATATTAATACTGTAGATACTATGTTTCATATTAACTGTTGTAATATTTTCATTTTATGCTAAGAAAAGAATATGATGATGAAAAATTCGAGTGTATAACTAGTGCAATATTAAACAGCATGCTAGCTTCATATGTGGAAATAGGATGAGCGAGTATTGAAAACACTTATTTTAGTTACAATTTAGTATTTGTACAAAACTGTAAAAGGGCCTGAAAACTAAATTAGATTTTTGAACAGCATTTGATTTGATTTTTGAAACATAAATTCGTTTAATGACTTTGGAATATTTTATAGGGGAAGCTTAAAATGTTTTAGGGAGGGAGGAGTGAGTCTCCCTTTGCTATGGCCCTGGGATCAACTCGTAACTCTTTTGCAGGTGGTGTCTTTAAAAAAGGCCACCTAATTTTTTATCAAGCTGGCATCCCAGAATATTTAATTAAAATTATCCTTTTATAGTGTTCTTTATATAATACACATAGCTTTTCCACTATGTGGAAGAAACTATGGAGTTTTATGACACAGATATTGGAGAAAAGGGGGCACATCTGAACAATTTTTACATTTTTTACTAATTTCTCAAAATTGTTATGTGCTATTGAAACAAAAATTAATGCATATGAATATTTTCACTTTGTTCGTTCTTTTGATGAAACTTTTGACTGCATTTATCAAGAATTTCTAACTTAAATCATCATTCACAAAATTGTCTAAATTTGTTCACATGTGGCCCAATAGACCCAGTAATAGATCCATGTTGTAAACCTTGTTGCCAGCATATTTCGTGGTTATATGTATAGTAATGTTATTTGATGTTCATGAATTTAATATTTTTTTAGCCTGGATATTTTTTAAAAATTTTGATTATGTATTTTTCTTTCTTTTATCGTATAGGTTGCAGCATTATCACGTGAGGAAAATCATATCATATCTGTATTATTCAACTGGAAAAATAAAATACTTAGGAAATGATGTGCAGGAATTAACTATTTCTCTTCCACATGGAAATGTAGCTGCAAAAGCTTGGGGCAGAAACACAGGCTATCCAGTTTTAGCTTTGCATGGTTGGCTTGACAATTGTGGAACTTTTGACAAGTTATTTCCTTTACTGACAGATAAGCTATATATTGTGGCCGTTGATGCTCCTGGTCATGGAATGTCAACTCATAAGCCCCCAGGTTGTTTCGACACAGATATCAGTATGGTGATTGACATTGAAAAAATTGCTGACTTTTTAGGTTGGCAGAAGTTTAGTGTTCTTGGGCATAGTTTTGGAAGTGCTTTAGGCCTAACTTTTTCTGCTCTCTTTCCAGAAAGTATTCAAAAGTTAGTAGGAATTGAAATGGCAAAACCCAATTCGAAAAATCTTCATATGTTTCCTGGTGAAACAAGGGAGGCAGTGAGAACTTATTTAGACATTGAGAGAAAGCTTATGAAACCTTCTCCAGTCTATACTGAAGAAGCTGCAGCGCAGAGATTGTGCGATGGTCTGTTTGGTGAAATATCTGTAGAGGGTGCAAGGATTCTCAATAAACGAGGGACCAAGCCATCTGAATGTGGCAAAGGTGTTGTATTTACAATAGATAAAAGATGTAGAACTATAGAAGTATTCAGCAGAAAAGATCATAATATGGTTCGGCAATTTATGTCAGCTGTACAGTGTGAGCTATTATTGATAATGGCCAAGAAAAGCAATCCTATCTATGAAACTTTTATCCCAGGGTTCACAGAATCCTTTTATGAAATATACAGGAAAAATGCTAAGAAGTTTATTCTTCATAATGTTGATGGAAACCATTTTGTACATTTGAATAATCCTGAAAAAATTGCACCGTTAATTAACGATTTTTTCTCAGATGTATAAAAAAAGCAATTTTTAGAAATGTACCTATGTATTTTCTATCAGATTGTTGCTTTATATAACCATATAAGTATTACATTATTTTTTCTACTCCTATTATATAGTACATATATAAAACAACTGTTTACAAAGTACAAAAAGAAAATGTATTTGCATCAAATTTTTAATGCTGATTTTTAAAAATAAATATTTATTGTTAAAATGAATGTGTCATTTTCTGAATTTCTCATTCAAAAAATTTTCTTCATTTCTCTTTCAAAATTGAGTGTGATGATTTTTGCAAAAGGTTTTTTATGTATTCCCATCAAAAGAAAATCTTTTTTTTTTTAAACTTGCCTAACAACTTTATAACATGTCAAGAAAAGAAAATTTATTAAAACTAGTAAATTTTCAGATCAGTTGCCCCCAACATCAATTTAGTAAGATATTTTAATTTTCATTTCATTTTACATAGTATCTAACTTCCTGAAATCCTCAATTTAAAATTGTGAGATTTTTTATATTATTCCTAAGTATATAAGATATCCCAAAGATTATATAAAATCTAGTTTTTAAGAATTGTTATATTAAACATATTTTCCATTGAATTATAATGTTCAAGTGCTTATTGTTAAACATTTTTAGAGTAAAAACACACATTTGTCCTTTTCTCTGAGACTCTCCCCTCCTCCCTCGTTTCTAATTGAATTTGCATTTGCAATTCCCAATAACTGTGCTATTTCAAGTTTCTAGAATATTTATGAGTACGTTTTAAACTGTATTTTATTACTATAAGAATTATATGATAGATTTTATTCTATCCTAAAAAAGTACTGTCATATCTGCCAACCAAGAAACATCAGCATTTCAAAAATTGTCATACAGTCTCGTAACAAAATAACTTATAAAAATGCAATTTCGCCTTAAGAGATTTATATCTAATTTTGAAATCCAAAACTAACAGTTTTGGTGATTATTAAAGAGCATTTGAAAAAATGTGTTCTTATCAAAGCTAGAGAGCTTAAGTAGAGCTCATACGCATAGTTTATGTTAAAATCCAAATTCTGCTCCGTAATAACTTTGGAGTCAATCGTCGGATTGCTACGAAATTGAAAGGGCGAAGTGATCTTAAAGTTTTCCAAATTTCATCAAGATCCACCGATTAGTTATGGAGATCCAGAATTCCTGTTTTGTCACTCTTTTCTTCATGAAACAAGATAAAAGGGCAATAACTCAATTATAACCTAAACCAGGAAACATTCAGCTTGTTTGAAAGCTTTTGATTTAGGCATGTGCCTTTCGAAGATCCTGTCAAAAAACATCCAATATTAGGGAAATGACATTCATTTAAAATTTATACAATGCCATATCTTCCATAAATTAACAGGGGTACAGAAAATGTTTCTACTCCCAACATTTCCCCCAGTCCACATGAAAATTTCTCCAAAATTTTACGGTATGTTATAGTTAAATGCGGTATTACCGTAGGGAATCGAAAATTAATTTTTTTAATATATCTCAATTTATGCGCGAGTATACATGGCAGGGGTGATTCTAAGTGAAAAAAAAATTTGAAATTCACTGTACATTTTCTGAAAGGTTACAACAATTCGGACAAAGGAAAAAATCCAATCCAAGAACTATTTTTTTTCGTGATCCCTCGACGAAACTCACGTTTTTTTCATAATCTTTTGACGAAATTTGCTTTAATTTCACGATCTTTTGACAAAATTTGCCTTCATTCCGCGATTTTTGGACAAAATTTTCGTGGGTTTTTCGCGTTTCTTTGACAAAATTGGCGGTTTTTTCGCCATGTTTTGAGGAAAATCACGGTTATTTCGCTTCTTTAGACGAAATTTTCAGTTTTTCGCGATCTTCTGACGAAATGTGTGTTTATTTCGCGATTTTTTTGACAAAATTTACTTTTTCGTGATTTTTTAAGGGAAACTTGCTGTTTTTAAGCGTTTTTTTGACGAAATTTATATTTTTTTTCACGAAATTTGCGATTTTGTGACGATATTAGGGTTTTTTCTGTAATTTTTGGACAAAATTCGCAATATTTTTATGTCTGCGTTTTCAGAATGATGACCATTATTTTTAATTTTCGAAATCCTAAAATAGTTTTGATTTTCGGAAAATCTGGAACAGATTCACCCGATATACAGTACATATTATTTTGTGAAAGTGAATATACGGATCTTTTTATTTGTAGTGAAATGTTTCTATGTCAGAAAATTCTGAAATTTGTTGTTAAGATAGAAATAAATTGTATATGTTTCGGAAAAATTTCCCCAAAGGGACTGTGCATATATAACGTTATCATTTTTGGGGGAAGGAGAGTCTGGTATATGATACTTGTTTTGTTGATAAACATTTCTGCCTCCCCCACTGCACTCTCTACCGTTCTTGACAAGTGCGACCAGGGGCGTAAACCACCCTAATCGCGTAGGGGGGGGTGTAGACTCATAAATTTCCGACTACAAGAAGGAAAATGTCCGAGTACTATGGCAAAGTGAGGACTAATACACTATATTGCCATTGATTATGGGACACTTGCGATTTTAGACATTTTACTAAATATCTAGAAAAATACATGAGGAATCATCTCAAAACTCTTAGTGAATAAATATAATAGTATACGTCATACATCTCCGTGAAGATTTTTTACCGAAACTCCATAGGGGACCGTCAACAAATTAAAAAAAATGAATATCTTTTGAATAACCCTGTCAAAACTAATGTAGCAAAAGCGCTCAAACTCCAGATTATGATTGCATGCCTTATTGTAATACACTGTGTTCATTTTTATGCAAATAGCATGCATACTCGCAGAGTAATTAAGGATTTTATAAAAATGGCCCCAAATTTTTCTAAGTTTTTCCCTTATAATTTTCAGAGTTCTTAATATAAAATAATATTTTTTTCAGAAAATATGAGAAACAACATTGCACACAGTACCCTGTAATCAGAATTAAAAAATAATAAATATTGTATGAAAAATGAGTTGGTTTACTAAATAATGTTTTACTGCGCATGCGTCAAAGATATCAAAATTTCATTTGCATATTATGTTAGCTAAATGTACAGAGCAACTTTTGTAAAAGTCTCAAAATTATAGCTTGAAAATTCTGAAAGTAATCGTCTATAGAAAAAGGACAAAATCCGTTGTTTCCAAAATGAAACAAAAAAATGAGGGATTTTATCCAGAAGTAGTCGTAACATCCCGTATTGTGTATTCTACATTGACACTAATCAATGAATATATGGATACAACCCCTCTTGTTTTTGCTTCATTTTGAGAATAACGGATTTTCAACTTATTCAATTGACGATTATTTCCAGAATTTTCAAGCTATGATTTGGAGACTTTTACAAAAGTTGCTCTATACATTTAGCTAACATAATATTCAAATGAAATTTTAATATCGTTGACGCATGCGCAGTAAAAAATTATTTAGTAAACCTACTCATTTTTCATACAATTTTTATTATTTTGTCATTCTGATTACAGGGTACTGTGTGCAATGTTGTTTGTCATATTTTCTGAAAAAAATATTATTTTATATTAAGAACTCTGAAAATTATAAGGGAAAAAGTTGGAAAAATTTGGGGTCATTTTTATAAAAATCTTAATTACTCTGCGAGTATGCATGCTATTTGCATAAAAATGAACACAGTGTATTACAATAAGGCATGCAATCATAATCTGGAGTTTGAGCGCTTTTGCTACATTAGTTTTGACAGGGTTATTCAAAAGATATTCATTCTTTTTTAATTTGTTGACGGTCCCCTATGGAATTTCGGTAAAAAATCTTCACGGAGATGTATGACGTATACTATTATATTTATACACTAGGAGTTTCGAGATGATTCCTCATGTATTTTTCTAGATATTTAGTAAAATGTCTAAAATCGCAAGTGTCCCATAATCAATGGCAATATAGTGTATAATATATCATAATTTTCAAGGTAATTATGACTTAATGTACGAGATACTCAAATAAGTTTTAAAGCATTGATATTGATTCTTTTTGAAATATTATTGTATGTATCTAAAAATCAGTAGCAAAGTACTATGATTAATATGTGTCGAAAATTACGGTTTTGGAACTCCAAACTGCTTTGTTTGATAGCAATTTGCTTCTAAATGTTCAAAAACTGATGAAACTGGATTGAATGGTTGAAGATTCGTTGTCCATTTTTTTACCAGTAAAGGATTTAATGCATTTTACTTTTTCTGTGTATGCCATGCTTACAGGGCCATCGCTAAGACTTTTTATTGGTGGGGGAGAAGACCTTAAATTGCCAAGTCAAATTTTCATATTTGCCTACTCGTTTTATAATTTTGCCAAGTTACCACACTTAGAAAATGTAATACAGTTCTTATTTGTAAAAAGTTTAATAATATTTCCAATTACAGTTGTAACTTTTGCAAATTCTATCAAAAATAGAAAATGTACTACAATTTTTATTAAAATTTTAATTAAATTTGCCAAGTGTAACAACATTTGCGAATGTTTGGGGGGGGAGGCTCCCCCTGTCCGCCCCCCCCCCCTTAGCGAGGCTCCTGCATGCTTATTCACATAGATTTCACTATAGATAGACATGCAAATTTTGAGTTACGCATAAGGAATCCTGCTACACGTGTACGTCTACAACATAAAAAGTAGCCAAAATTTTAAAGACAGCAAATTTTCGAATGAACAAAACTCATATTTATTTCTTAGTACTTTAATAAAATTTTGAATGCATAGTAGCAAGATATGTCGCTATTTAACAAAACAGTTTGGATTTCTAATCTGCATTTTTCTAATCCGAGACTCCCTCTCCAACCTCTTTTTTAGATACATTTACTGATAATCCGAAAGGAATCAACATCAGTGCTTTAAAACCTATTTGATTATCTCTATGCACGAAATAGTAATTATCTTGTAAATTTCATCCATAAAATTTAATAATTTTTAAAAATATTTACGATTTTCTTTCTTTGTTTTGCACATGCATGTTAAAATTTTGGACATGAAGTTTAAATATAAAATATTAGAATTTTTAGGCAATTAGCAACAAAATTCTTAAAGAAATAACACTTAAAAGCACCCCTGGTAGCAAAAACAGGAACTAAATGGATGGTAAATGGGATCAACATTTTTTATTGATTTTCTAAGTCATTGAGATCAGTTCTATATTTTCCCCATTATTAGATTTCCTGATGGAATACGATAACCGTACCACCCGAGAGAGGCACGGGTAGTGCATAATACGAGTAAGCAGTCACAGGGCTTTCCAACGATATATCACATGAAAGGTGTTGGCTAAATTTAGAAAAGTGGTCGCCCGTGAGGACAAAGTAGGGAGATATGCGTCTAGACTCCGCCCCAAACAACGGCTCTTATCACAAATGCACCCAAGAAATTTCCAATGCTTCCGATAATGGGGTTTAATAGTTTGATATCTGCGTTAATAACCGCAATTTTGCTCATTTTAGAAATTTCTTCAGTGCGACTTTCGTGCATCCAGAGATTAATTTTTCGGTTTTAGTGTCGTTAGTTAACGCGGATTTGACGAATTTCGTGCATTTTAGTGATTCCTGCATTATGAGTTTCGTGGATCCAATGATGTTGTTTTTTGTTATTGTTTTGATGGGCGCGCAGCGCTCATACATGCGTTAGTGATTGCGGCGTTGACGAGTTTTGTGCATTTTAGTGATTCCTGCACAGCGAGTTTCGTGGATCCAGTGTAGTTTTTTCCTTGTTTTAATGGGCGCGCAGCGCTCATACACACGTTAGTGATTGCAGCGTTGAAGAGTTTCGGGAATTTTAGCAATTCCTGCACAGCGAGTTTCGTGGATCCAGTGATTTTTTTTGTTTGTTTGTTTCAATGGGCGCGCAGCGCTTATACACGCGTTAGTCCAATATAATATACTCGAGAATTATTTCTTTTTCATTTGATTTGCTATAATTAGTGTGGTAAATATTCAAGTATACACTAAATAAAGAATAGGGGTAAACCAATTGAGCAAGAAACCATATTTTCCGTTTAAAAGGGGAAATTATCGACAACATGGGGATTTCTTGGGTGCATTTGCGATAAGAGCTGTTGTTTGGGGCGAGGTCTAGATTCTTGTAGAATATTTCTTCAAAATGTTTATCTTATTTCTTAATAGATGGTGCATCAGTAGTGATGCATTAGTAGTAAATCTTATGGAAAACAGATATATAGTTTCTAAAGATAGAGATCAAAATTCAGAAAGAAATTACAGGGAAAATAGGTATGTAGATTCTAAAGATAGAGATCAGTATCCAGCAAAAAATTTCAAGGAGAATGCTACAACAAAGATTAGACCTGTATTTGATACTTCGTGTCATGAAAAAGGCCATCCGTCATTGAATGATTATCATGAAAAGGGACCAAATATTTTAGAAGTTTCGCTTTCTCCATCTTTGTTTTTTCAAGATAGTCAAACGGTGCGGTGGGAGTTCCCGATTTGGAACATTTGGATAAAGTCAACATACCAAAAAGATTGAAATACCAGCAAAAACTACGAGAAGAATCCCGAGGGAGATTTCGAGATGAATATCTTAGTCTTTGGTGCAATCACCTGTGAAGCGAAAACATCTGATCAGAGAAATAAAAGAAGGAGATATTGTTCTGATACAATGCGATAATAAAGAAAGATTAGATTGGCCGCTTGGACGTGTTGTTACTGTTTTTCCAGGACGAGACAATTGTATTTGGTCGGTAAAATTAAAACTGCCAATGGAGACCTTACCCGGCCTGTGCACACTCAGAAATGAATACTCAAATTTCAGGAAATTCTCCTCGTTTTTGACGAAACCGTTTCCTGGGAAATGCTCCGAAGAAATATTTCGTCAAATTGATGAAATCACTTCCCTCACTTTTTTAACGATACCAAATCGTCAAAAAATTTCGTCAAAAAGGGACTAGTGCTGCCATCTATCGAATTTTTTAGAAGCTCCTGTATCCAATGACAGAAGCAAAAAAGACATGTCACACGCGGGGTTCGAACTCATAACGTACAGTGTGGCAGTCCGACGCCCTAAGATCACGCCACAGATTACTCAGACAGGTATGATTATAAAGGCATAAAGTGGATTACAGTGTGTTTAAATTTTTATAATTGTGATAGTACTTTTATCGATTCTGTTTTAAATCTTGCAAGTTTTAAATAAGACGAATTTATTATTTTGATTTTCTAATGGTGAATGAATAATTATAATATTGCTTAATTAAATAACATCTAGAGGAAATTTATTTGCTTAAGGAATGATTAAAATATGGGCTGGTTAGTTTGATGTTCAGAAATAACGAATTATGAAGCACTTATTGGGAGAGATTTTACTACTTTAAGCGAGACTTTAAGTAGGTGGATAAGATTTTAACAATTTACTGTTTATAGAGGGGAGAGAGAAAAAATCTGTATATATTTTTAATTTGAGTGAAAAAAGTAGATATTGGATATAAAATAGATCTTAGAATTTTGAAATTTTATTGATCAAATTTACTTTTTGAATGGTTTTGTAGAACGAAGTAATTTTTTTTCGAATGAAATCAAAACGAAATACAACTCTTACAAATAAATAAATAAAAATAGTAATAAACATTCCCCCCCCCCCCAAAAAAAAAAAAAAAAACCTAATGTAGCAAGAGTAATTGCTTACATTTCATTTTTTTCTGAAAAACGCTAAAAAGTACTGTTTTAAACAAGCAAATATATTCTTGCTAAAATCGCAAGATTTGGGGAGGTACAATATCGGGTCCTTCTATAAACAGCTACCGCGACAGTTTCCTTAAAATTTATCAAGTCTGGCCATGATTAAGGGATTAAGGAAGCACTTTCGTCAAATATTTGAGAGTTCACTTTTCGTTAAAAGTCACGTGATTCTGATACGAAATGATCGTCAAAAACGACGAAATAAGGCTCAAGGATTTCTGAATCGTCAAAAATGAGAGTTTTATTTCTGAGAGTGTGCGAAATTTGTATCCTTTAGAGATTTCTTGTAGTGATAAACTGTGCAAGAAAGCCGATTTTACTAAAAATGAGATTGAAACTGCTAAGGTTTATGACGCCAAACCCACACATAAAGTTTACAAAGCTGTTTACGAATTTAAGAATAGTCCTGACAAAAACATTTCCACAAGTATTAAAACTAAATGTGGAAAAACAGTAAAATTTCCGAAACGTTGTAAGGACTGACTGAACTTCTCTTATTTTAAATGTATTTTAAGAGAAATTTAGAAATTTTAAACTTTTTATTTACAAGTGTTTGTATAATAATATTTAGTTCTAACTGTTTAACTTCATTACTATGTTTGTACAGAGTTATTTGTATTATTATTTTTTGATTAGTTTGAATATTTATTGTTTTGATAAATTCCATTTATCAAAAGGTGGGAGGATGTTGAAAGTAGATTGTTATTTCTTTTGTGTTGTTAGGAACAACCTGGGTTTGTTTTCGATAGAATAAAAATGTCTTTTTCAAAAGTTGGCTGGTTAATGCGTACAGTAAGCTTAAGTTTGAAATATAAAAGTAAATAAGCTTAATTTAATGGAGTCAGGTAAAACAATTTGATAAGTAAGTAAAGTACGACTGAGTGAAATAATATTCAGGGAGATACTACCGACAGAAAGGAATGGTACTAAGCAAATTCTTTTAAATCCAGTAGTTCTTAAGATATTTCACATTTCTCTAATTTGACGATGCATTTGGCGTCAAAACCTCAAATTTTCAAGTGATAATGTCTAAAAAATACATTCGTTACTATAGTAACGGAAACATCTAAAAAAATATTATTGTTTATCCATTCTTTTGGTTAAAGGAGTATCAATTAGAAAATAAAAAGGTACTGATTTTATTTAAAATGCAAAAGAAAAAAAAAGGGTTTAGTGAAAAGTTAACATTATAAAAAATATATGTTTGATTTAAATATAACAGCAATGTTTGTACGAAAAAATAATTTTTCATTTTCAAAATTTTTGGAATTTATGTAATATTTGGCGGTTTATCTACTGTTCATTGAGAAGAAAATAAGGATTCTTTTAGGTAGATTTCGTATGAAATATTACCTATTGCGATCGCTCCCATGTTGGAATTTCTGAAATATTTTTGCAGATCTACACCGATCACGACCCTTAGACCCCAAAACTACCATAAGTAAAAAAGTTTATCTATCTATCTATCTATCTGTCAGTGTATATCACTTTCTTCTGGACACGATAACTTCC
Source organism: Maratus speculifer (assembly GCA_964019185.1). Classification (NCBI taxonomy): domain Eukaryota; kingdom Metazoa; phylum Arthropoda; class Arachnida; order Araneae; family Salticidae; genus Maratus; species Maratus speculifer. Next base: position 10,483,222 of record OZ025298.1, on the reverse strand, counting down.
ATAATTATACTCAGATCTTCTACAAACTTTTACATAAAATCAAGGGGCATAAAATCTCGGTTAAGTTCGTTAATGGGCAAAATCGGACCAAGGGGTTGGAAGTTAAGAGGTTTTTTATGAAAACAGAAAAAACGCGATTACTTCTAAATTAAAATAGATATCGAATCAGTTTAAAGTTTATATTACTTCTAAAGAATGGGCCAAAAGTTTATGCATGACAGATTTTTGATAAAGTTAAAAGTGGGCTCAAGGGGCGAAAAAACCAGGGTTTTTGGGAGAAAAAAAATCATAACTTCGTCAATTTATTAGATATCAAATCCAACTAAATTTTTTATAAATGTTCTCAAAATTATCTAAAACTTTTGTATTTACAAGTTTTTGATAGGAACAACTTTTACTGATGAAAAAAATTAACAAGTTGGAAATTGCACGTGAACGTAGCAAATGAGGTGCGTTCGTACGATAATGAAGTTTTAAAAATATTCAGATCTTGCTGATATAGTAGAGCGTACTTCGGATACAGTATAGTAGTCGAAATCTTTGTATTTCTGTAAATATGCAGGAAGTAATTTTTATTACACCTCAGCAACGTATATCTTATTCATAAAAAGGGAAATAGTTGAATATAATTAAAACACGCCCCAAACAATGTTTCCCCGTATAGCATTATGTAGTGGAATACTTTTGTGTGGCCCTGTAATTTAATAATAACAATTCTTTGCATCACAGATTGTACAGAATGCATATTTTAGTATATATTTCATAGATTCATGAATATATATTTCATAGATTCTCATAGAATTCTATTATGTTCGAATGAGTGTAACATCATAAAAATGCATTTGAAACTTTTTTCCCATTGAACGTAATGTAATGGAATACCTTTGATTATCCCTGTAAAGGATCTATGTATGCATCTGACTTTCATAACATTTGAAATGACTCGATAAAATTACGCAATAATTATATGTTTTAAATTTCAAACGATTAAAATGCATTTAAAACTTTTTTCCCTATTGACCGTAATGTAATGGAATCCTTTTGATTGTCCCTGTAATTGATCTATCCACCCGATTTTCATAAAATTTGAAATGACTCGACAAAATTATGTTATAATTATGTATTTTAAATTTCAAACGATTCGGTTGGGTAGTTTTTGCGTTGTTATATGCGGACAGACAGACGGACAGACAGACAGACAGACGGACAGACAGACGGACAGACAGACGGACAGACAGACAGACGGACAGACGGACGGACTGAGCGACAACAATAGGTGCTACGTATCTACATAATTACGAACGCACCTAAAAACGAAAAGAAAAAGGGGGGGGGGTGGAAAATGAAACTAGTTGGATGTGTCAATCCCAAAACTTTCTTCTATCTCATAAGTACATTTTAATATTTAAAAAAAAACGTGGTGACCCCAAAGTTACCACTATCGAATTTCCTCGAACATTTGACCTAGCCTAATGAGATTCTGGTATCCGAAAAGCCTAAAACGCAAAATTTAATTAATATTCTGAGAAAATGAACTTAGTAGTGTCTCATGTTGGGTAATTTATACTAAAACCTAATAAGCATCTATTTATGTCAAGATCTAACAGAATCTGAAATTTGATGGAATTTCGTCCATTAGTTCTTGAGCTATAGTTATAACAAAAAAATTGCAAAACGTTGCACAGCAACACCATATCTTGCACAATTTATGCCAAAACGTAAAAAAGCGTCTAATTATGTTATGGTGTAAAAGAATCTGAAGTTTGATGAAATTCTGTGCATTAGTTCTTGAGATATAGCTAGTTTTTTTTTTAATGTAAAATATAGCACAGCAGCACCATCAGTTGAAGTATTTTAACAAAACGTAATCATCGTGTAATTATGTTATATGTCATTTTGTAACAAAATCTGAAGTTTGATGAAATTTTGTGCTTTGGTTGTTGAGATATAGCTATCGGAAAAATCGTGCAAAATGCAGCATAGCTTCACCACCTGTTGCAAGGTTAATACCAAAATGTAATAAGCGTCTAATTATGTTATATATTCTAGTGTAACAGAATCTAAAATTTCATGAAGTTCTCTGCATTAGTTCTTGAGATATAGCTATTGCAAAAATCGTGCAAAATGTAGCATAGCAGCGCCACCTATAGGGTAGTTCGCACCAAAACCTTATCAGCGGCTACGTATCTCAAGGTATCGCGGAATCTGAAGTTTGGTTAAATTAAGTGCATTAGCTCTTGAGATATAAATATCATGAAAATCATGAAAAACGTGGCATAGCAGCGCCACCTGCTGGCCAATTTACACCAAAACTTAATCAGCGTCTATGTATATCAAGGGGTCACAGAATCTGAAGTTTGGTGAAATTCTGTGCATGAGTTCTTGAGATATAGCAATCTTGAAAATCATGAAAAACGTAGTATAGCAGCGCCACCTGCAGGCCAATTTTCACCAAAAACCAATAGGCACTAATTCATATCAAGGTCTAACTGAATATAAAATTTTATTAAATTTAGAGCATTAGTTCTTGAGATAGAGCGCCCACAAATTTTTTGTCACATACAGACAGACAGACAGACAGACAGACGGACAGACTCACAGACAGACATTTTCTAAAAATAGTCAAAACGTGTTCAGGACCTCCTAAAACGTATAAATCCGTCGAAAACCGGAAGTCGAAAATTTTCATGAATCCAATACTTTCTTCTTGTAAAGATAGAAGAAAGTAAAAAATCCATAACTTACTCAATTCTTAAGCAATCAAACCTAATTAAATTTATTTTACATCTTCTCAATAATATCTACGACTTTTATATTAACAGGTTTTTCATAGAACCAATTCTTATCGCAAAAATAAATTAAACAAAAATAGGAGTTGGAGAAAAAAACTGAAATCCAAACTGCTTATATTCTGAATCATCTTTAAATTCACTTTTGATTTTAAACGCATCAAAATGGCAGATCCTCCTATTTAGGAACTGTATAACGTGGCGTATTAGCCAGTTTTTTTTATTATTATTTTTTTTTTTTTATAAAATCAGAATATTTTTCAAAAAAGACTGCCAAAAACGGTATTTTGAACAGAATTTCCCAAAGTGATGGTGATTGAAAAAATTGAGGAAGTATAACAAATTGCATTTTTTCTGACTTATTTTTAAATCCATTTTTGTTCTCAAACGCATCCAATTTACAGGTCCTCTTATATAGGAACTATATTATGTGATGGAATTGTCAGTTTTTTGATAAAGGCAGAATATATTTCAAAAAAGGCTGCCAAAATGGGCACTTCGCTCAAAATTTCCCAAAGCTATCATGATAAAAGAATTGAGGATGCATTCAAATAACAAATTGGTTATTTTATGACTCATTTTTAAATTCAATTTTGCTCTCAAACGCATTCAATTGACAGTTTTTTATTATTCAGGAACTATATAATGTGAGAATTCGTCAATTTTTGATAAAAGCTAAATATATTTTTATAAAAAGCTGTCAAAGTAGGCATTTCACACAAAATTTCCCAAAGCGATCATGATTTAAGAATTGAAGATGTATTAAAATAACAAATTGATTATTTTATAACTGATTTTTAAAATCAATTTTGCTTTCAAACGCATTCCATTGACAGGTATTTGTTATTTAGGAACTGTGTAATATGCCGTATTGGTTAGTTTTTTGATAAAGGTAAAATATATATATTTTTAAAGCTGTCAAAGTGAGCACTTCGGACAAAATGTCCCAAAGCGATCATGGTTTAAGAATTGAGGATGTATTCAAATAACAAATTGGCTATTTTATGACTCATTTTTAAATTCGATTTTGCTCTCAAAAGCATTCAATTGACAGTTTTTTGTTATGTAGGAACTATATAATTTGCGTATTGGTCGATTTTTCAATAATAAAGTCAGAATATATGTCGAAATATGTTGTCAAAATGGGCATTTGAGCCGAATTTCGCTTAAGATGATTTTGATTTTTATCAAAGTTATACCAGTTTCGCCGAATTTCGCTTACCGAATTTCCGAATTTTAAATTTTACCGAATTTTACCGAATTTCGCTTAAGATGATTTTGATTTTTACCAAAGTTATACCAGTTCTTACATAAAAATAAATTAAAAAAATTTTCAAAAGCGGCCAAAGAAAATTGTTAAACTGGATTTATCTCTAATCATATTTTATTTTTTGTTGCTGAAATGAGCACTCTTCGAAATCTACCTCCGCCTATAGGCCAAGCCGACAGGGATTTTTTATTAGCTGTTGTGTAATGTAATATTTATGGCAACATGTGCTTACTGTAAGTTTTAACTATAGTTTTGTCAACAGTCGTTATAAAAAATTTTAATAAATATGTTTTGACGAATTCTTGGTGTCTATCTTTTGAATTATGAAAAGTATTATTAATTTAATTAATTATTGACTTTTAATAATTCTTAAATGTATTGCATTGGCAACGAGCTTAAATTGCGTTTCTAGCTATATCAAACTTATATTTCCGTGTTATTAGAGCTTCGTTTCTTGACTTACGAAGATCTCATGTATGTTGATAATGCATGAATCTGAAAGTGACAAGTATCATCCTTATACGGGTAGAATGCCAGCTTATAATGAAAATGATTGTTTTGAAGAATATCTACTTCAAATTGAGTTTTATTTTGAAACAAACAGAATAAAAAATGATAGTGACAAACGGGCTACTTTGTTGACGTGTGTCGGGAAAAAGGTATTCTCTACATTAAGAAAACTTGTTCAGCCTAAAAATTTAAAGGACATTTCTTATAGTGAAATCGTCAAAGTATTAACCAATCACTTCTCACCACAGTCATCGGTAATCATGCAAAGATTCCGATTTTATAACTTAAAGCAAAATGCAGAGGATGTTACAACCTTTATTGTAAGGATTAAAGAGACAGCAAGTAAGTATTCTTTTAGAAATTTTCTAGATGATGCAATGCGTGATAAATTAATTTGTGGTTTGGCAGACCAACAAATTCAGAATAGATAGTTAAATGAAAGTAAACTTGACTTCAATAGAGCAAGTGAGATTGCGCTTGCAATGAAAACGGCTAGTAAAGAAGCCAAATTTTTTAAGATTAGGGAAGATAGTATTCTCAAAATTTCAAGGGGTGATAAAATAATTAATAAAAAAGTTCCTGTTCAAAATAAAAATTTCCAAAGTAAAGATAATAAAAGTGGATATGCTGGTAAACCCGAAAATAAACACAAGATTGTAAAGAATGTTAAAAATGGTAAACATTGTGGAAAGAAGCACAGAGGTGAATGCTTTTTTAAAAACGCGACTTGTTATAAGTGCCACTGCCAAGGGCACATATCCAGTGTTTGCAAAACTTCAACAACAAACTTTCTGGATGAAACATTTCACGAAATGTACATAACCACAGTTTCCGTTATTGCTAATGTTAATGATGAAATTAAAAGTAAAAGAATACAAAATTCAGAAGAGCCAAAGAATAAAATTGATTTCTTTCAAGATGATATTTTGCAATATTATTGTGCCAAATTTCCAACTGTTTAATTCCGGCGATTCAAGTGGAATCTTAGGTAAAGCAGTAAATATAGCAATGAAAAAAGATACTGTTTCAATTTTCTGTAAATCTAGGCCCATTCCATATGCCATAAGACATTTGGTCGATCAAGAATTGGATTCCTTAGTTCAAAAAGTTGTATTAGTGCCTGTAAGTCATTCTAAACGGGCAACTCCCATAGTTGCAAAACGCAAACCTCCATGAACATTTATTTTAGAGCTTTAGATTTTCTCCTTTAATTTTGGCAACAGCAATTTATTGTTTTCAGAATTAGAATATTTTTTCGATGTTGCGAAGAAGTGGGTTTTTTTCCCCTTCTAGAAAAAACAAAACATGATTGTTAGAATTGAAACGCAAAGTATTTTTTGTATATATTGTAAATATAATTGTTTTGTAAGTTTAAGTATCATATAAATAAGTACAAAAAGAATGAAGCGATTGATTATTTAACAAAGTTTTGATTTCATTGCTTTACTGAGATTTCATAACAGATTCTGATCTTTTCCGAAGGCAACTAACCTTGGACTGGTAAGTATTCTACTTACCTTTTTTTTGTTTGTATGCTATTATATTATTGTATACAACAATTTTTGGCACCCGAACAGGGACAGATTGCCTAATATATGAATCAGAACTGAATCATATGAAATAGAGTTATTTTAGTGCTTTGTTTATATAAGATAATTGCAATTATTTTATTTTGATAAATTGATAGTTAGAATATTGATTTAAATAATGGATGCAATTAATAAAGCAAAACGCACTACCGTTAGAAGTCAAACTACGAAATTAATTAATAGAATAGAAGCGGCAATTTCTGAAAATAGTGCCGATGAGGAATTGTTAGAGCAATTTCTTGCTGAATTAGATTTAAAAGAAAAAGAGCTTCATTATCTTGATACTGAAATTCAAAACACTATTAAATTAGAGGATTTAGAAGCTGAAGTTTTAAAATGTGATGAGTAAAATTCAAATTTAGTAATTTGGAAAACAAAAGTAAAACGGGCCAAATTAAAATTAGAAACTAAATCTAATATGAATATTTCTACTACGACAATGAATAGCAACACTCGTATAAATTTACCCAAGTTGGTAATTGAAAAATTTGACGGCGATCCATCGGATTGGCAACGATTTTGGGATCAATATGAATCAACAATTCATAAAAATTCTGAATTGTCTGACGTAGAAAAATTCAATTATTTAAAGTCTTATCTGATTTCTAATGCTGCTAATTCAATAAAAAGATATAGCTTAACTAACAGTAACTACTTATCAGCAATAGAAACTCTAAGAGAAAGATTCGGTAAGAAACATCTGGTAATAAACTCACGTCTTAATAAACTGTTATCACTTAATTCAGTTAAGAAATCCAATGATGTTCATGCATTTCGCAGATTATTGAACACTTGCCAGGCCGAAATCCGAAGTCTTAATTCTTTAGGAATAGAGATTGAAAATTATTCAGCATTACTCGCCCCCATTCTGATTAAATTATTACCTTCTGACATAGTGTTACAAATAACCAAAAAATGTGGTAATGATGAAGAATTAAAAGTTAATGATATTTAAAGATATTATAGATTGTTTGAAAATGGAAGTCATTTCGCGAGAAAGAACTGCATTTTTAATTTCTAACCAAGAATCTTCAAATATAGACATTACGTCTGGAAAGTTACTTCGCGACAAGCAGTTGCCAAAAATGATTCCTACCGCCTCTGGATTGATTAATTAAACTGTATCATTTTCTAAACAAATTACATGCCCCGAATGTAAGGGAAAACATTTCTTGACTGAATGTGAATTATTTAAAAATAAATCATTACAGGGTAAGAAGGAAACTTTAAAGCAGTATGGTTATTGTTTTATTTGTCTCAAAAATGCAGGGCACATAGCCAAAAATTTCAGAAAATTCGTTAAATGCTCTAATTGTTCAAAACGGCATTATAGAATTTTATGCCCTGAAAAAGAAAAGCCTAAATCACAAGAAAATAATGAAAACACGTCTTTGTCAAATTAAACTTGTAATCGTGCAGTGTTAATGCAGACCTTAATTGTCCGTTTACAGTTAAAAGATCAAAATAAACACATGTTAGTACGTTGTTTAATCGATTCCGGATCTCAAAGATCTTATTTAACGAAAGATGTTATTAATCTTATGGGATATAAAGCTGTGACGGAAGAAAAAAATTATCCACGGCCTTTTTAGTGGGATTAAAGAAACACCGCTTCATAAGCGATATAAAATACATTTAAGTAATTTAGAAAATACCTTTAAATGCAATTTTGATGTCTATGATCAAGACAAAATATGTACTGAATTTCCTAAAATAAAAAATGGGCTTTGGATAAAGGAAGGTAAAAGAAGTGGTATAATATTCTCAGATTATGATGCATATACAGGGAATCAAAAAATTACAAATGAACAGGAAATAAGTTTACTTATTGGAGCTGATATTTATGGAAAGTTATTGACGGAGAAAATTAAATCCTTAAACCGTAATTTAACTGCTATACATACAAAACTAGGGCCAACATTAATGGGCAAAACTAATGAAGAAGATACAAATGATTCTACGAAAGTTGTTTTATCGCTGCACATAAGTGAAGCCAAATTAACAGATTTATGGAGATTAGATACTTTAGGAATTCTTGATCCAGGTGATAAAGAATCAAGTTTAGAACTTGAACAGATTGTAAAAGACCATTTCAACAGAAATATTCAAATAAACGATGAAGGACGTTATGAGGTTAGTCTTCCCTGGATTGTGGGTCATCCCCCTCTCCCAAGTGGTTGGAAAATTGCAGAACGTAGATTGAAAAACTGCGTAGATTCCTTAAAGAAATCCGGCAATTTAGATGCCTATTAAGCGGTCTTTAATGAGTGGCTACAAGAAGGTATTATTGAAGAGGTCAAATCTACTCCAGGAACGAAAGCCGATTTTTTTTTGCCACACAGAGCGGTCATAAAAGAAAATTCAACAACCCGAATATGCCCAGTTTTTGATGGATCCGCTAGGGAAAAGGGCTCGCCCTCAATTAACGATTGTTTATTGAAAGGCCCCAATTTGGTAGAACTTATTCCCTCATTGGTAAATCGGTTCCGATTGAAGAAAATTTGTGTAATATCAAACATAAGAAAAGTCTTTTTACAGATTAGTTTAAATGAAAATGACAGAGCTTTTTAAAAATTTTTGTGGTGGAAAGAGGGAAATTTTGAAAAACAAAAAATTTCCAACATCGAAGAGTAGTTTTCGGATTTACTTGCAGTCCCTATTTGTGGGGAGTAACTTTGCAAAACCACTTAAAAAAGTCACTTTCCTTTATGCATGAAACTGCTTCTAGACTTTCGGAATCCTTTTATATTGATAATTGTGTCACAAGTGTTGACAACGAGGAACAACTCAATAATTTTATAATAGAGTCTAAATATATTCTTACCCAAGCTAAATTTGACCTAAGAGGATGGGAACATAGTTATTCTAATTCCTCAATTTTCCCATTAGAAAACAAAATTGTCCCAGTTTTAGGCCTATGCTGGCTATTACCATCTGATGTTCTTTCTATAGATGTAAGTGAAATTAGTAAATATGATGAACCCTAAAAGGGTTCATCATATCATCATATTCATCACCTAAAAGGAAAATATTATCAGATATTCATAAAATTTTCGACCCCATCGGTTATACCTGTCCAGTAACTTTTTCCCCCAAAATATTATTACAAGACTTGTGGAAACAGAAAATAACTTGGGATTCTGAATTACCAACATCAATAGCCCAAAAATTTCAGAAATGGAAAAATAAACTGAGCTCTCTTAAAGACATTGTTAGACCAAGATGTTTGTTAGACGATCCAGATAACATTGGAGATTTAAGCTTACATGTATTCTGTGACGCGAGCAAAGTAGCCTATGCTACATGCATATATTTACGTAATGAAAATGAAAATTCAACATCATGTCAATTAATCCAAGCACGATGCAGAGTAGCCCCCCTGAAATGTGTTACGATCCCTAGATTGGAGCTTCTCGCATGTACGATTGGTGCTCGATTATCTAAAGGGGTTAAGTCCAACTTAAAATTAGGAAATCTTCCAACTTTTTTTTCTGGTCAGATTCTAGTAATGCATTATATTGGATAAAGAAAAGTGAAAATTGGGCTCCCTTCGTGTACAATCGTGTAAAAGAAATTAGATCACTTAGTAATCCAGAAAATTGGCACTGTGTGCCCGGAACTCTTAACCCGGCCGATCTACCTTCCCGTAAATGTTCTGCAGAATCTCTTAAAAAATCCCTCTATGGGAGGGTCCTGATTGGTTGAAAAAACCTCAAGAATTTTGGCCTAAAGATAGTTTAAATCCCGACTTAGAAATCATTAACGCAGAAAAAAGAAAGACAGTGATTAATGCGGCAAATATATCTCAAAGCCCAATTGAATTATATGAAAATACATCTTCATATTTGAAAATGATAAAAGTAACTGCCTGGATTTTTAGGTTTTTTGGAAATATCAGAAAGTTGCGGAATGAGCGAAACTTTGAGAAAAATTTAACAGTTGAAGAAATAAATTATGCAGAACATGTAGCATTGAAATATGCCCAGCGATGTTTATTAAATGAAACGAAACCATGTTACACCGCTTTACAGACTTTTACCGATGAGTAAGGTCTAATTAGAGTAAAAACACAAATTTCTTTGAGAAAAGACCTCCATTCTTTCCGATATCCAATCGTCCTGCCTTTCTCTTTCTATCATAACATAACTCATTCACTCATAAGAAAAAAGCATATTGAACTTAGTCATGCAGGAATTGGTTGGTTGGTTGGTTGGAAAATACTGAGACGTATGCTACTACCCGTTAGGGAGGCTTTTCATGCTGGAATACAAATTGTAATGTCAGTATTGCGGGAGCAGTTTTGCATATTAAGATGCCGACGAACAGTTCGAAAAATAATAAAAAATTGCGTGGTATGCAGGCGATTCACTGCCTCACCTGCCGAAACACCTAGTGCCCTTCTCCCAGAAGATCGAGTCAAAGACGCTTCGATTTTTGAAATTGATGGTCTCGATCTTGCAGGACCTTTATTTTTAAGAAACGGTTCAAAAGTGTGGGTGGCTCTTTTTACATGCGCAATATTTCGTGCCATACACCTAGAATTAGTTTCTTCGCTTTCAACTGAAAATCTAGTCTTAGCTCTCAGAAGATTTATAGCAAGAAGAGAGAGACCCTCTACCATTATTTCTGACAACGGAAGAAACCTAGTAAAAATATCTTCAGAATTAAAAGCAGTAAATTTTGAAAGTTTACAAAAATTCGCTCTCGAACGAAAAATTCATTAGAAATTTAACCCTCCTTCAGCTCCTTGGTGGGGTGGGTTTTTTGAGCGCATGATAGGAATGGTAAAAGGAATTTTACAAAAAGTTCTTGGAAAGGCCTGCCTAAACTGTGAAGAACTGTATACCATATTATGTGACACAGAAAGTATAATAAATTCTAGGCCTCTCACATACATTGCAGAAGATGATGATCTTGATCCTCTTACCCTGCTATGTTCTTGCAAGAAATTAAAGATTCGAGAATCCCAGAATTTGACATAATAGATTCAAGGAATATGAGAGCAAGATTTATTTATCAGCAAAAAGTTCGTGAAGATCTGAGAAAACGCTTTAGAATAGAATACTTGGGGCAACTTCGAGAAAATGCAATTAGAAAAAAGGAAACTGAATTAAAGAAAGACGTTGTTGTTTTGATTGGAGAGGACAATTCCAAACGAATTAATTGGCCTTTTGGCAAAATTGAAGAACTGTATCCAGGCAGAGACGGAAAGTTCCGTGTAGCCAAAGTGAAAACAAAAACCGGTTCTTTTCTGAGACTTATTAAAAAATTATATATTCTCGAAATCGATGATAAACTAATGCATCCTTTTTTAGTTCGTAGAATTCCTATTCCTCTAGATGACACGCCTGTTTCTGACTCCTTGTTAGCATATTCTGATCCTGCATCTGTAGTTGAGCCTACGAACAGCACTCCTAGTTCAGATTCTACAACTCCAGTTGAGCCTGTAGACCATGCCTCCGATCCTGCTCCTATGCACCAGTCTTTCTTGCCTGATGATGACAACCGTCGATCTCGATCTGGTAGAAAGCTGAAGCAGCCGAAACGATTGACCTATAAACTTTTTTGAGCTTCACTAGATGAACCTCAAAGGAGGGAGGATATTGCAAAACGCAAACCTCCATGAACATTTATTTTAGAACTTTAGACTTTTTCTTTTAATTTTGGCAACGGTAATTTATTGTTTTCAGAAATAGAATGTTTTTCCGATGTTGGCGCAAAAGTGGGTTTTTTCCCCTTCTAGAAAAAACAAAACATGATTGTTAGAATTGAAACGCAAAATTATTTTTGTATATATTGTAAATATAATTGTTTTGTAAGTTTAAGTGTCACATAAATAATTAGAAAAAGAATGAAGCGATTGATTATTTAACAAAGTTTTGATTTCATTGCTTTACTGAGATTTCATAACAGATTCTGATCTTTTCCGAAGGCAACTAACCCTGGACTGGTAAGTATTTTACTTACCCTTTTTTTAGTTTGTATGCTATTATATTATTGTATACAATAGGCGTATTAGTGCCTGTAAGTCATTCTAAATGGGCAACCCCCATAGTTCCAGTACGAAAAAGAAACAGCGAAGGCAAAAGATCTGTTAGAATTTGTGGAGACTTTTCAGCAACTGTTAATAAATTTTGTGAAACTCAATTTTATCCACTTCCATCTCAAGAAGATATTCTAACAAATATAGGATCTGGAAATTATTTTTCAAAAATTGACTTATCAATGGCCTTTCATCAATTACCTATAGCTCATGAGTGTCAAGAGTTGCTGACACTGAATACACCAAGGGATTTACTACGTTATACGAAATTACTTTTTGGTATAAAATCAGCATCTTTCTTGTTCCAGAAAAAAATGGATGAAATTCTAAAGGATTTTTCATTCACTGATTGCTACATTGATGATTTATTTATACGTGCAAGTACCAAGGAAGAATATAAACATAGATCAGAACTGGTGCTACAGAAACTACATGATTACAATGTGAAAATAAATATTCAGAAGTGTGTTTTTTTTAAGGATGCAATTAAAGTTCTGGGTCATATTAAAGATCCTGAAGGCATCCATCCGCTTAAAGAAAAATGTAATGATATTTCAAATACAAAGTTACCTAGCAGTGTCACAGAATAGAAAAGTTATCTAGGGCTTCCAGGTTATTATCAGCATTTTATACCCAATTTAGCTTCAAAGCTGAATCCTTTATACAAATTATTAAAGAAAGACGCAAAATGGGATTTCAACAAAGAATGTATTGATGCTTTTGAAAAAAGTAAAACTTTATTAGATAAACATAATGTTTTGGTACATTATGACGTAACAAAGCCCATTGCTCTACAATGTGATTCATCTGAGTATGGTCTTGGAGCAGTTTTGTGCTATGAGTTATCACCTGGTTTATTGAGACCAATATTTTCTGCATCAAAGACCCTTAACAAAGCAGAAAGAAACTTTGCTCAGGAATATAAAGAAGCTTTAGCTATTATTTTTGGCCTTAAACGTTTCAACAAATATTTACAAGGAAGAAAATTTATCATTGAAACTGATTCAAAGCCTTTGTTGACCTTACTGGGCCATGATAAACCTGTTCCTGAAATGGCTAATTCAAGGATGAAGAGATGGGCATTGATTTTATCCAGCTATGACTACATTATGAAGTACAAAAAGGCCAAGGATCTACTGTTAGCTGATGCTCTTTCTCGCCTCCCTTGCGAAGATAATGAAACAGTTGACAGATGTGCTCATGAATTTGTATGTCATTTCACAGAATTTGAGGATCTGACAACCAAGGATATTGGAAAAGCGAGTGCAATTGATTGTGATGTCAGTAAAGCAATAACCTACACCAGATTTGATTGGCCATCAGTTGTTCGAGATTCTTTGCAGGAATATTACAAAGTCAGAAATGACTTGAGTATCGAAAATAATTGTCTACTAAGAGCAAATAGATTAGTTATTCCAAAATGCTTAAGAGAAAAAGTTCTTCAACTTTTACATACTGAACACCCTGGAATAGTGCGAATAAAACATCTTGCTCGAGGATACTTCTGGTTTCCAAAAATAGATGCAGAGATTGAATCTTATGTAAACAAATGTGCTCCATGTCAAATGAAAGGCCAAGTGCACCCAGAGTTCCATTGAATAACTGATCTTTAACAGGAAAACCATTTGAAAGAATCCACATTGATTATGCCGAATATGAAAATCACAACATGTTGATTGTTAAAGATTCCTATTCAAAGTGAATTGAAGTAGCACTTGTTTCTAACACAGATTCTAAATCTACAATACAGAAGTTTCGGCAAATGTTCGCTACTTTCGGATTACCAATTGAAGTTGTATCTGATAATGCTAAACAGTTTAAATCCGAAGAATTTGTAAAAATTTTTAAGTCAAATGGTAGAATTTTAAGAAATTCACCCACATATCATCCAAATTTCAATGCAGAAGCAGAGAAATCTGTTAATATTGTTTAAAACATGTTGAAAAAACACAAGTTTTCCAACAAAGTTTATGATAGTTTTCAACATAGGTTAGACTGCATACTGTTTGGCTATCGAAACACGCCTTCATCAGTCACACTGAAGACACCTGCTGAGCTTATTTTCAAATTTACACCACAAACCAAGATTACGAAGCTCAGAAGTGATCACACTATACAGGAAAAAAACTTTCAAGAGAATCAAAGGTCTCGTTCTACTGCCAGTGAAAGACATTTTGATCTTTGGGAAAATGTTCTTGTAAAATCAACCAGAAACAAGGAGATTAAATGGTTTCCTGGTATAATCACGAAGAAAATTAGTGAAAATACCTACCTGGTACGTGTAAATGGCCAAGTGCGCTTTGTACATGCAGATCATTTAAGAAAGTGTACGCTTCAAATTCCTGAAATCCCTGTGCCACATAGTGCGCCACTAGATTATGCAAGTGGATTTTCAATGAAAACTACTGATTCTAATGCAAAGTCAGGTTCTGATTTATCTGATACAATGAAAGATGATACTGCATCTCAAACTGCAATAGAGACAACAGTCGAGAAAGAAGAGATTCCACCGAGAGCTGTTAAAACACCGAAAAGAATTCTGGACTGCCATAAAAACTCGAATTTCCAGTTACTTAAAACTCCACGACTCAAAAGAAACAAAACCGCCAAATTGATTGGATTTATAGTTCTGTAAATGAATGTCTGGTTTGTAAAACAATTTTTTAAAGGGGAGAATGTTGTGTAATGTAATATTTATGGCAATACTGTAAGTTTTAACTATGGTTTTGGCAACAGTCGTTATAAAAATTTTGAATAACTATGTTTCGACGAATTCTTGCTGTCTATCTTTTGAATCATGAAAAGTATTATTAATTTAATTAATTATTGACTTTTAATAATGCTTAAATATATTACATTAGCCAAACACAATTTTCGCCAATAGCATTATTTGCACTTCGCGTGTGTAAATGTGTGTATTTGAAATGAAATATAATTTTTTTTGGCTTGTGGTATTTTTTATTCTTATTTTTTCTTTTTATTTCAAGTGAAATTAGTTAAAGACATACATTTTAAATGTGTGTATTTTAAATGAAATGAGTAAGAGGCATGAATTATAGGCATGCAACAGACGAATTTAATGTCGTCGATAAAACAAGGAGGATTTTTTTCTCATGGTTATAGTACAGTGTGGCGAAACCTGCAAGCAGTCTTTTCCACACGTACTGTCCATTACTAAAGAATATCATACAAAAAACTGGTGGAACTAGAGAGAAAAATAGAGCTCGATCTAAAAAACTGTTACAGTAAAAATTAGGAAAGTATTTTCGATCTGAAAATATGCGTATAAAAGGAAGGGAATCAGATGATCTGTAAAGCTCATGAAATAACCCAAATTTTTGTTAGCTGAAAATGAGGTCTGAGCTTTACTGGTGCCTTAAAATCAATCAAGAAAAAAGAGGCATTTTTAACTCACCCCGTATTTCAATCATCCACAACCAGTTTAAAAATTTGGGTTCATAACTATATCTTACAGGCTGATGTAATGAAGTATGAGAACGGTTCGTTCGGTACAAAGTGTGAACACAATTCCACTCCAGCGATTTTGATAACTGAAAGATCAAAGCTTCAAGTAAACTCGAAACCTTGAATAGATACGATTCAATCATATACTCAATCATATAATCATATATTCAATCATATACATTCCTCAACAACTTGATTATATTAATGTTGTACTTTAATTATCACACTATGGTTTATATTTGTTTAACGTTGTGGAGCTTAAACGATTTGAGGCAACATAACAATATATTCTATTTTGACTACTTTCCTCATTAATCATTTTGTGTGAATAATAGTATAATTCTGAATATAAGGCACCAGTACAGCTCAGTCCACATTTGCAGCTAACAAAAATTTGGGTTATTTCATGAGCTTTACAGATCATCTGATTCCCTTTCTTTTATACGCATATTTTCAGATTGAAAATGATTCCCAATTTTTACTGTAACATTTTTTTTCGATCGAGCTCTACTTTTCTCCCTGATTCCTCCAGTTTTTTGTTTGATTTCATATCTTTTTCAGATCCTTTCAGGAACTTTATAAATCACTTTCAACTGACAAATCTAAACTATTATTAGTATTAGTTTAAAGTTATTAGTAGACATATTAGTTTGGCGAAATACCGGAAATGACTCCAAGTTGGCTTCAATTTTGGACGTCAGATTTGGCGATGTATCGCCAAGTTGGCGGAAAACTTGGCGACATTTGGCGACAGAACCACTTTTTTCCAGATGGTAGACCCACTGCAGTTTCTCGGTATGTACGCAGATTTTCTTATGACGATAGTTATCTACATAGGTTTTCATAGCTTCATTATCAAACTAGTATTAAAAAATGCTCTGACGAGCACAAAAAAGGTTAATATGTTTTTAAGTATAAAAAAGGATTTGACAAGTGCTTCTGTTAACAATTGAGCATGAGGAAGGACTAGGGATCCCTTCTTGGCTACAATTCACTTCAATGCCAACTTTGAAAAAATCATATTTGCACTTTTTCCATATAAAAGAAATCAGTCACAGTTACTATAAAAATGTGCAGTGCAAAGACATTAAAAGTAAAGATGCGACTTGATTAGATATAAATGTAAGGCAAGGCGACATAGGTCCAAAAACCTAGGTATGCAGGTATCACATTCATGAACTGACAATAACCACGTCCGCAGAGTAGAATTGGCCAGAAAATTTATTTATAGTATACTGCAGAGTGAACAGTGCAGTTAACACGTAAAACTCAGTGGGAAGTTTTACTAAAGTACCGCAACATTCTTTTATATGGAAAAAGTGTAAATATGATTTTTTCAAAGTTGGCATTGAAGTGAGTTGTAGCCAAGAAGGAATCCCTAGTCCCTCCCTCATGCTCAATTGTTAACAGAAGCACTTGTCAAATCCTTTTTTATATTTAAAAACATATTAACCTTTTTTTGTGCTCGTCAGAGCATTTTTTAATACTAGTCATTTAATTTTTTTGATAAAAACTGAAGATGTTGAAAAACTGGGATGTATGTTTAACTTTCAACTTTTAAGTCGATACACTGATCATGTAGTTGATAAAAATCTTAAGAAATCAAATAAAAATTTATATTTTTCACTGTTTGGATTAATTAAAAATACTCGTTAAGGTGATTACCACCTAAAAACTGAAATGTACGTTTAAGTTTTCTCTCTTTAAGTTGATAAAAATCGTAAGAAATCAGTCTTTTTCTATAAAACATGATATTTTCGATTGTTTTTCACTTAATTAACAATACTCATCAAGGCTATAACTGTTGAAAAACTGGGATGTATGTTTAACTTTCAACTTTTAAATCAATACACTGATGTTGTATGTAACAGTCGAGGAACTTTGCGGACAACTTTACTGCCCTGAACTGACTCTGTCATGAACATGCCCGGCTGTGGACAAACCCTATTGCCTAGGACAGAGCCGATTATTTTTCGTGAACGGTCGCGGACAGAATTTCTTGCTAACTTTAAGCTTCTTTGGAGTTCGTAGAAGTGGCAACGGCAGAACTGAAGAATTAATTCTTGAACTTTCGAGGACATTAAGGGTCCCTGGAGTTTCGAGACAAAAGCCTATCTAACGGCGTAATTTTTTTTTTCCAACCACCTTCGTCGTTCCAAGGCCAAGCTCGCACTTTGATTGGTTGTTGCTCTCGGCACTGTTTTCACGTAACTTGGCGATAATCATACTTGGCGTAGCGATAGACGCTTCCATCGATTTTGATTTCCTTCCGAACCGAATACGAAGTAAACCGAGTACAAAGTAAAAAGTTGTGTGTAAAAACTTTTAAAGAGTACAGCTTTCAGTAAGACACGTTCCATCCAATCCAATGCTGCAAGAGAAAAGTTACTTTGTACTCGGTTCGGAAGGAAATCAAACTCCTCGACGGAAGCATCTATCGCTACGCCAAGTATGATTATCGCCAAGTTACATGAAAACAGTGCCGAGAGCAACAACCAATCAGAGTGCGAGCTTGGGCTTGGAACGACGAAGGTGGTTGGAAAAAAAATTACGCTACCTAACGGGTAGTAGCATACGTCTCAGTATATATCCAACCAACCAACCGACATTAAGGGTGGACAGTAAGCTGTAGTGTGTAGAATGTATGATATGCAAAAGTGATGTTTCTTTTTTTGTGAAAGTACGCGATTATTTTATGAATTGTGTCGTGATAAAATAAATGCGGAAAATGTATAGTGGTTCGTTCAGTTCAAGACTTTAGGTGTGTTTATTGGTGTGTTTTAAGCGAACTAATTTATGAACTTACGCAGAGTGAAGCTTATTGGCGTAGTCAGTAAGATGCTTTCGGGAAGGAGGTGCAAGGTGAGAGCTTTTTATTAATGTGACTTCCTATTATATATATATATATATATATATATAGGTATTTAAACTGTATCTGTGATGAATTTATTGAGATTTTTACGATTTTATTTCATATTTTGACATTAAAGAAAATTTATTTTGTGTATAACTAAATAGTACGTCAGTGCTGAATATTATTTGTACGACAGTGCTAAGGTGTAGTAATATTATGATAGTATGAGGGTAATGTTTTTTAGTGCCAGTTGGTGGAAGATAGTTTAAATGGATTATAACTGTTTATAAATTTTCTTATTATTGGTTTTATATATGAAATATTTTGCTATGAAAGGAAAGCTGTCTATATTTTAGAAAATATTTGAGTATTATTTGTGTATATGTGTTGACTGAAGGATTTATAAATTATGATAAGTGTTCATTGATATATGAGTGTATATATACCGGGTGATCCAGAAGTTTCGGGAGTTTTGAAAAGTTAATAATTAGGAAACTATGTATAATACAAAGGTTCTGTTTTCAGATATATGCTCAGAAACATGTGGGATTTTTGTTTAGAATGAATTTTTTTAAATATATATAGTTACCATTTTTAACAACAGGTGGCGCTGTTGTATAAGACTGAATGTACCTATACCATGCGTTATATAGACACATGAGTTCATTGCGGAACTTCTTTTCTATGATATTGATGAAATTTCGTTTTAAGGGTGGTTTATGTTCAAACATTTGTTGTAAGGTAAATAAAATTGCATTGTAAGGGAAATTTGATACAAAATTTCATGAGCAACTACAGTGTTTAGACATTGTCTAGACTATGTTTAGACACATCTTTGCATGTCGCGTTGTTTTCATATCGTACAATACGTCAAGTTAAAACTGCAAAAGAATCGATGGCCATTGCAAATGTGAAATGCTATGGTAAGCAAAGTTTGAGAAAAAGGCTCATTGGAAGATCGTAATAGAAACAAGAGATCCCAAATGTCTGTTACAATCGTAAATTAGGTAGGATTCTATGCCAATACTCTGTAGAAATCACCAGTTCATGGTGAGTGCAGTAAACTTGTGCTATCACGATGAACTGAAATTTCTTCTGGAATTTCTTTCTGCTCTGAGGATACTGTACACGCTGTTTTGCATCGGCTCACGGCGGTACTTAGAAGCCATGAGCGTCATGATTAAACTTTGTAACCCTTGGACACTAATTCTTTCTTTTAAATGAGCTGTATCATGCTATAAAAACAATACTATCAATTTTAGCGCCACCTGCTGTCAAAAAGTGCAACTAACATAATATGATTTTTTCATCGAAAAAACAAATCCCACAAGTTTCTCAGCATTTCTGTGAAAACCGCATACTTCTATTGTTTATGGTTTTCTAATTATTAGCATTTCAAAAGTCCCGAGACTTCTGGATCACCCGGTATATATTAGAATAATTTTATTTTGTGTATAGAGTTACTTATTGAAAAGATATTATAGTATAGGTGTTTGGAAACGTAATATATGTATGTATATATTTCGAGTTATGATATAGGGGGTCGGTTAATCCGATAGAGTAACATTGAGTGTGTATAAATTTTTTTGAATGAAATTTAGATTGATTTATGAAATAGTATTTATTGAAGTATTATATTATGATATGATACATGTGAAAGTGTTGATTTTTGAAAATACTATAGGGCTCACAATGGTATTGAATTTATATATGGGATATGGTTACAAAGTGTGACTTATTTCTGGTGCTTATTAGAGTGGTGGATTAGTGATTCCGAGTTACGTTTAAATTGAGTTTTTGCCAATTTGCTAGACAATTTACTACCCTCTTGTGAAACTATTTAAGAGGTGACAAAGTCATTTTTGGGCAAGGCTCGTAAAGAAGATTTACGGTGTTTGGCTGAAGAATTGGGAGAGCACCCTGAATCGGATGCAATAATAGCTGATTTAAAGCAACTGATTATGGCGAGCAAAAACTATGAAATAGAGTTTGTAAGAGGATTGATGGAAACGATTATAGAGACGAGAAAGGAAAACGAGGCGAAGCGATTGGAAAGAGAGGAGTGAGAGTTTGAATTGGAGAAGTTGAGGATGGGGAAAGATAGTGAAAAAGCAGAAATTAAGAATGAATTGGAAATGAAAGCCTATAATTATGGAATTGAATTTGCGAAACTTATACCGAAATTTAATGTCAAGGAGGATGACATTGTTTTGTATTTATCTATTTTTGAACGCCAGGCAAAGAGGCTGCGCGTAGATCCAAAACATTGGGTATCGAACTTGTTGGCTTTAGTGCCGTCCGATATTATACAGGTTCTCGCACGTGAGGCAGAGGAAAAGTTTGAAGACTATGAATATATTAAAGGGATTCTGCTGAAACGGTTTAAGTTATGCCCTGTGAGATTCCGTAGAACGTTTATGGAACATCAAAGAAACCCTGAACGCACATGGCGAGAATTTGTATTTGAATTAAATGGTTATTTCCAAGAATGGATTGATGGACTTAAAATTGTTGATTTTAATTCTTTAAGAGATTTGATTGTAACTGATCAATTAAAAAGAAAAGTGCCTTATGAGATTCGAGATCTTTTTGTGGATGAATGGCCTAAAATAGTATCTCCTACTGAATTGGCTGAGAAACTTGACTTATATGAAAGTGTGAGACAAGATTCTAGGAAGTTAGTTAAGAAAGATAGGTTTTCAGAGAAGAAGAGTAATTTTTCATTTAATTCTAAGCACACTGATAATAGAAATGCTGGTTTTGCATCGGAACGCAAATATGAGTCAAGAGTTGGTACTTATAAAGCAAGGACGCTGATACCTAATAAAATTACTTGTTATTCGTGTGGAAAAGAGGGACACAAGACTCCATTTTGCCCAAATAAACGTCGTACTCAAGGTGTACAAAGAGCACAAATGAACTCTGTGCAGTCGAATGAGAAAGTTGGAGAAGAGCAGTCCTCGATATTAACTGCAAAAATAACAATACCTGTTTCGGCCTGCGTGAGAAGAGATGGAAAATTTGATGAATTGGAAGTAGTCAGGATTAGATGTGGAAATAATATGTTAGACGGTATCTATGATTCTGGTGCACAGATCTCTGTGATACGGGCAGACTTAGTCAAGGATGTATCAGTTGAAGGAGAAGGAAAGATTGAGATAACTTCAGCATTCGGAGAAAGTAAAGTCGCTCCATTAAAAATAATACCGATGAGAATAGACGATAAAATTCATGGAGAAGTAATGGTAACTTGTACCGTTTCCAAGAAATTGGTGAATGATATGCTTATATGTCCAACTGCTTATGAAGCATTAAACCATAAGGTTATATTATATACGAAGGTTGAGAATGTCTCTGATCTCACTGGCGATGTTGATTTGGAGGGTGGAAATGAGTTAGAAATGGACAATGAGCATGGAAATGTTGAAAAGTTGAATTCTGATCCTGAAACTGATGAACTTGATTTGAGTAAGAAGGAAACAGAGGAATCTTTTATAAAATTACAAAAAGCTGATGATACCTTAAGAAACATTTGGGAAATGGCTGAAAATAATAAAAGTGCTTATTTTATAGAGGAAGGTATTCTTATGCATTCTGAAGATGCCTGTGGTGAAAATGTGAAGCAGGTGGTGTTGCCTCAGTGTAAGAGACAGTATATTTTATCTGTTGCTCACGAAATTTCTTTGGCAGGTCATTTGGGAGAACAGAAAACAAAACAGAGAATAAAGTATTCCTTTTATTGGCCTGGATTGAAACAAGATGTTAAAAGGTTCTGTACAAGTTGCAAACAGTGTCAATTAAGATGAACTGCCACATATAGAGATGGGATACCTATACGTCCCTTGGTTCGACCTGAAAACGCTTTCGAGGTGTGGAGTGTGGACTGCATTGGTCCTTTGGAACCGCCTTCTCGTAGAGGTAATAAATTTGTGATAAGTGCCGTAGACTTGTGTACTCGGTGGGCTGAAGCCGTGCCAGTTAAAAATATTACTGAAAAAACTACTTGTGACGTTCTGATGAAAATATTTACCCAAACTGGATTTCCGACTACCATATGTACAGATCAAGGACCAAATTTTACTTCGCAATTGATAGAAGCATTTCTGGCTATTTTAGGAGTTGCACCTAGATTTTCAACTCCAGGACATCCTGAAAGCATGGGTGCAGTAGAGCGTTGGAATAGAATTTTGAAAGATATGTTGAACAAGAACATTCAAGATAATGGTCGTGATTGGGACTTACACTTACCTTACTTATTGTTTGCTTATAGAGAAGTACCACATAGTGCTACCGGAATGTCTCCTTTTCAGTTGGTTTATGGTCGTATTCCTCCTGGACCGATGAAATTATTGAAGGAATTTTGGACAGGGAAGTGGAAAATTCCCCTGACAGCCTCCCCTTCTATAGAACAGTACATGAAGGAATAACTCGAGAGATTACAGGATGCGCATAAGATTGCATCAGAAAATGCTGATAAAAATCAAGCTGATTAGCTTCCCGTTATAATCTTCGGTCTCGAGAAAAAACTTTTTCTGTTGGCGATCAGGTGTTGATTTTACATCCATCGTCGTCTCATAAATTGTTGAAAACATGGATTGGTACGGCCACAGTGATTGAAATTACACGACCGTATTCTGTTACTGTTAAGTTAGATGATGGTAGTACAAGAAATTTGCATGTAGATAAAGTACGTCCCTTCATCACAAGAGTTGACCATATAGGTTTGGTATTTGAAGAGGACTCTGACTTTGGAGATTTATATTGCCCTCCACATGGAAAAGATTCCGGTAGCAAAGATACTTTTGCTCCAGTGACTATGAAGAAAGCGAAAAGGGATGATGTAAAAGAGATTAGTATGAAAGAAAATGAATCTTTAAGTGACGTTCAGAAACAAGAACTTATTTTTATTTTGGAAAACTTTTATGAATTGTTCAGTAAGAAACCGGGAATGGCAAAGGTGGATGGTCATGCTATTCGAGTTAATGCTGAGTGTTCATCAAAGAGATTGTCACCATACAGAATTCCCATAACTTTACAGGAAGAAGTTGATGATCAAATTTGCGAATTACTTGAGCAAGGACTGATCGAGCCTAGCAATAGTGAGTGCGCGCATCCAATTGTTTGCGTGGCAAAGAAAGATGGAACCGTTAGATTATGTGTGGACTTTAGGCACTTAAATGGCTTTACTATACCAGATGCATATCCCATGAAAATTGCAAAGTATTTGTTATATGAAATTGGACAAGCAAATTATATTACAATATTAGACTTATTTCGGATCACAATCCACTCACTTATCTTACATCTAGTGTTCCCCATGGTGCAAAATTGGCACGTTGGTCTCTGGCTTTGCAGAGATATAACTTGAAAATGACATGTCGTAAAGGTTCTAAACATTCTAATGCAGATTCCATGTCGAGATTGACTTTTGATAAATCTTAAAACACCTATTAATTTTTATTTGGTTTCTGGAAGTAAAGAAAAAAAAAGAAAGTGTATGATATTTTAAATTTTTACTGTATTTTGCTATATTTGTTTATTTATGCTTTTATTTAATGATGATTATAATATATGTATATATTGTAATATTTGTGTATATATTTATGGCTATTAATTTTATTTAATCTAAAAGAAATGGGAAGATTCACATTGCTCTCACCCTTGCTAATAAAATTTTTGTGTGTATGTAATTTAAGGCTTCATTGTGTCAAAAGCCACTAATGAGCTCTTTTAGGAGGGAGTTGTAAGAGTTGAGGAACTTTGCGGACAACTTTACTGCCCTGAACTGACTCTGTCATGAACATTCCCGGCTGTGGACAAACCCTATTGCCTAGGGCAGAGCCGATTATTTTTTGTGAACGGTCGCGGACAGAATTTCTTGCTAAATTTAAGCTTCTTTGGAGTTCATAGAAGTGGCAACGGCAGAACTGAAGAATTGATTCTTGAACTTTTGAGGACATTAAGGGTGAACAATAAGCTGTAGTGTGTAGAATGTAGATATGCAAAAGTGATGTTTCTTTTTTTTATGAAAGTACGCAATTATTTTATGAATTGTGTCGTGATTAAATAAATGTGGAAAATGTATAGTAGTTCGTTCAGTTCAAGACTTTAGGTGTGTTTATTGGTGTGTTTTAAGCGAACTAATTTATGAACTTACACAGAGTGTAGCTTATTTTGTAGTTGATAAAAATTTTAAGAAATCAAATAAAAATTTATATTTTTCACTGTTTTGCTTAATTAAAAATACTCATTAAGCTGATAACCACTTAAAAACCGAAACGTACGTTTAAGTTTTCTCTCTTAAGTTGATACAGGCATGAGATTCTTCAGCGGATCCGCGGTTTTCCGCTTTTTTGTCATTTTCCGCGTTTCATGAATCGCGGAAAAAAACCTAGGTTTTCGACAAAAAATCGCGAAAAAAAACGCTATTTTCGTCAAAATATCGCGGAATAGAAATGGGATTTTCGTCGAAAGGTCGCGGGAAAAGAAGCTATTTTCGTTGAAAGGTCGCGGAAAAAAAGCTATTTTCGTCAGAAGGTCGCCTAAAAATGCCATTTTTGCCGAAAGGTCCCAAAAAATGCTATTTTCGTCAAAATATCGCGATAAAAACGCCAAATTCGTCAATATATCGCAATGAAAACGCCGATTCCGTCATTATATCGCGATGAAAATGCCGACTCCGTCAATATATCGGCGGGAAATGCATCAAAAAATCGCGAGAAAAACGCGGATTCCGTCAAAATATCGCGAATAAAACCTCGATTTTCGTCAAAACATTGCGAAAGAATCACGGATTCCGTCCTGAGATCGAGAAAAAAACGCGGATTGCATCAAAAGATCGCGAAAAAAACGCGATGTTCGTCAAAAAACCGCAATTTTCGCTAAAAAAATCGTCGAAAAAACGAGATTTTCGATTACAGATCGCCAAAAAAAACGCAAATTTCGTGAAGGAATTGCTGAGAAAATACGAATTTCGTCAGAAAATTTGCTGTAATATTGTTTTCAACAACTTTTTTGCAATTTAGTGGCAAATTAAGCATTAGCTTGCCATGTTTGTTAATTAATGTTTTGAGTGAAAACATGTTATATTTTAAATTGGACAAATAGTTAAGATTGTTGTGTAAAACATTGCATCAGAAATGCCAATTTAAAATAGAAATTTTAATTTCAGAACTACTTATAATATTTGCATAAATGGATTCACTCTCACTCTCTTCCTCCCCCCCCCCCAAAAAAGGTGTTACACGCGCACTATTTGAAATAATTTCTCATTTTCCGGTTCACGCGCTTTTCCTCTTTTTTTAATTTTTTGCAATCTCATGCCTGTTGATAAAAATCGTAAGAAATCAGACTTTTTCTATAAAACTTGATATTTTCTATTGTTTTTACTTAATTAATAATACTCATTAAGATGTCTATCAATCAAAATTCAAATATATGTTTAACTTTCTTCTGTTGAATTGATAATCTGATCTTGTAGTTGAAGAAATCTAAATAAAATGTTTAAAAACTGAGATTTTCTATTGTTTTGCGTATTAAAATTATGGTTGTTCAAAATTCAAATATGAATTTAATTTTCATCTTATAGTATGATTCCGTGTTGAGATGCGATTGATAATATTTTTGAATACAGAAGGTCATTTCCCATTCCTGTTACAATAGAGCGTTAACCCTTTTTTATGTTCCTTTTTTCTACTAGGGGGCGATCGTGGAGGGGGACGCACGGTGGGCGCAGGGGGACAGCCGCAGGGACGGTAGTGGTGGCAATGGAGGCGGGACGGTCCCGCCGCCTTTTGAGCTTAAACTCTCGTTTTCCTACTACTAAAGGTATAGCTAAAAATGTAGTTCAACAGAAAATCAAGCATGTAGATTACTTGCGATGTCTACAACAAGAAAAAACTGGTATTGAGAAGCAGACAAGAATCGCTCAAGATGTACACCACCTGTACACATTAACACAGAATAAGATTAGCTTAAGTCCTTTTGATGATCAGCGTTATTTGCTAGAAGATGGTATCACCAGTTTAGCATATGGACATTGTGAAATTAGTCAAGATTGTACTTGTTGAAGAAAATTGTTAATTTATTGTAAAATTATCAAGAAAATGTTGTTATGTAAATACATCTTTCCTGTAAATATACTTTTTTCTGTAAATTGTTTTGATTTAATAAAAAAATGTTGATTTTCCTTATGTGTAATTATTTAAAACTTCTTGTCAATATCTTCTTACATACTTTTTATACGTAATGCACACTTATGCAAGCATGTTCATACACACGCACACATACACACCTTTATAATATGTGTGTAAATGGTATTACATCATCAATTAATTTTTCTATACATTTTCATATTTTAAGAATTTTTTAAGACATTTTTATGATTTTATATATTTTTTAATTTCTTAAAATATTTTTTTAATTTGATGAAATTTTTTTGATTTTTTTTTTAATTTGCTAAAGTTTTTTTAAATTTGTTAATACGAGTAGATAGTGTTGGAAATGTATTAAAAAACTATGCCTTATAGCGCATTACTCCTTTACGCAACATAAGGATTTTTGTTTAATATCGTTTTATCAAATCAGTTCTATATTCTATATCGATCAATAATAATAAGAAGGCAAGATAATCTTACCTTTCATTCTTCTGATTCTTCAAAATATTCCATTCTTCATGGCCTCCGTTCTTTTTGGAATCTTCGATTTAACGTCAGCTTTTTAATACTTATTAATTACTTAAATATAGCTGAAATTATAAATAGTTAATTAATTTGTGTTCTTAATGAACAATGGGGTCGAGGCAAATTTTGAAATGAATAATAATATTGTATTCACATAAATTACATGGCTGCTTTTAGCAGCGAAAAATAGACGTTGTTACATG
The DNA here is from genome assembly GCA_964019185.1 of Maratus speculifer. Classification (NCBI taxonomy): domain Eukaryota; kingdom Metazoa; phylum Arthropoda; class Arachnida; order Araneae; family Salticidae; genus Maratus; species Maratus speculifer. The sequence goes on along the minus strand of OZ025298.1, from coordinate 10,455,818 downwards.
ACTTACATCCACAGAAAACACCAAAATAAACACTGAAAAATATTAGAATGTCAAAAAAAAGTTCGAATGTTCTTTTTCATTTGTTTTGTTTTTTGGTCGTTGTCACGTGACTTCACTGCAGTAGAAAAGGAATAAGCGTCCTTGAATGAAACAGTTTATTCGTTGTTGAATTGTTCTGAAATATTGAAAAAATGATTTCTTTTCCTTTTTTTTATGACGACAAAAAATGAAATCTTTTTATCGTGAATAGGTCTAACTTGATTTTATTCAGCTGAAATAGTGATTAGTTTATTTCAACACCCTTCCTTAATCACTTCAGATGAATAACACTGTAGGTTCATAGATTCTCGATGTTTCACTAATTGAGTTTTTGGCAGGGGTTTTGTAAGTGCGTCGGCTATCATATCTTCAGATGGGCAATATTCTAAATTTATTATTTTGTCTTCTTTGAGTTGTTTAATGGCGTGGAATTTTATATCAATATGCTTCGTATATTTCGAAAACTTCGCATTCTCTACCATCTTTATCGCACTCTGATTATCTTCGAAAATCGTTATAGGTTCATCTTGTTTCAAGTCTAAGTCGTTCAATAACTTCTCCAGCCAAATAATCTCTTGGGCTGCTGCGGCTGCTGAGATAAATTCAGCTTCTGCCGAAGAATACGCAATACAGTTCTGTTTCTTCGTGTACCAATTAATAGGTGTTTTTCCTAGAAAGTAAACATTTCCTGTTGTTGACTTCCTTGTTCTGGTGTCGCCTCCCCAATCGGAGTCTGCATAAGCTACCAATACTGGTTGGTCGTCTGTGCTGATTGTTAATCTTAATTCTCTTGTGCAGTTGAGATAATTGACCACTCGTTTTGCTGCTTTCCAGTCCATCTCACGGGGCGTTTCGCATCTTCTGCTGAGGATATTAACTGCGGCTGATATATCTGGACGTGTGTTAGTGGCTATGTATAACAAAGATCCAATGACTTTTCTAAAATTTGTATTGTTAGGCAGCAAATTTTGTTCGTCTTCTATTTTATAAAAGCCGGGGTCCATCGGAGTTCCTACGGGTTTAGCTCCTTTTAATCCTAGTTTATTTGCCAATTCTTCGATTTTTAACTTTTGGCTTAGTGTATATCCATTTTCTGTTTTCTTTATTTCCGTACCGAGGAAATACGCTATATGACCGAGATCTTTAAGCTCGTATTCTTCTTTGAGTAGATTTACTATAATATCAACAATTTTTTCGTCACCGGATAACAATATGTCGTCAACGTATATAATTATGTAAGTGTAATTTTCATTTTCTTTTCTGGTGAACAAGCAGGGATCAGCTATACTTTGATTAAAATTCAGTTTTTTTAAGGACTGTTCGATTCTTTTGTGCCAAGTTCTGGCTGCCTGTTTTAGGCCATATATTGATTTTTTCAGTCTGCAGACTTTGTTTTCAGAATTCTTTTCTATGTAGCCTTCCGGCTGTTTCATATACACTTCTTCCTCGAGCTCACCATACAGAAAGGCGGTGTCAATATCTATGTGTCTAACATTTTGTTTGTGGTATGCGGCTGCTGCTAAAAATGCGCGAACTGTTGTTTGTGAGACGACAGGGGCAAATGTCCCATCATAATTTTCACCGTATTTTTGACTATAGCCCTTCGCTACTAGGCGTGCTTTATATTTTTGAACATTTCCGTAACTATCTAGTTTCTTTTTAAATGTCCATTTTGATCCTATAATTTTTTGTTTGGTGGTGGATCCACTAATTCCCATGTGTTATGTTTTTTTAGCGAATTGATTTCCGCTTGTGTGGCTTTGAGCCAATTTTCTTTTTCCCAGGGATTATCAATTTCCTGTATGTCATTCCAGCTAGTGGGTTCATTCATTTGGTTATTGTTTACATAACAGACGTATCTGTCTGGTGGTACCCCCCTGTTCGATCTTTGCGATCTTCTAAGTTCAGTGGTGGGTTGTTTGGACGAGGTTGGTTCCTCGATTGTGTTGTTTATTTCTGCTTCGATGTAATTTTTATCATCATATGAATTTTCTGCATCTTTACTTTCTTTTAAGTTAATTTTGCTATTCTCTAGGAATTTTACGGTTCTTGCTATTACTATTTTGTTATCTTTAGTGTATACGCGGTATCCTTTTGAATTGTTATCATATCCTACGAATGTCCCTTCCTGAGCTCTATCGTCTAATTTTCCTCGATGTTGTTTGTTTACATATACGTATGCTTTGCAGCCGAATGTACGTAAATAGTGCAAATTTGGTTTGCGTTTAAACCAAAGCTCGTACGGGGTTTTATTCGTTGATCTTGTTGGTAAGCGATTTTGTAGATGATTTGCTGTATTAATTGCTTCTCCCCAAAATTTTTGCGGTAAATTGGCTTCGCGTAATAGACTTCTAGTCATGTCTAATAGTGATCTTTTTTTTCCTCTCAGCCACGCCGTTTTGGCTCGGACAATATGGCACAGATAGTTGGTGTTTTATACCTCTTTTTCTTAGATAGTCATTTGTTTCTCTACTCATGTATTCTCCTCCATTATCGGATCTTATTGCTTTCGGATATGAACCGAATTGGTTTCGTACCATAGCTATATAGTCTACTAATTTATCGTGCACTTCGTCTTTATGACTTAATAAGTATATTACTGTAAACCTAGAGTAATCGTCTATGAAGGTTACAAACATTGTTTTTCCGCCAATTGTGGGGGATCCTATGGATGTGCATACGTCTGTGTGCACTAGATCGAGTACTCTGCCTGTTTTGTTTTTATATGTTGTTTTTGGATAAGGTGCATCGCTTATTTTTGTTTGTATGCATGTTTCGCATATTGTTTCATGACTACAATTATTTAGTTCTATTCCATAGGTTAAATTTTCTTTAATCATTTCCTTTATGGAATTGTAGTTTCTGTGACCTAGGCGTTTGTGCCACAATTCTATGCAATTTTTATTTTTGCATTCATGTGCAATGTTTACTGTGTTAGATTCTATATTCTCTAACAATTCAACCTCATATAGATTGTTTTTCATTTTTGCTTCCAAGTATATTTTCCCATTTCGGGATAGCGTGCATTTATCTTTATCAAAAACTAGTTTATAACCGTTCTTTGTTGCCTTACTTACTGAAATTAAATTAGATTCTAAATCAGGTACGTATAATACTTCCTTTAATGTAATTTTGTTTACACCTCCGTCGGATGTTTTTGTCATAAATGTGGTTTCTCCCACACCATGCGAATTTAACGATTTTCCGTTTGCAATGATAACGGTAGTTTTTTCGGTGTCGTTTAATTTAGTAAACAAGTCTTTATCGTTTAAAATATGTGTGGAAGAACCAGAATCAATAATCCACGTTTGTTTTCCAGTTTTCTCAATTAGAAAGGCTGCTTCGCTGCTTCGATCTGTTTTTAGTTGTGTTTTGTAATTTGGCTTATATTCTTGTTTACGATCATTAAATTCATTTTGGTTATACGATTGTTGATAACAGAGAGACGTTGTATTATTTTTGTTTTTGTATGTTTGTTGTTTTTGTGTATTTGGGTGAGTTTGTCTACTTTTCAGATGCCAACATTCCCTGTAAGTATGACTTTTCAATTTACAGTACGTACAATATTTTTCTCTTTTGCTATTATCATTTGGGAACCTTTTTTGTGTTTTAAACGCTTTGGTAGAATTGTCACCCTGATCCGCGTTTTCAACCCTTCTGTTATATACATCAGTTAGTTTATTTATAATAAATTCTGGTGTTAAATCGGTTTCATCGCGAGCCTCAAGTGCTACAATCAATGTATTATAGCTTGGGGGTAAAGAGCACAGCAATAATGCTGAAAGGTGCGAATCATTAATAGTTTCCCCAATCGCTAATAGTTTATCTTTTAATTCTAAAATGTACGTTATGTGTTTAATTAAGTTACCATTTTCTGGCAGCCTTGCCCCATACAGTTTTCTCAATAAATGCAATTTACTAGACAAATTCCCCCTTTCATGTATGGCTTTGAGCGCGTCCCAGGTCTGTCGGGCAGTATTTAGCCCTTTTACATGCACAATCTGGGAGTCTTCAATTGCCAGGTTTATAATTGCTCTTGCTTTATTATCCTTCTTTTGCCAATCTGTGGTAATCGGATTTGGAATTGTATCTGTTATTACCTCGAAAATTTCTTCTCTTATTAATAACATTTCTATTTTGAATTTCCATGTTGAGTAATTGTTTTGATTTAATTTTTCTATTAACTGAAATTCTTTCGATGCGGCCATAATGGACCTTACTTATCAACTTATAAATATTTAATATCGTAATTCGATGAGAAATTGTTTTTATTTTTCTTTATATTATATAAGAGATTTTCTCTGTTTATTTTTATTCATTCAAATATAACGAACATATCACTTGTTATGTTTACTCATTCAATTTCAACTCATATATATCATATATTTTCAATAACGTTGAGAAAAAGAAGAACAAATATATTTTTCACAATAATTATATGCATTAGTAATAATACGATTTATTTTTATAAGGCCATTTTTATTTATTTATATCATATTATATTATAACCTTATGTGTTAATCTCAGTCTCTTGATCGATTTGTTGGAAATGTATTAAAAAACTATGCCTTATAGCCCATTACTCCTTTACGCAACATAAGGATTTTTGTTTAATATCGTTTTACCAAATCAGTTCTATATTCTATATCTATCAATAATAATAAGAAGGCAAGATAATCTTACCTTTCATTCTTCTGATTCTTCAAAATATTCCATTCTTCATGGCCTCCGTTCTTTTTGGAATCTTCGATTTAACGTCAGCTTTTTATTACTTATTAATTACTTAAATATAGCTGAAATTATAAATAGTTAATTAATTTGTGTTCTTAATGAACAATGGGGTCGAGGCAAATTTTGAAATGAATAATAATATTGTATTCACATAAATTACATGGCTGCTTTTAGCAGCGAAAAATAGACGTTGTTACATGACTTACATCCACAGAAAACACCAAAATAAACACTGAAAAATATTAGAATGTCAAAAAAAAAGTTCGAATGTTCTTTTTCATTTGTTTTGTTTTTTGGTCGTTGTCACGTGACTTCACTGCAGTAGAAAAGGAATAAGCGTCCTTGAATGAAACAGTTTATTCGTTGTTGAATTGTTCTGAAATATTGAAGAAATGATTTCTTTTCCTTTTTTTTATGACGACAAAAAATGAAATCTTTTTATCGTGAATAGATTTTATTCAGCTGAAATAGTGATTAGTTTATTTCAACAGATAGTCATATAAAGATTCATATACATAGACGGATAACTATCCACATATGCACAGAAAATCATATTTTAAACACACACACACAAATATATATATATATAAAACCAAGGATATTTTTACACATTTTTTTTTTTTTTACTTTTATACAATAAAATGGAAAACATTTATTCATGTAAAAAACCTTTTAAACCCTTCTAACAAATATTAGTGAAAAAAAAGAAAAAGAAAATGAGATAAAAATGTATCTTTGATTATGAGACGTGAAAAATAATGAAGTCAACATATTGAGTGCCTGATCATATAACACCGCTTGTGGATTACTCCTTACTCCTGTGGTCGCTGAACGCTGTAGATTGATTGCTCATTGCTCTCTTGGATTGATTGCTCCTCTCCTCTCTCTCCTCCTGCCGTTGAGCCAGCCTTCATCTACTACTCCTGTGCTGCCGCCTTCCGGTCTCTTTACGTCACCTTTTATAGTTCCCAAATAAGAGAACTTGCCATTTGTGTGCGTTTAAATTCAAAAATGAATTTAAAAATGAGTCATTATATAAACAGTTTTGATTTGAATTTTTTTTTCTCCAACTCCTATTTTTGTTTAATTTGTTTTAGCTTTAAGGATTGGTCCCATAAAAAAACTTGTCAGTGTAAAAGTTATAGATATTATTAAAAAGATGTACAATAAATTTAGTCGGATTTGATATCTTGAGAATTGACGAAGTTATGAATTTTTTCTCCCCGAAACCCCATTTTTTTCGCCAAAATTCCCTCCCCCCTGTTTCCACCCCCTTTCCAACTCCTTTGCATCTCTTCATAAAAAATAAAATAAAAAAAATTATAAAACTTTATTATACGCTTCTCGCTGGCTTTTGGCAAATAATAAATAAAAATAATCGCCAAATGATAAAAAATAAAAAAGAAAGAAAAATAGATTCCGCCGGAAACACTGAAAAATTGTATTTTTATTGTATCCCATTTTATGCAAATGTTCTATTTTTTTCGGTAATTGTTTATAAAACAGAATATCGATTATCCGTTACAGAAACTGTAAAAAATAAGAACATTATAAGGTCTCCTAAATGTTTCGATGTTTCACGTATTCTTTAAACAGTCTAAAAAAATAAAATAAAATAAAATAAATACAGTTATCATTGATTTACTGTTGTGAAAATACTCGTATATGCTAAAAAAGCTTAACCGATACATTTTTTATTTTATTTATTGCTTTTTTTTATTTGATCGACCAATGATTACTTTGCATTCAACTAATAAACAGTGATCAATTTCAATGACCAATTTCAATCCCGCATAGCAGCAAAATTTTTCTTTACTTGGAGCTTGATGCGAGTATATTTGTTTGTGTTTTTACCGGCGCGATGCCAGTACTTAGATCAGGTGCGTGCGAAGAGAAAACTAGAGGTCTGCACGGGCCGAAATTTCCAGGCCCGGGCCCGACCCGGTCCGAAAGTTAAAATTTCGGCCCGAGCTCGGCCCGGTCCGGAAAAAAGTTTAAAATTCGGTCCGAACCCGGCCCGGCTCGAGGGAATTTCAACAGAACATTGATCTTTAATCTTATGGAAGAGTTCTGACCAAAAAAAATTATATTAGTCCTTTTTTTTCCATGTTTATAATCTCCATTTATGCAGAAGTGCCGTAGGCTGCGATATCTTTGCTTTTAAATGAATCTTTGTTTGTTGTATGTAAATGTTTCAGTTATCACTAGTATTATTAATCCATATTCCCTGTAATGGAGACAAAAAATCGAAAAAGCGGTATATGGTAAAATTTCCAAAGACGAAATCGCTTTGGAACGAAAAAAAATGCATTCCCTTCTTAACAGATGTAAATGTTTAATATATTTTTATCTCCCGTATTGTTGTATTCAATTTGCATGGTTGAACATTTTAAAAGAAACTTTCAGTTTTCAGTTTAAAAAAAAAAATTCCGTCATAATCATGTTTTTTTTTTTTTTTTTTTTTTTTTTTTTTTTTTTTTTGTGTGTGTGTGTGTGTGTGTGTGTGTTTAATTCTATTTTAAAACGCCTAGTAATCTACGATTCTTTAAGAGGAATAAATTCTAATGTTTAATTGTAGAATATGATGGCTTAAAAGTATATGCTTTTTTTGCAGAAATTTTTGGACAAAGCCAAATATTACTGATTTATAAAAAGTCGAGAAAAGGATTTTCATATAGGAAGATTCAATAGGAACTGATTATTTTGGTCCATGAAAACTAGGAAGAATGGAATCAGTCTCGGCTTCGTACGGAAAAAAAAAAGTTAGGCCCGGCCCGATACTCCAGCAAAAAAATTAAGTCCCGAGCCCAGCCCGGCCCGAAAAGATCAATGACTAGGCCCGGCCCGGCCCGAAAGGATTAGTGACTAGGCCCGACCCGGCCCGGCCCGGCCCGGCCCGAGTCTTCAGAAGTAAGGCCCGCGCCCGGCCCGGCCCGAATGCCATTATTGGAAATCGGCCCTAGCCCGGCCCGTGCAGACCTCTAGAGAAAACTGCGCCAGGGGCAACGTTTCAATTTGACGCCCCCTCACCCAACTTCTTATAACAGGATAAAAAATGACGTTGATAGTATAAATTTGGCCAGGCCAAGACTGGCTCCTCTGGGAGCCCACGGCTAGAGAATGAAAAGGGGCCCCTTATGGGAAATTTAGAGAAAACAGAATATTATATTTTATTTTTAAATTTAGGCTTGGATGGAAAAAAAAAACACACACACACAATTAGGCTATTTTTTCACTTGGAAAATAGGGGAGTAAAATGTAAGCTTTTTGTAATGTTGTTAACTTACTTTCACAATATGTATTTATATTATTTTTATACACCATACCAAAACTAATTCCATGCAAGAAAAAAAAAAAAAAAAAAAAAAAAAAAAAGAATTCTTCATTTTAAGTGGTTATTACTTAAAAATGAGCTTGGGATATATTTTTAGTTTTCGGCAATCAAATGACTGTGTCGAAGTCATAATAATCTAAATCCTATTGTGATGCCTAAGTAAATATTAAAAGTAACATAACAGTAATAAAAAAAGGTGGGTACGTGTGATCGCAGATCGCTCAGAGTATTTCCTTTGTATCTTTTAAAACAACTTATCCTTTAATTAATAATTTTAAATTGTTGATTTATAATTATTAAATTCTTACATAGATGGTAGCATCAATAAATTTAAACTAAAAGGAAATTATTTATTTTAATTAAATTAAAAATGTTCAAATTAAATTTTTTAATTAAAATTCAAAATGCAAAATTCTTTAAAAACGCGAAATAAGAAGACAAATAGCGGAAATATAAATAAAATTTAAAATGTTTAGAAATGAAAAAAAAATGTTTAAATGAAATTTAAAATGCTGAATCATTAATAAACCGCTCGTTTTTAAAATAGAAAGAAAATTGTAATTAATATATATATATATATATATATGAATATTAGTGATAAAAAATAATATAAACCCTTAAATCGGCAAAAAGTACGATTAAAAAAAATCTATCTTACTAGGGAATTGGAAAAAGTGTAAGTCACCGATTTTAACGAAAGTGATATCGTTGGAAAGAGCTCATTGTGAGGAGTAAAAGACTCAAAGGAACTAACCGTTGGAAATGAGCCGTTTTCGAGATATCCGACAATTTATGTCACGTAGCTAGTGAACATTTACTGGGAAACCGCAAAACATTTTGGTCTCGATTTTAACGAAAGTGGTATCGCTGAAAAGATATTATCGGGAGGATTAAAAAACTCACTGGAATCACCCGCCGGAAATGAAACGTTTTTAAGATATTCGACAATTTGTATCACGTAGCTAATGCACACTTACTGGGAAACTGCGTTAAGTTACATAAATTGTCGGATATCTCGAAAACGACTCATTTCCGAAGTGTAGCTCCATTGACTTTTTACTTCTCAAAATGATATCTTTCCAACGACATCTTTTTCATCAAAATCGAGACAACAATTTTTTGCGGTTTTCTGTTAGGTGTGCACTAGCCCAGTATGTAAGCTACGTGGCTTAAATTATCGGATATCTCGTAAACGGCTCATTTCCGATGGGTAGTTCTTAAGAATTTTTTACTTTCACGATAAGATCTTTTCAATAATACCACTTTCGTCAAAATCTAAACTAATTGTTTTGCAATTCCCCAGTAAGTATGCACTAGCTACGTTACATAAATTGTCAGATATCTCGAAAACGACTCGTTTCCGACGGATAGTTCCAGAGAGTTTTTTACTCCTCATAATGAGATCTTTCCACCGATACCACTTCCGCTAAAATCGGTGACTTACACTTCTTGCTTTTCCCTAGTTAGTATAAAAACTTCAAATTCCCGCACCACGGTTCGAATTGTGAATTTTCTGCTTACTAGCTAGTCTGTTTTCCTAAAAGTATTTCACATACCTTTCCCTGAAGGACATAGCTAACGCTTTGTTTGTTTGTTTGCGTTTTATGCTGGTCAATTATCTACACGTGGGATATAGGCACTAAGTGGAGGGGTGCCCGTGGGGGTCTTTCTAAGGGAACCTAACCCGTATTTACGCAAGGAAATGCAAGGTTTGAAGAAAACCACAGAAAACTCCGAAAGTCCAGGCCGTCGGTCGCGATTGGGTTCGAACCCAGCACCTACCGTCTACCAATTTGGAGGTCAGAATCTCTTGGCCATTGGTGGGGGCCATAGCTAACGCAAATTGCCAACTCTTAACAGCTATATCTGGAGCACTATCTAATATCATGCTGAATATCATGCTATCATATGGGTCTTTTAAAATAATATTCCAGAACATTGAGCCTATTACTTCTTGTAGAGGCTTGCGTGGGCCCGGTATTTGCCCGAGACCCATATTCCGCGCGGTCTGCGGGCCGGTCAGACAAAGAAATTTAGCGGGAGTGCTGAGTCGGTAAAAAAAAATTAGGGAACCTGCCAATCCGATATAAAAACTTAAATGAAGACGATAAAATAGATCCGCATTTAGTGAATGACTTTCGCGAGAATGGGTATAAATGTGCGTCACGGGCCGATGCTAATTTGACACCATCCAAACGAAAACGCGAGCATCGGGCAGTTATGTGGTACAAGAGGCAGGGTTTAATTTCTTCAGCAGACTCATACCTAAGGCCGTGATCAGGTGTGCACTTTTTTTCTACTTAGTAGAATCGGGCCAGAACTGGACTTAAATGTTCTCAGAATGTGTAGGGCAGTTACTATGTTTTAAAAAAATATTAATAGCGATAATAAACTTCTGTTAATGGAATCTTTGGAAGTATAACTTAGGGGGGTTTCAATCCACTTCTCAATAACGGAAAACTTTCTGACTAATTTTTAACTATAAAATTGACAAGCGTGACTATTAAAGGATTTGGGAATAGAATAATTTTTCCATTTTTGGTAAAGAAATTATCAAATGGTAAGAGATTTTTGTCACGTGACTGCAGGCTTTTCCCTTTTTCAATGATATCGCTTCCAAAAATTCAATTCATAATGCTAACTTTGACAATATTTCTAAAAGATAGAATGTCTTTATCAAAAAATGGAAGACACCATTCGATTACATAGGTTCTGAATAAGAAAAAACAACAAAACCTATGCATTTCCGAAGAAAATGAATTTAGAAATGTGTCAGGAACTAACTCCTTTGGATTTGAAAGAAGCTCTAATAAGTGACAGAGAAATATTTTCACAAATATATTTTTTATAATATATCTTCAAAAGTTAATCATGTTTTTACCGTCTTTTTTTTTTTCTTTAAATCTAAACTACATTAATTTTATAATGAATCTTTATTTGAATGTTCAAAAATCTAGGCTTCTAAGTAATCATTAATATTATTATCGTGTATTTTTTATGTTGAGAAAATATATTGTTGCAGCGTATATGGGGTTCTTTCGATCTTATGGTTAGAGAACTTCAAACTCTTGTCTCTTAGAAAAGTAGAAAATAATTTATTTATAGATCTTCAGAACAACAGAGTCTTCAAAACTCACAAATATTACCAGATATTCAAAAATAACTGCTCAAATCTATCGTACAAGTATAGCTTTAGATCCCAGAGACTCTTTATACAACGTCTCAACACTTAATAACATTCAAAACAACATAAATGAAACTCAAGCAAACTTGCTAACAAACGCCTTGTTCACTCAATGACTGACTGGTAAATAATAACAACGGCAGCTCGTATCGGCTCTCCTTATATAGACTCGCAGCATGAAGTGGAAATTTCTACAACCTTCTAGAAAAAACTGGAAAACCACGGAACAACATTCAATGTATCAGTAGACCTAAGGGGGGGGGGGGGTTACCATAAATAGGGAAGGGTTACCATCGCCAACAATCGCCAAGTTTGTCGCCAACTTGACGATATATCGCCAAATTTGGCGACCAAAATTAGTCGCCAAAAGTGACGCCAACTTGGCGATATCTCTAATATTTCGCAAAGCTGCCATAGACATTCACTGAAAATAATAGACAAGTTTGCTTGATAACAGAGACAATGTAACAAAAACTAATATTAGAAAAGGAATGGAGCTTAATAAGATTATTTACATTATTTTACAGTACAAACACTGACTATTTACAAAATTCGTAACACTACCCCCTCCTCAAAGACTGCACGTCCCGGGCAGTGCAATCCTTGAGTTAGAGGGAAACACTTAAAATAAATAAACAAGTAAATAAATAAATAAAATAAGATTTTCATAAATAAGAACTAATTACTATTTACATATTTACAAAAAGTGACTTTCATGACCATGGTCTGACATTCCAGTTTTGAATTTCTAATCACTTTGGCCAAAATAAGGGGCTAGCCGGTTATAGTGTACAACCTTGGGTTTGGCGTGTGGCGATTTTTGTATGCGTACGACGACGTCATTCAGCTTGTTGACGACTGTGTAAGGACCGTCCCAGTTTCTTTGTAATTTTGGCGACAGTCCCTTACGAGGTATGGGATTCCACAACCAAACTTTGTCACCTTCGTTGAACTCATGTCCAGTTGCCTTTGTGTCGTACCGTGTCTTCATCTTTTCTGATGCCAGTCCAATTCGGTTCCTCGCTAGGCAATGAATCTCCTCAATCCGCACCTGGAGTTCATCGACATATTCCTCAGGCGATGAAGGAGCATCAGGAGGACGGCCAAACAAAAGATCAGCAGGCAGACGAAGATCACGACCAAAGAGCATTTGAGAAGGGGAATAACCAGTGGCCTCATGAGCAGCACTCCTGTAGGAAAGCAGGAACGGAGGTAATTTCTTGTCCCAGTCCTGTTGATCTTTAGACACCAGGAGGGAGAGGCTATTTAGGATGGTACGATTGAAACGCTCCACCATGCCGTCCGACTGAGGATGTAGAGGTGTAGTTCGAGTTTTGTCCATGCCGAGTAGTCCACACATTTCCTTAAACACAGCCGAATCAAAATTTCTTCCTTGATCAGAATGGATTTGAAGAGGAACTCCGTATCTGGAAACCCAGTGTTGAACCAGCATCTCTGCTACGGTTACCGCCTCTTGATTAGGTATGGCGTAGGCTTCAGGCCACTTGGTGAAGTAATCCATGACAACGAGGATGTACTTGTTGCCCTCAGATGTTCTAGGAAGAGGACCCAGGATATCTAAAGCAATTCGTTCGAAAGGAGCTCCTACATTATAACGCTGAAATCGTCCACGGGTGCGCCTCTTTGGACCTTTACGTGCTACACAGGTGTCACAAGTTCGACACCACTTCTCCACATCAGTGCGAACATTATTCCAGTAGAAACGCTCTCGAACCTTTTGCAGGGTCTTCATTACACCAAAATGACCTCCTGTGGGACTTCCATGCAGTTCTTGAAGGACCATAGAAATTCTCGACTTAGGGAGTAGTAGTTGCCATCTACATGTCTTTCCATCGTCAGACTCCCATTTTCGGTACAAGATACCGTTCTTCAAATGTAGGGAATCCAAGAGAGACCAATAACGTTTAGTCGTAGGATGGTAATGGGCCATGTCTTGCCAGCAGGGTTTCCTGCTGGACTCTTTTTTCAGCTCTAGGATTGGCTTAATTTCAGGATCAGCAAGTTGATCTTTACGCAGGCTCTCATCACTCCACGGATCTTGCGATGATGTAGACCCAGTTGTAACTTGTCTTACTATAGGACCTTTGACATTAAATTTCTTCTCAACCCGGTCGCAGTATCTACAATTCTCTGAGCAGGGTCTTCTTGAGAGAACATCTGCATTTCCATGTGATGAGCCTTTTCGATGGCGTATCTCCATACCGTACTCTTGAAGCTTTTGTATCCACCTGGCTATCTGGCCTTCTGGGTTCTTAAAATTCAATAGCCAAGTTAGAGAAGCATGATCAGTTCGGATCAGGAATTTTCGACCGTAAAGATAGTGATGAAAATGGTCTATGGCTTTCACTACAGCAAGAAGCTCTTTTCTTGTTACGCAGTAGTTTCGCTCTGCTTTTGACAAGCACTTGCTGAAATAGGCGATAACACGCTCCTGGCGGTCGATTTCCTGGGACAGTACAGCGCCAATGCTTTCGTTATTTGCATCCGTATCAAGTATAAACTGTTTATCGATTTGAGGATATGACAGAATTGGAGTGGATGTTAAGGCCTCCTTAAGCTTTTCGAAAGCAGCGTCACTTCCTGTGTCCACATAAATTTTTGATTGGCTTCTGTTAATTTATGAAGTGGTCTTGCAATCATCGAGAAGCCTTTGACGAATTTCCTGTAATAGGTGCATAATCCTAGAAAACTCCGAAGCTGGTGAATATCTGCTGGACGACTCCAATTTTTCACAGCCGATATCTTCTCTGGATCAGTCCTAACTCCTTCCGCCGAAATGATGTGTCCAAGGTAGGCGACTTCATTACGAAACAAACTGCACTTCGAAGGGCTTAACTTCAAATTAGCTTCCTTTAATTTTTGTAGCACCCGCCTGAGGTTGTTCAGATGTTCATCAAAAGATTTTCCTATGATTATGATATCATCTAAATAAACAAGACATGCTTCATATGACAGCCCCCGGAGAATCGTTTCCATAAGCCGTTCGAAAGTTGCAGGTGCGTTACATAGACCAAAAGGCATTACCTTGAACTGCCATAATCCTTGTCCCGTTGTAAAAGCAGTCTTCTCGCGGTCGTCCGGATGGATCTCTACCTGCCAGTAACCACTCTTCAGATTCAGAGTCGAGAACCAAGTGTTGCCCGCAAGTGTGTCGAGAGTGTCGTCGATCCTTGGCAGAGGGTAACTATCCTTTTTAGTGACGTCATTCAGTCGGCGGTAGTCTACACAAAATCTTGTAGAACCATCCTTCTTTCTTACTAATACAATGGGAGACGCCCAGGGACTTGTCGATGGTTCGATGACGTCATTTTCTTCCATATCCTTAATTAAATTTTGCACCTCTTCTTGCTTGGCAAAAGGTAATCGTCTAGGGTGTTGTTTAATAGGTGAGTGATCTCCAGTATCAATTCGGTGTTGTATCATTTTGGTTCGTCCAAAGTCTTCAGATGTTTGGGAGAATAAACTTTGGAATTCCCTAATTACATTTTACGCGGCGTCCATCTGTTTTGGATCTAAGTCTGTATTTTGTAACAAATCCTTGACTAAATTATCTGAAGATTTCTCAGAGTGACTGGAATTTTGACTTATGCACGTCACAGGAGCGCACGATGCTATCACCTCTCCTTTCTTGATAGTCTTCGTCTTATCACTGATGTTAGCAATTCTGACTAGAATGGTCTTTTTCGAGAGGTTTACTACAGAAGAAGCCACCGATACTCCTGCTTGTGTACTATTGTCTTCTGGATAATCTATATGGCCAAATCGTTAATTAGTTTCATTTTTAATTTCAGCTGGAACTAAAAATTCTGTTCTTGGATCTAGATTGATGTCTTCTTTGGCTATTACTGTTTGTTTACATTCAATTTCATTATTTAATCCAAAAAGACTTATTTCTTCAAATTTTGAGAGCATTTTGTTATTTTTGAAATCAAGCTTGAAGCCAAACTTCTTCAGAAAATCTAGCCCGATTAAGCAAGGATCTGTTATGTCAGCCACATATGCCGTATGGTAATATTTCGTTCCTCCAAAGTTGATGGTTAAATTGGCCTTTCCATATATGGCTATCTTGTCGCCCGTCACAGTTTGCAGGGTAACAAATGGTGGAGTCCAGATGAGTTTAGATTTCAATTTTCGAGTCAAATCTTCTCTTATTATTGTTACATTGGCTCCTGTATCCACAATCATACGGCATTGAATCTCGTTAATAAAGCCTATCACATATAATTCGTTATCACCGCCGCTCATTTTTGATATCTGGAGGATCTTCAGGTGGGGCTTTTCATTCACTGGCAACCTCCGCCCCGCGAGATGGCCAAAATTTAGTTTCTCTGCTGACTGTTTGAATTTATCTCACGTTCCTGGATTTTGGGGCAATTTCTTCGGAGATGTCCTGTATCACCGCATCCCCAGCACGTGAGATTCTGTCTCCTTGAGCTTGTTCTTCTATATTTTAAGGCTTCAAGTTCTTGATTTATTTTCCTAATTTCTTTCAAGAAGTCGATTTCAGTGTCTGAGCTTTTGTTCACCGTTGACCCTCGGACTGAATAACGATCTCTTCGGCTGGCTTGTGTAGCTGCTTCCAACTTTAAGGCATATAGTAATGCAGCTTTTAAATCCTGCACATCTGCCA
The DNA here is from genome assembly GCA_964019185.1 of Maratus speculifer. Classification (NCBI taxonomy): domain Eukaryota; kingdom Metazoa; phylum Arthropoda; class Arachnida; order Araneae; family Salticidae; genus Maratus; species Maratus speculifer. The sequence goes on along the minus strand of OZ025298.1, from coordinate 10,439,879 downwards.
TTCGTACCGCTCTCTGCACTTCTGGATCTTTTATTCCGTCTACAAAGTACTGCAGTGAGAGCATCTCCCGTACATTTGTTGGACAGTCAATGGATGCTAAATTTGCCAGCCTTTCTATTTCTGAGGCAAACTCTTGAAGGGTTTCATTCGATTTTTGATGGCGGCTCTTCATTTGTATTCTCGCATAATCTTTGAAGAATTTTTCGCCGAATCTCATTTCAAATGCACAACTTAGAGTCTCAAAATTGAGTTGCGTCATATCGGGCAATGTTTGCAGCACGTCGGCGGCTTCTCCTCTTAAAGATGCTGCCAGTTGACAAGCTTTCACCTCGTCTCTTCATTTGTTCGCTTCGGCTACAATGGTGAATTGGGTCTTGTAAACTTGCCAGGAACTCTTTCCGTCGTATGTCGACAGCTTGATTTGCACGGGAGAAGCAGGCGGATTTCTAAATTCTTCATAATTACTACTGGACGCTGAAAGCTTCTTCTCAAGATCTTGTACTTTTTTATTTAGCTTTTTATCTACTTCAACTATTTTCTCTTCAATATTACTAACTTCATTCTGAATTTTCTCTTCTACTTCCTCTATTTTTCTTTCCATTTTCTCTTCAACATTACTAACTTCATTCTGAATTTTCTCTACTACCGAATCTATTCTTCTCTCTACCGATGAGAACTTTTCTTCCAAAGTTTTCTTCATTTCTTCTTGGCTTTTATTAACTTCCTCCTTTAATTCTTCCATTCTCTCTTGGCTTCTTTTCATTTCTTCAGTCACATCTTCTTGGACTTTGTCGATTTTATTCGATAACTCTTCATGGCCTTTGTCAATTTCTTTGTCAACTCTTCCATTCTTTCTTCGTTTTTATTCATTTTATCCGCCAACTCTTCTTGGCCTTTATTCATCTTTTCCGCCAGCTCTTCTTGGCCTTTATTCATCTTTTCCGCCAACTCTTCTTGGCCTTTCGTCAATTCTGTCTTTATGCCATTGATAGCATCTAATAGTTCTTTCAGTTGCACGTCCATGCCTCTTGTTTTCGCCATAAGATCCCGACTCCTGACACCAAATGTTGCAGCGTATATGGGTTCTTTCGATCTTATGGTTAGAGAACTTCAAACTCTTGTCTCTTAGAAAAGTAGAAAATAATTTATTTATAGATCTTCAGAACAACAGAGTCTTCAAAACTCACAAATATTACCAGATATTCAAAAATAACTGCTCAAATCTATCGTACAAGTATAGCTTTAGATCCCAGAGACTCTTTATACAACGTCTCAACACTTAATAACATTCAAAACAACATAAATGAAACTCAAGCAAACTTGCTAACAAACGCCTTGTTCACTCAATGACTGACTGGTAAATAATAACAACGGCAGCTCGTATCGGCTCTCCTTATATAGACTCGCAGCATGCGGTGGAAATTTCTACAACCTTCTAGAAAAAACTGGAAAACCACGGAACAACATTCAATGTATCAGTAGACCTAAGGGGGGGGGGGGTTACCATAAATAGGGAAGGGTTACCATCGCCAACAATCGCCAAGTTTGTCGCCAACTTGGCGATATATCGCCAAATTTGGCGACCAAAATTAGTCGCCAAAAGTGACGCCAACTTGGCGATATCTCTTATATTTCGCAAAGCTGCCATAGACATTCACTGAAAATAATAGACAAGTTTGCTTGATAACAGAGACAATGTAACAAAAACTAATATTAGAAAAGGAATGAAGCTTAATAAGATTATTTACATTATTTTACAGTACAAACACTAACTATTTACAAAATTCGTAACAATATCTTGATTTTAAAGTATAGTTTTAAAATATAAAATATTTCATTCATAAATATTTCACAACTGCTTCATGTTGACCACACTGTGAAATTGCACTGTTACAACCAAACTATGCGAGATTGGCAAGTGAGCGTCGCGGTGCATTCTGAATCTGATTCTATGAGTACTGCAGAAAGGGCGATGTATCAGTCAGCAGCCCTATTCCCTCTGTCCAACGATATGACATGACGAAACTATAGAAGTTACCATGAAACTATCAATTGTTTAAAATTTATTGTAAACGCATATTATTATTGGAAAATACTCATTTTTTTTATGTAAGTAGTAATTATAACATCGTATATTCCTTTTCTGAGTTGCACTTCCGGGCAGGCCCGGACTGGCCAGGTCGGCTGGTCGGCGATCGCCGAGGGCCCCCGGCCCAAAGGGGCCCCGGACGTGCAATTAAGAAAAGGAATATACGATTTTATAGCTACTACTAGCATAAGAAAAAAAATGAGAATTAACCAATAATAATATGCGTTTACAATAAATTTTGAACAATTGATAGTTTTTTTCATGACAACTTATGTGGTTTCGTCGTGTCATGTCGTTGGACAGACGGAATAAAGCTGCTGACTGATACATCGCCCTTTCTGCAGTACTCATAGAATCAGATTCAGAGTGCATTGCGACGCTCACTTGCCAATCTCGTACAGTATGATTGTAACGAGTGCAATTTCAGTTTGGTCAACATGAAGCCGTTGTGCGAAAGCAACAATGCGAAAACGAAAGAAAAAACTGAGAAAATTTTTAAACATTGAAAAATGTTTACAAACTTTTAATACTTGGTTAAGTAGTAAAGACGACTCGATTCCACTCAATATCCACAAAAAAAATTAGTTTTTTAGCATACAATTAAGATCCTTTTAAAGAATACTGCATACACATTTATGAAATATTTTATATTTTAAAACTATACTTTAAGGGGGCTCAGGGGTTGAAAACTTTTCAAAAAATCGATTTTTTTATGATCTAGTTTGATTATTCAATTAATTCTTAACTCAATGCAAAACACCGCATAAAAATATTAGCATTTTTAACGGAGTTATAAGCATTTATGTATCAATACTTACATAGACGCATCCATATAATTTCAACTTTAAGTCATGTTTTCTCAAAACTTGATTTTTGACGACTAACACCAAGATTTAAAAAAAACTATTTGATGGAGTGGCTTAATTCCTTTTTTTTTTTTTTTTTTTTTTTTTTGCATGCATATAATATCATAATCTAGATTATGAATTAAGGATATTACTATCACTTTATAAAAACAGTATTGAAAAATCTCTCAAAGTTGAAATTTTAAAAACCCCCTAAAAAATACAACTTTTTTTCCATTAAAAGTACTCAAAATATTAAACTATCTAAAATATATTAATTCATAATCTAGATAATGATGTTATATGCATGCAAAAAAAAAATTAAGCCATTCCATCAAATAGTTTTTTTTTAATCTTGGTGTTAGTCATCAAAAATCAAGTTTTGAGAAAATGCGACTTAAAGTTGAAATTATATGGCTGCGGCTATGAAAGTGTTGATACATAAATGCTTATAACTCCGTTAAAATGCAAATATTTTATGCGGTTTTTTGCATTGAGTTAAGAATTAAATGAATAATCAAATTAGATCATAAAAAAATCGATTTTTTGAAAAGTTTTCAACCCCTGAGCCCCCTTAAAATCACGCTATTTTCTCAACATAGGAAATACACGATAATAACATTAATGATAACTTAGAAGCCTAGGTTTTTGAACGTTCAAATAAAAATTCATTATAAAATTAATGAAGTTTAGATTTAAAGAATAAAAAAAAGACGGTGAAAACATGATTAACTTTTGAAGATGAATTATAAAAAATATATTTGTGAAAATATTTCTCTGTCATTCATTAGAGCCTCTTTCAAATCCAAAGGAGTTAGTTCCTGACACATTTCTAAATTCGTTTTCTTCAGAAATGCATAAGTCTTGCTGTTTTTTTTAAATTATTATTCAGAACCTATGTAATCGAAAAGTGTCTTCCATTTTTTGATAAAGACATTATATCTTTAAGAAATATTGTCAAAGTTAGCATTTTGAATTGAATTTTTGGAAGCGATATCATTAAAAAGGAGAAAAACTTGCAGTCACGTGACAAAAATCTCGTACCATTTGATAATTTATTTACCAAAAATGGAAAAATTATTCTATTCCGAAATCCTTTAATAGTCACGCATATCAATTTTATGCATTTACAGTTAAAAATTAGTCAATTTTTAATTATTGAGAAGTGGATTGAAAACCACCCTAAGTTATACTTCCATACTAACTAGGGAACTGCAAGAAGTGTAAGTCACTAATTTTAACGAAAGTGGTATCGTTGGAAAGATCTCATTATGAGGAGTAAAAAACTCAATGAAACTACCCGTCGGAAACGAGTCGTTTTCGAGATATCTGACAATTTATGTAACGTAGCTAGTGCATACTTACTGGGGAATCTAAAAAAAAAATAGTTTAGATTTTGAAGAAAGTGGTATTGTTGGAAAGATCTTATCGTGAGGAGTAAAAAATTCAAAAGAACTACCCATCGGAAATGAGCCGTTTTCGAGATATCGGATAATTTAAGCTACATAGTTTACGTATACTGCGTATACTTACGTATAGTAGTGCACACCTAACAGAGGACCGCAAAATATTGTCTCAATTTTGACGAAAATGATGTCGTTGGAAAGATATATTGTGAAGTAAAAAACTCAACGGAGCTACCCTTCGGAAATGAGTCGTTTTCGAGATATCCGACAATTTATGTAACTTAATGCAGTTTCCCAGTAAGTGTGCATTAGCTACGTGATAGAAATTGTCGGATATCTTGAAAACGTTTCATTTCCGACTTGTGATCCCATTGAGTTTTTTATTCCTCCCGATAATATCTTTTCAGCGATACCACTTTCGTTAAAATCGGGACCAAAATTTTTTGCTGCTTCCCAGTAAGTGTTCACTAGCTACGTACAATAAATAGTCGGATATCTCAAAAACGGCTCATTTCCGACGGGTAGTTGAATTGAGTTTTTTACTAATCACAATAAGATCTTTCCAACGATACCATTTTCGTCAAAATCGGTGACTTGCATTTTTGCAGCTCCCTCTTAAGCTAGATTTTTTTTTTATTCGTACTCTTTACCGATTTAAGGGTTTATATTATTATTTTATTACTAATATTCATATATATATATATATATATATATATAAATTACAATTTTTTTTCTATTTTAAAAACGAACGGTTTATTAATGATACAGCATTTTAAATTTTGTTTACACTTTTTTTTTCGCTTTTAAAAACTTTAAATTTTATTTATATCTCCGCTATTTTTCTTTTTATATTTGTTTTTAAAGAATTTTGCATTTTGAATTTGATTTAAATTATTCAATTTGAACATTTTTAATTTAATTAAAATAAATAACTTCCTTTTACTTTAAATTTATTGATGCTACCATCTATGTAAGAATTTAATAATTATAAATCAACAATTTAGATTTATTAATTAAAGGATAAGTTGTTTTGAAAGATATATTAAAGGAAATATTCTGATCGATCTGCGATCAAACGTACCCACTTTTTTTTCTGTTATGTCGCTTTTAATATTTACTTAGGTATCACAGTAGGATTTAGATTATTATGACTTCGAAACAGTCATTTGATTGCCTGAAACTAAAAATATACCTCACGCTCATTTTTAAGTAATAACCACTTAAAATGAATAATTCTTTTTTTTTTAGCATGGAATTAGTTTAGGTATGGTGTATAAAAATAATATAAACATATATTGTGAAAGTAAGTTAACATTACAAAAAGCTTACATTTTACTGAACTATTTTCCAAGTGACAAAATAGCCTAAATGTAGTTTTTTGCCATCCAAGCCTAAATTTAAAAATAAAATCGAATATTCTGTTTTCGCTAAATTTCCCGTAAGGGGCCCCTTTTCAGTCTCTAGCCGAGGGCCCCCAAAGGAGCCAGTCCGGGCCTGCTTCCGGGGCCCCTTTGGGCCTGAGGCCCTCGGTGATCGCCGACCAGCCGACTGGCCAGTCCGGGCCTGAATTTGGCGCCCCCTAAAGTTCCGAGCCTTGGGTGACCGCCCTTTCGCACGGCGCTGACATAGATAGTGTAGTGATTAATTGTGTAGTGATTAATATATAAATATATATCGCATAGTATTGCATATAAATATATATCGCATCTGTCTTAGCTGTTGCTAAACTGAATTTGTATTGTATCAGTATGTCTATAAATAAAATAATGTAAAGGACACAGTGTAATTGAACCAGAGGCGTGCGGAAAGAAAACTACGCCCGGGGCAATGGTTGAATTTGGCGTCCCCCACTCAGAACTTTTTCTTGTGATAGGCCAAAAAATGACGTTGGTAGTATAAATTTGGCGCCCCCTAAATTTCCGCGCCCGGGGCGACCACCATTTCGCCCCCCCCCCCTTTCGCGCGGCGCTGAATTCAACATGTAAAGTGACATCCAATCGTTGAGCAACGAGGATCTGAATCTCTACTCTATTGACACACACACACACAAAAAAAGAGCAGAATTTGAGAATTCGCAATTTGGAGAGTTTGATTATTCTTTTACTCGCCAAATGGAGCATTTTGTTGCGATTTGTCGCAATGACGAGCGACAGCGAGAACCCTCACTTCCTATCGTTTTTACACTGTTTAAAATAGTTTTCTAATTACCCGCTCAACAATGCGAAACTTTCTGACTCATTTTAAAGAAACTATGTAATAGAACATTTTTTTCCTTTAAGGCAGATTGCTTGTAACTGAAGATCTAACTTATACATCGAAAAATGGAGAAAAAAAAATCAATTACTTATCAACTCAATAACCATGCCTGCAAGTGCGATGCTTTTTATGTTTTTAAAGGAGTCAGAAATCGTGTCAAAATGTTTTGCATCATTATAAATGATTTTTTAAAAAAGAATTGTGTCCTTATAGTATTAAATTTTTTTTTATACTGATTTACATTAATAATAATAATCTCAAGACAGGGGAGGGGGGGAAATCTGAATTAATTGAACAGTGCAGTGGTTATTTTTTATTGTTTGGTTGAGTATTATTCGAATGCTTAATATTTATCGCTAGATGTTGTTTGAAACGACACTTATCAATTATCTGGATTCAATACTGCAGAGGTTGTTTTTTACTGTTTAGTTAAATATTATTCGAATGCTAAATATTTATCGTTAGATATCATTTGAGGAGACATTTAAGTATATAATTATCTGAATTTAACAGTGCAGTGGTTGATTTTTACTTTTAACTAAATATTATGCTAAATATCAGTGTTGAATTCAGACACTTTTCTCCGGGAGGGACATTAGTGGTTCCGGGGGATACATTATAGAATTCCGGGAGGGAAATTGCACTTTTTGAGCATTGAAAATGCAAAATTTAAAAATTTTCGTGGGGGGGGGGGATGTCCCCCCCCCTGGATGCAGTATACTGCTAAATTTTTATCGTTAGATGTTATTTGAAGCGACATTTAAGTATAAAATTATCTGAATTCAACAGTGCACTGGTTGATTTTTACTGTTTAGTTAAATATTATTCGAATACTTAATATTTATCGTTAAATGTTATTTGAAGTAACACTTAAATATACAATTATTTCAATTAAAAAAGCACACATGCATACAATTTTATGAAACTGGTTATGTCAACGCAGTTAATGAGTTAGTCAAGACACACTTAAAGAAATATTATTTTATTAAACACAGAATAACATAGAATTATACACAACTGAATGGTGAATGAAAAAATAGGTAAGGAAAATAATATACAGTCAGCTCTCGTTAATTTGAACTCGTCGGGACCACAAGAAATGTTCGAATTACCCAGAGTTCGAATTATGGAAAATATTAGAAGAGAAGATACTTATAAGGGTACTATTACAAATAAATTAATGTTATAGTATTTTTTATGTATATTTCGGCTGTTATCACTAGAATATGACTTAATATTGAATTAAAAGATATAAATACATAAACTAATTAAGAGATTAGGAACAGGGACAAGTGAAGACGGGGTGAATTGTGGGGTGAAGATGTGGTGTCATTGATGAAAAGACGGGGCAGTAAAAAAGCGGATATCAAATGCATGGGACTATATGAATACTTGTTCAAAACAATTCTGGCAAAAATGAAAGCAAGAAAGTTATTTCAAAGATCTGAAGTCCGGGAGAAAGGAAGGAAAAATGAAAAATCAGAATCTCATTAGTTCGAATTAAGCGAAGTCAAACGGAAATGAGTTCAAATAAATGAAAAATTTTAACGTTATTCTGGTATTGAAAATTTCGAAACTTCATGTTTAGTTCGAATTAAGTGAAGATTCGATTTATCCGATTTCGAATTAAGGGGAGCCGACAGTAATTTCTTTTTTAAAAAGGAATTTCATATACATTTGACTGCTGGGAGTAATCCCATTAAATTCGCAGTTACTGCTAGTTTTATGATTTTAGCTCAGCTTTTTGGATTCTCCATTCACGTCATTTTGATGAATCTTCTTCGATGGTCTTCGATATGTTCTTCGATAGAATGCTATGAACCAGAAGAAAAAGAGCACCATTATAAACCAACAGCAGATGAACGTGAATTTAGACGACGTACAACCGATGGAGTACATGACCAGAATGTAAATTATTGTAAGAAAGAATTGACTCTGAAAAGATAAAACAGTTAAGGTTAGTATTTAACAATTGTTACAAGCAGTATAAATTAGTCATTGGAATATAATCACAATTACACTAAGCAAAGTATTACAAGAAAATTGTTACAAGGTAAAATTATATGAAAAAGCATAAGTAGTTGTCTGCTGTTATCAATGTTATTAACTTTCGATTAAAATTATATAAAAATCTATAAATAATTATCTGGTGTTGTTATCAATGTTATTAACTTTCAATTAAAATTATATAAAAAGCCATAAATGATATATCTTATGTCGTTATCAATGTTATTAACTTTCGATTAAAATCATAAGAAAAGCATAATTAGGTATCTGCTGTTGTTATAAAAGTTATTATCTTTCGATTGAAATTATATAAAAAGCATAATTAGGTATCTGCTGTTTTTATAAAAGATATTAACTTCTCATTACAATTGCATAAAAAGCATAATTAGGTATTTGCTTTTGTTATACAAGTTATTGTTTTTGTAAAATTATAATAACTAAAATTATATAAAAAAGAATAATTAGGTATCTGCTGTTATGAAAATCACAGAAAAATTATAAAAAACTTTCGATTAAAATGATATAAAAAGCATAATTAATATCTGCTGTTATTATCAATGTTATTAACTTCCAATTAAAATTATATAAAAAGCATAATTAGGTATTTGCCGTTGTTATCCAAGTCATTGACTTTCTATTATGATTATATATAAAAAGCATAATTAAGTATCTGTTGTTGTTATCAAAAGTATTTCATGTGTTTCGGGTCATGTTTAGTAGGCAAAACATTTCATTTCATATTCAGATGAATTCGTTATATATTTCATTTTTATCTCATTTAAAGCTTCTGACGTTAGATTTAAACAGGCCGACGAGACAAGAAAAGAACCATTGGAACATTTTCTAAACGTTATAAAACCTATAGGAGTGAAGTACATTCCTATATTTAAAATATCCTTCAAGGAAATTAAATTTTTTTTATCTTTTTTTACTTTTCCATCATACGTAGTACAGGTTAAGTCTTGCAATCGCTTTGAAAATCGAAAACATTTTTTGACAGGTTTACACGTTTCAAACACTGAAAAAAAAAAAAAAAAAAAAAAAAAAAAAAAAAAAAAAAAAAAAAACATTTTGGAGAAAGAATTGCCGTCCGTCTGTCTGTGTGTCTGTTTGTCCGTCTGTCTCTAAACGGCTCTGTCACCCGCACTAACTGAGATACAGACTTAAAATTTGATCTGTACTTAGTATGTAATAATGGGAAGAATCTTACTGATATTCAATAACTTCGATTATCCGGAACTATTTTTTTCGGACTCTCGAAATATTCGCTCTGATGAAAGATGCATAAAAATTTTCGATTTTTTTTTATTTTAAGTAGTGGCTCTATAGTCAATAAAAAATATATATTTTGAATAAAGAATAAAATTGATCGGTTAATTAGTTGTCGAGATATTTATAATGCAATTTTCCACACTCTTCGATTTTTCATGATCCCGTATTTCATTTAAATTTCAATTCAAATGCATATTTTAATTGGAAATGAGACACTTCATCGGAATCAGTAAACTGTTATTTAATAGGTTAATCGTTTTTGGAGTATAAGGATGTTTCTTTTAATACTCGATTATTACGTCGACCAAAAAATTATCAACAAACTATAAAAATTAAATGCCAATAATGGTTTATCGTAAATGTCATATGCAATTGACATTAAATATATTACATGTGTTTGTATATCATAACTGATTTTTAATTTGACGTTTTAGCTGTACTTTTATTAATCTTTTACTAATTTATTTGTTATTTAAAATTAAAATTATGCCAATTTGTATAATTTACGAGTAGTTTGGCAATTTATATAACTTGACGAAATGAGTCGATGGGATAATTAAGTAGTACCCGCAATTCCATAATAGAGCATTATTAACTTGCCATGAAGGTACATATCAGGCAGATATGCAAATAATTAGAAATGCGGCGTGATTGCGCATTGCGTAATGCCACTAGAAGGCGTAAAACTTCGTCTTTCTTGGAGTATAAAACTGGTAAGCAAAACTTGCCTGAGGGTATCTTTCCTTTTTCAAAGGAAACGCTGAGGTAGACTAGAGCTCCTATTATAGAAGCCTTAAGGTAGACACAGTGGCGTAGCTAGAATGCATGACACCAGGGGCGGATGTAAATGGTGTCACCTCCACTTACCAGGGTGTGACCCCTCCCCCTCCGCCCTATCCGTCATATTTTTTCCAATCACAATTTTACGTTACTACAACAAATGACCACACCATTCCTTATTTACCTTTTGTCCTTCTGCATAAAAAAAAAAAAAAAAAAAAAAAAAAAAAAAAAAAAAAACAGGAGTGACGCATCATTCAATCCACAATCTACATAAGTCAATGCGGTGTCTATATGTAGACGATAAGTCTTTATTTTAAAGTTTGCTTTCTCTACCCATTCTTTGGGTAGATTGGGTTTTGTTCTTTGGTGCATATCTTACTTAGAAAAATTTCACATTCACAAATAAAAGAAAATTAACTCTGTTGCGTCGTGCGCTAGAATTTTCATTTTATTACAGAATTATTTTTCGAAAATCTTTTAAGATTATATACATACATTTACAAAAAGAGATTAGAGTGACACCCGGGGCGGACCGTCCCCTCCGCCTCCCCCCCCCCCCCCCCCCGCTGGCTACGCCACTCGTTAGACATGCCATTACACAGCCATCGAAGACAATATCAGCAGCTGTTCTTAGAGGGGAAGAATCATCGGGAGGAAATATGGAACAACAAGATATGTCATATTTATTATTTCTATGCCTGCAAATCTTATGAATATGAACTTCATAAATTTTACATAATTTAAAATGAAAAGATTTATCTAGAAAACAGGAAAAAAAGAAATGACATGATATGTACTGTTTTTAATTATTTGAAAAACACTTTGAATATAAAAAAGTAGTTACTAATCACTTAAAAATATATTTAATTCTGTATTATGAACTTTAAAAATATTTACTGATGAAATTTTATTCATGTACTTCATACCAGGCATAAACAAATTTATTCTTAAATTATCATGTACAATTTTTAGTGCTATACCACCAGTGGTTTACGCGTAGGTTTATCATTGTGTTTGTTCTGCAGTCAAAGATATGAGATGATTATATGACTAACAAAATGATATATCTACGAGAAAACCACTAAAGATATTAATTTTTAGCTTAAGCACCACTTCACTTCCGGCAAACATGGATCATTAGATTCCCCTATTACTACTTTTCCATAAAATAAAAGTTTTTCTCTTGTGCATTATACCTTAGGTTTTTGTGCTGGTGACTCTTTGATTATTACTTAAGATTACTAAATATTAGTACGCTATCAGATTTAACAACAACAAGAAAAAAAGTCTTACGATTTGTAGAAATGTAAGGTATTTTTTCCACCACAAATACTTTTGATATTGAGGCCCTAAAGCCGCGACAGCATAATACGAGTACATGATGATATGAACGCCTGAATTCAAAGCCAAGTAAGCAGATAGATAACCACCTAAGAAAAAAAATCGAAATTAATGCAAATTTCATAAAAGAAAATGTAATTTAACAAATTACAACAATTATTCGAAAAATGATTTTTCCAAAAGCTAAAATCTAATAATTATAAATAAAGTTTAAATTAAAAAAAAAAAAAAAAAAAAAAAAAAAAAAAAAAAAACATGATTTTTTTTTTTATTAATCAATTTAAAGTTAGATTGTTTCTTTTTTCGTGATCATCGCACATTTCGTAAACAGTGGGCTTCATAATGAGACCTCATTTTTGTTTTCTTTAAAAGCGATCTTTCATGCAATGTCTTTCTTTGGATTCAGTTTTTCCATATCCAATGATTTGCGCCTGAAGATTTTGTGTATATTTTTTAATTTTTCCTTCATTGACAATTAGCAAACCCCGCGGTTTTGTTCGTGTAATGTTTGAAATATGCCCAAGTGATACTTGCATATCTATTTTCATTAGAAGTAATAATGTAATAAAGAATAATTCAAAACTTTCCATTTAAGCCACAGTTTCTATAAATTTCATAATTACATGCATTATTTCTAAATGAGACATAAAATAATACGAAGAATTAAAGATAATTTTAAATAAACGATAACTTTGAAAATATTTTTAAACTTTTGGGCTTATTCATGCATTTAAATCAGTATTCATTTGAAGTATTTAATTTTTTTTTTTAAATCAAACTTCGTATGAATTTAAATTTTAAAATTAATCATCATGTCAAAATCCAAGTTCATTTTCTAAGAATCTATAATCTTTCGAGGGGTAGCGGTACTACCATAAAATGTCTGTGTTGAAAAAGGAACTGTCGCCATTAATTTGCAAATGTTAATTTTGAAATTGGTTTAATAGTTCCTAATGTTTCACAGAAACGTAATTTAGGAAGTTTTTAAAGGCTTCTTTTAGAATATTTCTTGTTCCTGCTTACCCCAAGTGGTAGCGGTATTGGCATAGATCATAGAGGATCATGAGAATGATTTATGTAGTATCGGAGAATATCACCAATGATTCGAAACAATCACTTTTATAATCGGTTTATTACTTCCTGAACTTGCACAGAAATCATAATTTACGAACTTTTTAGACTTTTTGCAGCGCAACTTCGATTCACAACTTTTTATTTTAAATTTACTCCCGACAGTTCTTAGAGGACATTTATATTTTTTAAGTAACTATCATGCCAAATGTAAAGTTTCTAGACTCCTTAGTACAATAAAAGTCCCCATTTTGAATTTTTTGGCTCCTGCACCTTCTGTTGATAGTGTCACCGACATAAAATGTAACTTATGTTTGTTATGTTTTAACAGATTCTATCACCACCAATTTACTTTTGAAATCGGTTTGATACGTGCTCAGATTTCTTACAGAGATTCCCACTTAGAAAGTTTTTACTTTATTAAAAATCTGCAGCATTTGCTGCATCGAAATTCTACCTATTTTATAGACTATCTTTATTCTGACCAATAAAAATGCTTTACTATCTAGAAAAGTAACAGATTTTTATCAAAGCGCTGGAGTGATGAGGAAGCAAATCCTGCAGATTTTTAACGGTTTAGGACGATTTTCGCGCATTTGCCCCTTTTAAATTCGAATTTTTAAGGAAATACTAGAGATCATATTTATACAATATAAGTAATTACAGAGCTTTTTTCTAGTCCCTTCAGTAACACAAAAATCGCATTTTTAGAACGTGTTTTGATCCTGCATCCCCTTTGGATTTGTGGCATCGACATAAGATATGGCCTATATTTGATTCAGGGCGAACACCATAGTACCATTACTTTTGAAATCGATTCGGTAGTACCAGTGATCAGCCCCTACAAACAAACATTACCTTTTATAATAGGGTAACATCACCAGTAATTGGCACATTAAGGATTTGTCTTTAACCTCTTCGCTACTGGCGATTATTACAGTATTTTTAATTATTACTGAATTATTTCTTCTCTCGTTTGACTTCAGAGCGAGATTTTTGTTTTATTTTCATTAGCTCGAATCTTAGAATTCGAAACATATTATTCTTATATCGAAATTTCATTTATATTTGAGTATCATTAATAAAATGGGACAAAACTGATGTACCCATTTGGGTACTCAGAGACTGAAGAGGTTAAACTTACTTCTATTTTCATTACCAAGAAATAAAATATTTACTTGCAAATATTTTTAAATAAAAGAGTGCATATCTGTGCTCTATTTTGCCCACTAAAAGCAAAAATATTTGAAAAAGCATTTAAAAAATATATATTTATAAAACGTTGCGGTAATCACCAGTAATTGGCACTTAGACTTTTACACAATTAAAGTAACCCTTTTCAACTAAACAAAACTGTTGTCGATTAAAATTTAAAATATACTCTAAATCAGATAATAATAAATTGAAATGCATGCCTTTCTTAAGCCAGAGAAGAAGCATTTACAACAAAAATGGCTAATTTGATACAAGCCCTAATTGTTTCTATTTCCTAGGCACTATTGTTATTTAGTAGCATAAATCAAAGTTATAATCTATAAAGTAAATGAGCATATAACTAGTATAAGGTCTTGCATTTTTAAAAGACTGGATATAAATTTTATTTTAGGACATTTTTGTAGGATGTGCCAATCACTGGTGCCTGCCAATTACTGGGGATGTTACCCTATAGGTACATATTACCATGCAAATTTTCATGCTTCTAATCCCTTCAGTAACACAAAAATCGCATTTTTAGAACGTGTTTTGATCCTGCATCCCCTTTGCTTCGACATAAGATATAGTCGCTTTTTTAATGGCATTTGTGGTATCGACATAAGATATAGTCTATTTTTGATTCCGGGCAAACACAATCATTTTGGTACCATTACTTTTGAAATCGGTTAGGTAATTCCGGAGATTAGCCACTACGAACAAACAAATAAAATTTATCTCGTTATAATATAGGTATAGATAAATTACCATGGTAAATTTCATGCTTCTAGTCCCTTCAGTAACACAAAAAATCGCATTTTTAGAACGTTTTTTGCTTTTGCACCTCTTTTAATTTATGGCGTCGACTTAAGATGTAGTTTATGTTTGATTCCGGAAGAACACCATCAATTTGGTAAAATTATTTTTGAAATCGGTTCGGTAATTCCGGAGATTAGCCCGTACAAACAAACAAACAAACTTTACCTCTTTATAATATTAGGTGTAGACTATATTTCGATTTCCTGTTCAAATAAAAAATCTTCTAAATGTAAAAATTTATATATATATAAAAGGTGGACATTGTTTTGCCCAAAGCAAAATGTTCGAATGTTTCCCATTGATTTAATAAAAATCAATAAAAACATCATTTTTATGACTTTCAAAACGTGGTTTACATAATAACAGTCCTATATTACGTACGCCATGGATTAAACAATAATATTCCTGGACCGATCATAAAAAAAAGCAAAATGCGGACATCACAAGATCCATTCTCGACCGAAAAAAACCAACCATTTTCCAAATGATTATTATGTTTTTTCCAGGAAAACCAGAACATTCTTCTACTTTTCACAATTACTTTCTAAATAAAATCCAGGAGCCGGTGTCCTTGCCATCGAATTCCATTTTTTTTTAATGTAAAATAATAAAATAGCATTTGAAACCATACATATGACTTGTGTATTTGACACGCTTGCTTAAATTTCTGAAACTGGCAATAAATTTGGTTGAAAAGCCTTCATGATATTAGCTAAAAACATGCCAAAAATTTTTAAACTTAAAAAAAAAAAAATCACTATATTTCAATTAATAATTGTGCTTTTCTATCCAAAATCAGTAAACATATTGTACCATATCCATTTTGTAGCGATAGACCATTTCGTGCATTTTAATGCAGAAGGTGATCCAAAATATTATTGTTCATCTTTGATTTCCCCCCTCTAATTGTCCTCCATATCAAATGGACGTTGATAAATGTCAAATCAAACATAATCTTTATAATCATGAAGTTCCAATAGAATCCGACAAGTATATTTTTAAATATTCGACAAAACATTTAAAATTGAAAATCACAGTAATGACGATATAGTATACCTATACATTTCTTGTATACATGAAAGGATAAAATTAATCCTTTTAAAAAAGTGAAAATAAACTTTAATTTAAAATTTAAATGTCCCATCTAAGTTTCTTTTAGCCTTAATTCTAATGCTTAAAGCCAAGTTGCCCCTGATAACTTTATTTTCCAGCAACACACCTTATTAAGAACCCCGATAATCCGGATCGGTTTTTTAATTTTTTTTTCAAGTTTAAGAAGCAAAGCGATTCTTTTTTTTAAATTCAGAATACGACGATGCAACAAGGTAATGTTATGGAAATTAACCAATCGCTTCTCAAACTTGAAAAAAAAAAAAAAAAAAAATGAAAAAAACCAATCCGGATTATCAGGATTCTACTGTACTTTCAGATATCATTTTCGGATGCTCTTTAAGATTAAGAAAGCTTACGTAAACGCAATTCTTCGTTTGTGGTTTTAGCTCGCAAACTTAGATAACCAAACCTTTCTAACGTCGTAGTGCCCAGATACTTTTAAACCAATTAAGTGAAATCACCACCCATTCTTCTAGTGTCGCGATCTGGCACAAAATAATGCGAGTTAACGTCATTTAACCCTTTCCGGCGCAGTGTGCCACCTAATTTTAATTCCAAACTTGCAAACGGCACCAAGAATATTTTAAAGAAATTTTGCTTTTACAATGAAAGCGTGAATTTAGGAAATCTTAATTTCTATAAAAGTTGTTTTTAAATTCCGGCGTTAATCAATAATTTCTGATTTTATGAGCAGAATTTGCTTGCGCCGGAAAGGGTTAAATACGCGAGAGCGGAAAAAACGAGCGGCTTTTTGACCCTGACCACTAGCATGATAAAATACGGTCCGAGAGAAACGGATTAAAAAAAGACTAAGTCAAGCCAAGCCACAGTGACCTGGTTTTACCAAAAGGAGACGATGAAAATGATTAATAAACTAGGTTCCAATTAACCCCTTAACGCGCGGTGTTGCCGGGTCGGCAACACCTAAAGTTCCCCCTGTTTAGAGACACAAAAACTCCGTGAATATTTTAAAAGCTACTCTAATGGCTACTTTAAATCTTTCTTATGAGTTCTAGATGGCAGCACCACAGTGATCAAACTCTACTATTTTTAAATAATAGGTAAAATGTTTTACCGTAATACGCGCTTCACAGCAATGCTCTTCTCACTGCGCTTATCAATGCTTTACTTATGGGAGGTTACCACTTCGGCAACAGCTGTATAATTAAAATGGTTAGTGCAATCTTTACAAAACAATACCTGTGTACTCCTCTAGGCCTAAATAGATTGCCTAATTTTTTTTCTTTAAATTCCAACTTTAAGAGTTCCAAGAGTAGTGCGCCGGAAAGGGTTAAAGAGACTTCTGGCTATGTTGCATCACACACACACACCGGTATATGAACGGAATATCGGACCTACCTACGGGAGATCGCAAAGTCTCAAACCGCAACTCGACGAGAGATGCGACGCATCAATTACCGACAATTATTGAAGTAAGGAGCGAGCGACTTTAATGCTCGATCTGTGCAGACAGAAGAGGCCGGGCCGTGACCGTGACATACATATTAGTGACAGTTTCATAGTACACCTACTTATAATAAAAAGCGTCTTCAGAGACTGTAGGAACGGTTCCGGCATAAGCCACTCCAAATCGGATATCGACTGCAGCTAGACGCCACGTTAGGCTTAGCTGAAAACAAATGCTAAAATGATTGTTTTAAAATTTCTTACATTTGAAATAATGTTTGTTCAGCATATTTTCATAAAAAACCCAATTATAATACATAAAGATAGCAAGCGGAAGTGCGAACTGATAAGTTTTTAGTCATTTAAAAGTATGATTGTATATTATCGGCTCAAAGCGCCTTTTTACGCTGATTTCACAAAACTTTAGTGCTGCCATCTGTGAACTAACAAAGGACTCACAAACCTGTTTTTAAACCGTTGTCCTACATAGCTATTGCGGACTTTTTAAATTTAGTTTTATTAATTTTTTTAAGATGCTAGCATAAGACGCTTATTGTTTTTAAATTTTGTTTTCTATTATAAATAAAATAAGCTTTTTCCCCCCTTCAAGTTGTTATGGATATATCACATATTATCATAGTTGCATTAGTATAATTGAAAATTATACTTTCCACATCCTCTTAAATCAAAATTTTATCTGCTTTGATGTAATTAATATATTTGGTGCATGATATGGAATAGATGACTTATAGATGTGCACGATAAACTTACAAGGAAGGTCTCCATTGGGGGCATACTCAGAATTTTTTGAAAAAAAATACGAATTAAACTACTTATGTAGGTAATAAAGGATCAGTGAAAATTAGCGGCGGAATTACATTATTAGATATGTAAAAAAATAAAATAGTTTGGAATAATTGGCGTGAAAAGCTGAAAGCGACGCGGGATTTGGCGAGCAGTGCATTTCCTCGCCAAAAGCAGACGATTTTAACGAATCTGAAAATTGATCTTAATCGACTTCACTATAAAAAATCTGCAGCATTTACTGCAACGTCACTCCACTACTTTTATAGAATATCTCTTTTCTGACCAATGAGAATGCTCCATAGCACGGTGAATTGACCGTGTCATACACTGTTAAAAATCTGCTGCATTTTGCTGCAACGCACTCCACCGCTTGTATATAATATCTCTATTCCAACCAATGAGAAAGCTCCATTTCACGGCCAAGTAACCGTTTTCTATACAAGCAAGGGAGTGCGTTGAAACAAAATGCAGCAGATTTTTAACAGTGTATTTTTCAATTTGGAACAGTTTTAATCAATTTAAATTGTGTTTTAAATGATAAAATATATTAAATTCATTTTGTTATAAGTACATATAAACATATATAACAAAATTACACTTAAAGTAAAGTAAAAATGCAAAACTAAAATTACTTAAACTAAACTTATTTAAATAAATTGAACATAGAAAGTTTTTTCTTTAAAAAGTATTCGAAGCGTAAAAGCGTATTTTTCAAAATTTCGTTTTTTCGCCATCCGGAGATAAATAGCCAAATAAACGAAATTTTTATTATTTTTTTACGGACGTTATAAGGAGGTTCCGCCGAAATTTTTTTTATAAACATATATAACTATATGAGAAGAACATTCTGTAATTTTTTCAGATTTTTCTGAGTATGCAAGTATGGAGACCTTCCTTGTTAGAGATTTTTTTTGAGCAAAAAAGCCGTTTAAGAAAACGATCGGCAAACTGAAACTGCATGAGAAACCCGTTTTCAAATACAGCGACCACTTTCAAAACTCCTGAAAAATTGCATTTTTGTAAATATAAAAGAAAATAATTTACACTATGTCATCCCCCCTTAGCCCCCCCCCTTTTTTTTATATATATAGGAGAAAAATTTTAAATATTTAAGTGATCGACATAAAAATCAAATAAAAAAAAAAAAGTTTTATTATTTGTATTTGTAGAAATTTATTGCTATCTTAAAAATGTACTTTTCTACAATAGAAACTCTTCAATAATAAAATCTTCATTCTGTTTGTTTGTATGAAGTACAGTCGGCCCCACATAAACGAATATTGACGGTTCCAGAAAAAAATATTCGATTAAGCGGGGTATTTGATTAAACGGGGAGGCATATAAATGTAATATTTAATGTGTAATAAAATGACAAAATTATTAAATACAGTATATTTAATTACCAGAGTAAGAAAATCGTTAAAAACTTTAATAGAATAATACAAACTGAAATAAAAACAAAATGACATAGAATTTATGACATGTAAATACGCAATAGTTCAATGACAGTAAACACGCATTTTGTTTACATTACATTTGATGGAGATCGTGTAAATTAGATCCAAATTTTGTTATTAGAATTTAATTTACAGAATTTATACAGATTTAAAAAAGTAGATGAAAGTGGTTTATGTGAAATTTTAGAGTAAAAAAGGGGCGAGATTTTTTTCGAATGGTATCACAATTACCGTCTTGAGCCCTCTCAGTGACAACACATTATTATTAAAGGGCTACTTCGATCACACGAAATATTTGCTCGCTAATGCTAATCCTGTAGAAGAAATTTATAAAGATATCTCTATAGCATTTCAATATTTCTAAATGATCTTTTTTGCAATGGATAGCTGGGATCGATCTCTACTAAGGGCGTCGTCGTTTTTAACATTCGATTTTTATTGCTGATATTTCTAATGAAGATGATTTTAGTTTCGGAACCGGTTTTGAAAATGAAAGTATTAAAAATAACATAAAAAACCGAAAAAGTGAAAAAAAAAAGTCCTTTGACAAACAAAGGTTAAAAAAATACAAATTGATCGAAATTACTATACAATTTATTTCACCATTTTTGGAATTAATTCGAAAAAATGAACAAGGAAGGGAACTCACTTGACCAGTTCATTATACACCTGCCAGGCGAAATCCATGCTGGGAGTTCTGGAAATTTGTTTTCTGTGTAACAACCGAAAATGACAAAAAGTGTGGAGGAAATTCCAATTGAAATGTGTTTTTCTCATTCATTTTTCAAGTTGTCTCACTCATTTGTTATTCGATTAAGCGAGGACATTTCGGGAAAAGTATTCGGTTAAGCAGGTTAAAATAACATTAACCCAATGGGATTAAATTTGGTTCCGGAGGATTTTATTCGAATAAGCGGGGTATTCGATTATCGGTTACCCGATTAAGTGGGGAGGACTGTATTATGAAAATGAAATGCAAGTGAAAATTCCGTCATTTTTGACGGGGTTATATACCAGTTTAGTTATATAGTTACACATTTTAGCAATGTAATTACAATTATAAAATTTTAAGATTAAGGATGTCCTTTTTGAGGAACATCTTATATTTACTTAGATAAAAAGTTATTCCAAATTATTTTTTGCATAAATGAAATTGCAAATGTACATTGCTTTAGTTTATGTATTTAATAAGAGTGTCATTCCATACCAAATGAACAAATTAGCTGTGGCTGCCATGTCACAGATTTGGATGAAAATTGGGATATAAATACAACATGTTTATTTATGAGTAAATGCAAAATAATAGATTTCAGGACAGTTTATTTCAGTATGTATACTCACGTTAAAAGTTGATACAAAATCGAGTTTTGTCTACAGGCTTGAAATTTCAATCTTGATTATTAGCTTTAAGAATGAAAAGACTATATCATAAATTATTTTCAGGTAAGAATGGATAATAAGTAAAAGATTGGAGTAATTTAGGATTCGATTTTTTATTCCTTAATAAAAAAATAAAATAAAAAAGGAAAAAATTCAAGGATAAAATTCAATATTTCTGTTATTAATAAAAAAATTAAGAACATCTGTTATAAGTGTCAAATTATTTGACGTTATAGATAAAAGTACGTATTTTAAATGAAAAAAAATTTCATGTATGCCTTTTTGAGTCCTTAATGCTAAAAAAAATAAATAAGGAAAAACTTGACGGGAAAAGGCAATAATTCTATTGCATTTTTACACAAGAAGGAAAACTTTTATATATTTTCAAATTAATTGATATTATAGATAAAAGTGTCTATTTTAAATATTCAAACGTTACTTCTCGCCTTTTTTATTTTTTTTTTATTTTTATTTATTTATTTATTTATTTTTTTTTTGCTACAGGTTTATTTTAAAAGCGATGAGACTTGAAGAATTAATTATCTAGTAATATCAAAATCTTATAGATGGCAGCACTGTTTTTTTCCTTGAAATCCTGCAATTTTTTTAAAAAGCGCGCAAATTTAAAGGGAAAGTTTCGCGTGGAATGTAACAAAATTACCTTTTTGAACACATTTTTTTAATTGTTAGAAATAAAAAGGCACTATTGAAAATTTTCGAGCATATTATGGACTTATTAATCTTTATGTCTGTGCAATATTGTTCATGCCGGACCTGTCCTTTATTCATTATTTGAGCATAAATAAGAAGAAAAAATACGAATTTGTAATTTTTTTTTAACGTTTCTAAGTTTTTTTTTAAGATGAAGGAATTAAATGATGATTATCAAACTCGGGGAATTCAATCTTCATATATAATACTGTATCCTGCACCAATTTCACACTTGTTTTATCATTTTTAATTTTTTTCATAATGTTTCGAATTTTCTCAAAATTCACAAATTTTCAATTTTAACAACCCATTTAAAATTAATTACGTTGTTACCAGATTGCTATTGCTAAATAAATAAAAAGATAATTATTCAGAAGTTATAAAATTGCAAGCCAAATTCATTTATGTTAAATATTTTTCAAGATACAGAGTTTTAAACTTGCAACATTGGACGATTGCATACATGCCGTTCTACATCACAAGTTTTTTAAAAGTCCAAAACTGCTAAAATAATTTATTTTTTGTCAAGATATTTTGCAGAGCTCTATTTGAATATAAATAAAACCTGTGTATCAAATTTTATTAAAATCGGTTACCATGGGGCCACGACTTTTTTTAAATTTTTGCTCATTTTACGTGGAATGACCCAAGAATGACTTACTTTTTTCTGATCTGTAACCAAACCACCCAAAGACTGGCACAATACAATGATGGAAAACATGAAGTGGTGTTATCATCTTAAACTTTTTGGTTAATACCAAAAATATCTGCAATAAAAAGAAGATATTATATAAAGATAGAGAAACAGCGTTAAGAAATACATAAATAATGGCAACTTTTCGTGATAATTTGTGCAATTCTCTTCATTTTTAAATTTCAAAGTCTTGCTTGTGACTTCACAACTATTCCCATGCAGTATTCATGCTATGAAAATTGAGTCACTTGGCTTAACATTTTTGAACTGGATAACCATAGTCCAAGAGCCGACAGCACAAAAATCTATGTTATCAGTTTCAAGAAAAAACCCTTTATTTTATGTAAGAATGAAAATGGGGGAATCTAATAGCTAATTTTGGTTATAAATATGCGTATGAGAAAACTGTAGTTATAACAAATTAAAACTTAAAAAAATAAAGTAATTTAAATAAATATTTTTTAAATAGTTGAACATGAAACATTTTTATCTTTAAAAGTATTTAACAAAAAAAGTATTTTTTGATATTTTATTTTCCTGCCAACCGGTGATAAATTTCCAAATAAACGAAATGTTCATTATTTTTTTATGTTATTGTTTATGTTCATTATTTTTTTTATTTCATTCTATCGGTGTTCCACCGAATTTTTTTTAAATAAACATATACGAAACATATACAAAATTTAAAAAGGGGTGAAAATGCGCGAAAAGAGTTCTAAAAAATTTCTAAATGGCGATTTCTAAAGAATCTTGGAAAGTTAATGAACCGATTTAAAAAATAATGATGTCAAAATGATCGTGACAGTCTTTGCTCCAACAAAATTATTGGAAAAATTATGGGATTGCAATGGGAGTCTAAGGGAATTTAGCGAAATGCCAGAAATATTAGTATCACTTTTAGTAAGTAATTTATGTCGCCAATTTGGCGATATATACCCAAGTTGGTGACAAACTTTTTTGGTCGACGAGATAATCAAGTAGTACCGAATTGCCTAAAAGAAATATCCTTATTAGTGGGATTTAAAGGAACATAAGCAGCCGTAATATTCATATTTTTAAGTATGAATGGAATTTTTTTCGAAACATTCTTGTAATAGGGCTGAATGAGCAATGCACTATAGCATTACAAATGTGCAAGAAAACATAGAAAATGACAGCGAAAAAAAACATTGCGTAAATACAAGGAAAAGTTGTATGATTAATATTAAATAAAGGTAATTTAATATTAAGCCTATTTATTTCAAAAAGGAAACATAAACCTACTTATTTGACAAAAAATAACGATATCCCATCAAAAACATAAATGTGAAAGAATGCCAAGTTCGTTAACGGTTTCGCTAATAAAAGAAGTGAGATCTGACTGGAAACCAAGTTCTTTCGAAGCTCCTTAAATCATAGCTCCTGTCATGCGTAATGTTCATCGATTGCTTAAAATGATTTGTTATGTTACTTGCTATTCAATGGAGCGGCTTGGCAAGTTTTCAGCCACCAACTTTTATCTACAGTACAATTTAGTCTAGTATGTCATTGGCAAAGATCTAGTCAATCAAGTATTCGAATAAGTATATCGAAGTTACGATATTGATAAGTTATGGAAGCGATTAACTTTAAGTTGTGATCAACTAAATAGAGAAATTTGAAAAGAGAAAAGTTGCCAAGTAGCTCCATTGAATAGCAAGTAACATAACAAATCATTTTAAGCAATCGAAGAACATTACGCATGACAGGAGCTATGATTTAAGGAGCTTCGAAAGAACTTGGTTTCCAGTTAGATCTCATTCTTTTATTAGCGAAACCGTTAACGAACTTGGCATTCTTTCACATTTATGTTTTTGATGGGATATATTTTAACTGATTTACATTATTGAAAGAATATCACAAATTTAAAAAGACATACGCTTGATGTAACTCCTTAAACTTTCATGACAATAAATCAGATAATTGGTCTATAAATACGAGATTAGTTCTCAATGAGAAGAAACGAAACAAAAGAGAAAAAATTCTTTTCATTGTTTTTCAATGTACAATAGAATAATAAATTATCAAATTTTTTTTTTTTTTTTTTTTTTTTTTTTTTTTTTTTTTTTTTTTTTTTTTAAGAAGTGATTTTATTGCAAACTTTTTACATAAATCCTATATCTATTTCATTTAAAAACAAATATTTAAAAATGTGTTATTGTTATGTTTAGTATTTAATTTAATTATCATTGTACTCCAGCTTTGAATCGAGTTTAGAGAGAATCTTCAAAAGGGAACGATATCTCCAATGTAGAACGCACTAAAAATCACGCACAGTTTTTTCTCTCTAAATATTAGATAAGTTATATAAACTTTTAAAAAATGAAATACTTAAAAAAATGAAAACAAAAAATATATGCATCTTAAGAATCACCTTTACGGATATCACAATGTAATTTTCAAATTATGAAAATGCACAATTGAAAAATGAAAAAATACCAAAATTGTAATTGCTTATCGACAAAATATCTTACATATTAATAAAATATTTCTGATATAAATATTTTAGAAGTTTCATTAAGAATACTATAAATTGAATTCACTTAAAAACTTATAAATTTAAATACCTACAAAAGAAGAAAATTCAAAGTGGGAAAAAGGAATTAACTTACTGTGTCTATGAGTTCAATGTATCTTACAACGTACATAACGTATCCATGAAAGTAGAACTGAAAATAAAAAAATATAAAATTATCGATTGTTTATTGAAAAAGATGCATTACTACTACTATTATTATTAGTTAAAAACAGGGCTAGCAAGTTTCTGCCGGGGTGGTTAAAACCAGCGGTTATAACCGGTTAAAATCGGCACGGCAGAAACTAATTTCTGCCAGTAAGTGACAAAAACTGGCAGAAACTAAGAAATAGTACTAATAAGAACTTTAACTTGCAATGATTCTTAATTCACATTATTTAATATGTAAAGAATTCAGTTCAAAGTTCAAAATAATGGTTATTATTGTTATTCAAAGTAGCAAAAAGTTTTAAAAGGATCATATAAATATACTTTATTTATATAATAATTTTCAGTCAAAAACAGAAATTTTCATAATGGTAATCTGATGCTGTACTAATTTAACTGTTGTTGTTATTGTTTTTACAATTCGATTTCGATTTAAAAGTTTAAAAAAAAAGAAAGTTACAAAAAACTATATTTTAATATCACTTTTCAGAGTATTTTTAAATAAACTATACACTGCAACAACTTAAAAAATATCTACTACTATTTATAAAGAGAAATGGTTTGTGTGAAAATATATAAGTAAATAATTGTGCCACAAAAATAGCAGAAAAAAATTTAATGAAATATCTTATACAATTATTATGCAAAATTGAAAGAACAAATTTATTTTTTGTGGGAAAAAGTAATAATATACTAAAAGCATTCCATAATACAGGATTAATTTTGCTAACCATTCTTAATCTAGACTGCTTTTTATTTTGTTCTGAATGAAAGAAAAGTAAAAAATATTCTTTCAAGACCAGCGTTACGTGCTGGTAATATTACTGTTGAGGATGTAAAATTTGAAAAATTCTAGGACTTCCTTGGGGAAATGTTTCCCGGAAAGGAGCCAATTTTGCTACAAAGTATTGTTACATATGGCACAAAATTTAAACTAATATCAAAAGACATTTTTATTGTCCTTTCTTTATACTCATTTGTCTATCAAATTTTAATGCAAATTTATTTCTTAATTAAAACTATTCAGAGTATTTTATTTGTTATTTATCCTGAATAAAATATATGTAAGCAATTTGATACTAATAAAAAAGTCTTGGATTATTTCATGAAAAGAGTTTATGCCAATTGTTGCCAGTTTCTGCCGGTTAAAACAGGTTGTAACCACTTTCTGCCACTGGCACGGCAGAAACCATTTTTCTTTCTGTTATTGCGCATCTATATATATATAACGCCAAGGGACGTGGCGGTGAGAAATTGGTCATCTTTCTTTTATACCGATGACGATGAATGGTTTATTTAATAAACGTATATCCAAAATTTTAAATAAATCGAACATTTATATCATGAGTTATCGCGTCACGCACATACATGCAGAACGAGCGGGCACAAGCTCTCAGGCTTTGATAGCCTGTGAGCAAAAAAGTGATTGTTTAATAAAAATACTTACAGTATTTTAATTTAAAAAAAAAACTGCCCAATTAAACTGATGGTATTGAGTTAACAGGTTAAGCATACTAATTGTATATTACAGCCTTATATTTTCAAGGGTTAATGTTATTGGAAAAACAAATTATGTGGCGAAATAGCACCCTTCCCATTTCCTCTTTTTATACTTAATCATCGAATCCCCTAAACTAATCAGGGATATGCTGATCACATAAAAAAAACCTATACCCAAAATTCGAAGCAAATCGATTAATTCTTCATAAAAAATAAATTTATAATATAATTTAAGGAGTTATCCCCTATTTTTCACTTAACCATTAAACTTCCAAAACTATTCAGAGATTCGGCTTATCAGAAAGAACCTACATCCAAAATTTAAAGCAAATCGGATAATTCTTCATAAAAAACCATTTATCAAATTTAAGGAATGGGAGTAATCGCTCGGACCCTCTTTATATTTAACAAAAGAACCCAGCAATTAATTAGAGAACCATCTTATTACGATGAACCTGTATCCAAAATTTGAAGCAAATCTGTTTATTCTTTATGAAATACCATTTACCTAAATTAAGTGGGGTAGTCCCATCGATCCCCCATTTATACATATCCAATGAATTCTCAAAACAAATCAGGGAAGCGCCTTATCAAAATGTACCTATATCCAAATTTTAAAACAAATCGGTAAATTCTGCGTGAAAAACCAATTAACCTAAATTAAGGGGGGGGGGCAGGATAACCTCCCATTTCCGCCGTTTAGACTTATCCAATGAACTTGAAAAACTTATCATATAGGTGCCCTCATCAGAATGATCGTATGTCTAAAATTTGAATGAATTCTAATAATTCTGCATGAAAAACCCATTTATTTAAATTAAAGGCGGGAGATTAACCCCCATTTCCCGCTTTATACTGTTCTAATAAACTCCCAAAACTAATCATGGCGGTGTTCTCATCAGAATGATCATATGTCTAAAATTTGAACGAAATTTGATAAATCTGCATTAAAAACCCATTTATTAACGAAATTAAGGGTGGAAATTAAACCCCCGTACCCCCCTTTATACTTATCCAATGAACAACTAATACTAATCACAGACCCGTCTCATCAGAATGATCCTATATCTAAATTTTGAACGAAGCTGATAATTCTGCATGAAAAACTCATTTATATGAATTAAGGGAGGAGCATTAGCCCCCGTTCCCCCTCTTATATTTATCGAATGAACACTTAATACCTATCACGGAGGCATCTCATCAGAATGAACCTACATCTAAATTTTGAACCAAAATTGAAAATTCTGCATGAAAAACCCATTTATATAGATTAAGGGGAGGGGGCATCAGCCCTCGTTCCCCCTCCTATACTTATCGAATGAACTCCCAAAACGAATCAGGGAAGTGCCTTATCAGAATATAAGGTATCCAAAATTTTAAGTGACTCGGATGTTTTTATCATGAGTTATCGTGTTACGCACGTACATACATACAGAATGAATAAACACATAAGCTCTCAGGCTTTGATAACCTGTGATCCAAAAAACTGCCTGCTAAATTAACTTCATCCAGTTCGTTATTTATTGTACTGTGAAATATTTTTCTCGTTTCTCGCAAAAAATACTACTATCATAATAAAGCTAATGTTTAATAGGAAATTAATGGTAAGGTATCCTGGGGTAATAACGTCACATTAAGGTTCTACCAATTTTCACGGCTTAGTTTTAGATTGTATTTTCCAAACAAATATAGGATCTGATACAGCAACTCATTGACTATCTATATAAAATAAAATAATTTAACAGATATGTATTCATAAAATGTAATGGCGATTTTTCTTGACCAATGATGTTTGGCGTTAATACCCACCTATATGGGTAATAACGCCATGCAAACAAAACTATAAAATAAGATGGAATAATGGCATGTAGATTGCCCAATTCTAAAAATACAAACTCTACAGCTCTAGAAATTGACAAATTGCCATCTAAGCTATTGAAAATGTACAATTTTTTTATGACTCTGAAAGAAAAAGAAAGCTGTGGTGGTGGCGGGGGGAGGAGGCAAAAGAATATCAGATTCTAAGCTACGTTTTGCTTAAAAATGACCATTTAAATAGAATTATTAGAAACATTGCATGGATTATTTGAATCAGTATTTATATTCCCATGTATGCATGTTGTGTTTGATTGGAACGTTTCGTTTTTAAAGCCGTTCTGAAAAGGAATAAGTAATCCTTGAAGTACATTGCATCAATGTGGCCGCAAAATACCTCTCGACAATGACTAACAAAGTTCATCAATTTTTTTAGAAATATGCAGGAAAAATAAACTGAATAATAAAATAAAGCTTACCTGCTGAGACTTGAGTTAACATGAGAACACATATAAAGAAAAAGGCAAGGAGAGCTTTCTTGTAAAGAACTTTCTTTATTTTTTTAATGAAAATAAATTAATTTTCATTCTGAAAATAGAAGAACTGTATTTGGCCAAAGCTCTCATTTTTTTAGAGCCCGGCCATAAAAGGCTTACTGGAATTGTACAAATTTATGATGACAGAATACACATTTCCGAAGAATATGCCCTTTTCTTTCCATTGGAGAATAAGGGTAAGATGTTGAAAAACAATAAAAAAAGGTGTGCTCATTCAGTATAGAGCAGCAACGCACCACAAAAAGAAACTGTAGAAGAATTGTCGGATCCATAATTCGAAACATTATTATTTCAAGGAAAAAAAAAATTCTTTCGATTCAACTATATTACTATTCGTAAATATTTCATTGGTGTCATAAGTAGGATTTTTCTTGGATGAATAAATCTTTAGCCGTATCCACGAAGAAATAATTCGTTTCCTTGATTTTAAAACTTATATTTTTTTATGTAAGAATATTGACGCTTAATCACAAAAATAACGAACAACTTAGCTGGCATTATACACACCTTCACCGCAGGAGTTCTGTACCATTCTCTACTGACTTCTGCCAAGAAACGAAAGCTGCAGCCAAGGGAAGAGGGCACAGGTTGCCATAAACTCAAAATACGCCATTTGGCAGGGTTGAGGAAGTGGCGATAAAATAAAGAGGCCAAGTGCTTCATCACTAATAGGGAAATTGCATTTTTAAGAATAAACTTTTATATCACCAGAAAGATGCGGAGCCAAAAATGTATATAAGGACTCACCTATTTTTAAATTACGCATCAGTAGAATAGAATCTGATTGGACAATAGGAGGGGCAATAAAACGGAAGTACACGCCCCATCGAACATTCGAGAAAACTCAGGAAAAATCTACAACCGGAAGGAACAAATTCGAACTGATTTTAACATTTTGAAATCAACAAAAAGTTAGGTAAGAAAATGAACTTTACAGGGGAGATTAAAAATGCGAGAATTAAGATAATTTTTAGAATGCGAATTTTTATAATAAATGAATAAAGATTAAAAAAATACACGATAAATTAAATTAAATAAAAATATGGCAGTGGTTAAGAGTAACCACAACAATGCATTATATGCATTCTACACAACAATGCATTCTATGCGATAGAAAATATTGATTTTTTTGTGAAAGTGAAAGAAAAAGGAGTGAGGGGAAGCTTCAACAGAATATAACACCCTGTGTCTCTCTTTGCTTAAAAAG
The DNA here is from genome assembly GCA_964019185.1 of Maratus speculifer. Lineage (NCBI taxonomy): Eukaryota > Metazoa > Arthropoda > Arachnida > Araneae > Salticidae > Maratus > Maratus speculifer. The sequence continues at coordinate 10,409,450 of OZ025298.1, read as the reverse complement.
TCCCGCTTAAATATGATTGTAAGAAACATTGCATGGTTTTAACCATTCATAATGTAATATTTTAATCATGTGAAGTTTTATAATAACTAGAGTTATATGTAATAAATATTTTTGTTAAACCTTAACTGCTGTTAGCATCTCACATACCGCTGAGTTTTTCAAGTTTCAGAGTTTAACTTGCAATTTTTAGTTTAGCTATAGATACCGGGAATTTTTTTTTTCATTTGGAGTCCTATAGAGACTCTCTAGAAACTTTTGAATAGCTGAATTTTATTTATAATAGTCTTGTATATAAGGTTCAATACAAAAATAATATTCTAAAAGTTAATTTAACATTTTATTCATCGTTAGATTAAGCGGTCTGACAGGCCGCTCACAGTAAGTTATGCGACAATTTTTGTCACAGCAGTTAAGGGTTAATACTATTATAGTAATTTAGTAAATAGTTTTTAACCCATAACTCCACACTAATGCGGATTCTCCAAACCTACAGTTAAATTGTCGACGTTTTAAAGAGCATGCTTTAATAAATTTTTAATAAATTGAATAAAATTTTTGATTAAAAAATATTATCCCAAAAAGATCTCTTATTCAATTTTATACATAATTCATATGGTTATATATCTTTATCTCTATATTGGCAACAAAATTAACCTTTAACTGCTGTTAGCAATCTGACTGAACACTGTATCCCCTCCCCCCCCCCAAAAAAAAATAGCGTTTAACTTGTATTTTCCAGTTTAACTATAGTTACAACTGAAATTCTCTTTCGTTTGGCGTTCTCGTAATATTGTTAGAAATATTTGAATAGATTAAATTTAATTAGAATTAATTCTGTACAAAAAGTTGAGTGCAGGAACAGTATTCTATGATTTTTAATCATGGATCGCATTTTAACCTTTAACTTATGTTACCGGTCTCGTAGAGCACTATTTTTCTTTTAATTTTTTTAGTTTAACTTGTAATTTTCAGTTTAACTGCAAACATACCGAAATTTTGTTTCATTTGGAATTTTAGTACTTTCACCAGAGACTAAACAGGTGAATATTAAGTATAATACTCTTGTATAAAATGTTTAGTACAAAAACACAATCCTATGAGTTATTCCCGCCTTTTATTCATCTGTCAATTTTGTGGTCTCACAAACCGCATCACATTCATACGTTACAATTTTTGTCACATCAATTAAAGGTTAAATTTATAAAGTTTTGAAAAACCGAACGCTTAGAAAGCGGACAGTTAAAATTTCGAACTCAATTGAACAATCCAGTGGAAATTTAATAGAAACCTGATTTTGAAGATGTTCGAATTTGAATCTCGAAAACATTTTGATATAGTTTTATTTACAAGAGTTAAAAATTATTTTTTACATTAGTAAAAAAAAAATAATAATATAATAATAAAAAATAAAATAGAGAGATTATTTTTAAGTATTGGGCACCCCCCTTAATCTTACCATTTCAATAATGATGATAATGCTGTCCCATATTAATATATAAACCCCCTTCGGATATAGTTCGGCTGCTGTTGGGAATCAACCGGGGTAATAACGCCAATCCCTGGCGTTATTACCCCGGGATACTTATTGCGCAATAAATTCTAAACTACAAATTATCTCGAGAAGATATCCAAAATCTTCTACAACAATTTGAAAGTACATGAAATACACTACAAATTTATGTAATAAACAAAGTATTTCTGGATAAAAAATATAGTCTTCAGATCAAAAACCTTATCCCGCAAATTTTAGATCAAGCGTTAATTTTAGTTACTTGTAAAAACAATAAGACCTAAAAATGAAACAAATTAACTTGAAGCTGTTTTTTGCGATTTATATGACTCAAAACCCTTCTGCGCAGAGCACATGGGTGTCATTTACCTGCAAAATATAAGCATTTGGCATTATTACCCCAGGGTACCTTATTTAATATTCAATCGTGGTATATCCCTAACAACATTAAATTGTACATACAACAAAACATTATACAAATTATGTTATCGTCATGAAAACACGTATTCATCCTGTTTTATTAATTAAATAAAAACGATTATTTACTTACATCACGTATTAGTGGAATTTTTGAATCCAGTGTGTAATCACAAAGTGCTCTAGATCCTAATCTATACAAGAAATAGGCTCCCTTAAAGAGAAAAGAAAAAATATTTTAGGCCGAGAGGAAAAATATAAAAAATACAATAACAATATAATAAACCAACAATACAACACACTAACAATTAAAATTAATTAAATAACGAATTTTTTTTTTTTTACGTTCAGGTGTAGAGGATGCACTCGGTGCTTTTACAGAAAGAGAGAACAAAAGAACAATTTTTTTTACGAAACGAGTTACAAAAATCTAAAGTAAGAGATAATTTACCAGTCACTGTGCTTTGTTCTTAAATATTAATTGTACTGAAAAACTTTGGAAATAATTAATACCAGCGCATAGATTGTAATAAATTAACTATAGAGAAATACTTATTATATAAATTCATTCTGTGTCTTTGTCTATTGCCAAAATGAATTGGTGTTAAGTCAGATCTTTAAAAATAATAGATAATGTGCATGTTTGTAAAAAAACTGGCTTTTTGGCGACAGCTCAACTTGCGGTTGGCAAAAATTCGAATTAAACTGCATTAGAAAATACTAAACTAAATGTAATTTTCACGTCGATATAATAAATTTCATTTTATTGTACTATACGCAGGAAATAATACGTTATAAATTACTAACTCTCTAAGAGTTATTATTTCTGCCAACCACAAGTTGAGAAGTACATCCTTTTTCGGGTGCGTGACGTCACATGCACATTATCTATAATGTAAATGGCATTGGTGAGATTGAAGATGACATTAATCATACAGTAACATGGATAAGAATCTCAACTGTAACTAAACACAAATAGAGCAGTTATTGAGCATTCGCAATTTGACGTGTGTGATTGTTCATTTACTCTCAAAATGAGGTATTTTGGCGCAATTTGGCGCAATGGCGAGCGGCAGCGAGAACCCTGGATGTGAGTGTGCCTGGTGTGACGTTCTGAAGGTATTTTAGCTCAACTTTAGTGAATATTTTTTATTCACATTCACGAAGCAGCAAGATTCATTTACAAACGAATATTTAGAATGAAATAGAAATGTTCGTGATTGATATTCAAATCCAACAGATTTTCATACTCTGCGGTTTGGATTGATAACCATGAGGAGGAATACGATACAGTATTTCGGCATTCCAATCGGGGCATGTATGCTATTTGGAGCCGGTGTTGCTCGGATGAAATTGCAGCCTTTTTACTTCGGAGATGCTCTCTTGCAAAAATCGTAAAATAGAATCCCTTCTCGGCTTCTGTTTATCTCTACACCAGCGGTTCCCAAACTTTATTGTTACACGACCCACCTTTAAGTAAAAAAAATTTTCGCAACCCACCTAATAGAGTAAGTGCATATCAGTATGGAAATTGTTGTATGACCTCTACAAGTTATCGGCTATCCTATCCTACAAAAAAAAAAGTAAATTTCCGTATGGACGATACATTATCAACGAAAACAGGAATTCGTAATTTAAATATGTGTAAGTGAAATAATAATTAACACAACTCACTAACTAGAAAGATAATTAAAAATACATTATTATCAAACCATAACTTTAAATTCAATGCGTTTTCTAACACTGGTGTTTAGCGATGAAAGCATCAGGATTTAAAATTTATTAATTTCAACCTTAACTTTTAACACACAGTTTTTTTTTACATTTGTTTTTCAAAAAACGGCAAGGTACAAAAATCATGTTCACACGAGGATGTTGAGTTGACTCCGTCAAGAAATTCAAAGCTCATTTAAATGGTTCTGGATATCTGCTCGTATATTTCTTCATATGGAAATTAAGGAATTTCCCTTGAAATATTATTTGCTGCTAAAATTGTTATATTTTTTCAACAGATTACGTACAAAATATATTTTTGTGAAAAACCTCTAATTTTTCCGCGACCCATTAAAATAGCCGCCACGACCCACTATTGGGTCGCGATCCATAGTTTGGGAATCGCTGCTGTGTAAGCACCGAATCTTACAAACATTTGAAGAGTCTTAATGAGAGCCCTCGAAACAAAAAAGAATTTAGGAGAACATAACACTTTTTGTAGTGTCAAAGCTAAGAGCTTTGCTATATCAACCTTATGAATTTTGCAACTTCAGTTGGAGTAGTTGATGTAAAATGAATTGCCGCTCTCAACCGAGAACATTAGTTAGAGATTTTTACGAATTCAGTCGAGTAGCAACTGTTATAAGAAATGTGTAATTATCGACTTTCTCTGGAATTTGCAAGCGACTTTTTTAGATATTACGAATTTCTTAATTTAAGCTTTTATTTTAAAAGCAAATTGTACTAAAATATTATTGGCGTCCTTTGCAAGTTACGAATTAAAATTAGGTATTCCGGACTGGGCATAGTGTGCCGGAAAGGGTTAATCATGATAATGGTTCTTATTAGATTGGAAACGAAACATGTCAATCTTATTTGTTTTTAATTTTCTGTAAAACCCCTCTCAAGTAATATAAAACTGCTTATTCAAATGTTTATATACAAGGTGAAGTTCTTAAAATCTAATAGATTTAATAACTTTTTATTATCAGAACTTGTACTTTTTCAGTATGGCGCGTATTTAAATTACGTTATTTTTCAATTGTTATGGGAAAATGGCAACAAAAAGATGTAATAATCTACTATTTTGCAACTGTTTTTCCTTTACTTTCTACAGTTGCCAACATTAAAGAAATAGCGTTAGAAACTAAAAATAAATTAATGTTTCAAAAATAAATTTTGACGCAGTTTTCAAACAAATTTCAATTAAAAGTTCTTTTTTTCTCTATAGAAAATAAATAAATAAATAAATAAATAAAAATTGAAAATGCGCGATACTTAGAAGTTTAAAAAATTGTATTATTATCAGTATTTAACCGTGCAATGAGACCGCCTGCTTCGCCTTACGGGTTAATTAAGATTAGGTGTAATGTTATTTTACAGTGTCAACACTTTAATTGTTCTCAGAAAAAATAGCGTTCCGGGAGTTAACAAAGAATGTTATCCATTTTTAAAAATATTCTTTAATCAAATAATAATTTCATATTAATTAAATTATGGTTATACATTGAAAGTTTTTCAGGGTTTGTAGGTATTTTCCATCAAGATATGATTTAGCAGATAAGTTGCATTTTTACATCGAATTTTAACTAATTCTGGAGTTACGGCCATCAACTCGATAAAGTTATGGTATGTGCAGCAGATTCCCAGTCTTTATGTTTGTAAAGCAATTTACACAAGTTTTATACTAAGCATAATTTATGGATCTAAGTCTCGGTGTTTCGCTTTTAAATTTTAATTGTTTTTCAGAGAATCTATTTTCTATATTATAAAATCCAAATGTATCTGTGCATAACGCATACGTCATTTTACGAATGGCAACACTTTCGCATGCCATTCGGTTTTGCAATTTTCGGTACTGCAAATTTTATGCTTCTAAGCATCGCACATTTCCGATTTTTACACCATCGTATAGAGAAAAATGCATACTTTTAAATGCAGTTCGTTTGAAAGCTGTATTTCTATTTATTCTTGACATATTAATTTTTTTACAGTTTTGAATGCGAATTTTGTAATTGTGGCAAAAGAAGTACGCCATTTTCTCTTAAAATTGATAAAAATTGAAATGTGCGCACGTAAATTTTGAGAAGATGAAAATTATGATGGGTTTAGATTTTACATGAAATTCTAAGATCGTGTCAATTTGAAATATTTTTTTTTTCCTACACTTTTAAGTGATAACTTCATCTTAATAACTGATCTTTATTGTATTTTGCTTTATTATTATAGTTTTACACATGCGATTAAAGTTTAATTTTAATAATTTGGACGACTGAGTTTTATAGAAATAGCATTTTTTTTTCTTAATTTTAGCTTTAAATAATATTTGTTTGAGAGTTAGACTGACCATTGTAAGATGGTCTAATTTTGTAGGTTTATTATAAATAAATGAAACAGTTCCTTCTTAAACATTGCCCCACCAGTGGCCGAGAGGTTTGGACCTCTCAACTGGTAGACGGCAGGTGCTGGGTTCGAACCCAATCGCGGCTGTCGGCCTAACCGTTCGGAGTTTTCCGTGGTTTTCTTCGAACCTTGCGTAAATACGGGTTAGGTTCCCTTAGAAAGACCCCCACGGAGGGCGCTCCCCCTGGTCCTATATCCCATTAGCGTAGATAATCGGACGACAAAAATCAACCAAAAATCAACCAACCTTCTTAAACATTTACTTTCGTCGAAATTCGGGGGTTCCACCCTGTAAAGTTAAAAACTGTTCATGCAAATAGTGCAATTAATAGATTAAATACTCACGCCTAATAGAAAATATAAGTAATAAGCTACTAATGCGAAATTATAAAATATAATGAGCTTTCTGAGCTCAAAGGGTTTCCTGTTCCTCATGATCTGTGGACCAATATATGAGACGAAGAGAACATATGCTGGAATGATCGTCAGCATCGGTTTAGTCGTCTTCAGAAAGAAAAACTCCCTTATATAAGGATCTGAAAAGAAAAAGAACTAGGTAAGGAGGATTTTATAATAAGATATTTAAAATAATAAATGAAGGAAAAATAGCTATATAAAGAAAAAAAAAAAAAAAAATTTAAACTGAGATAGAGACTTGAAATTTTGTATGTACTTAGTATGTAAGAATGGGACGAAGCCTATTTAATATCAGTAACCTCGATTATCCGGAACTATTTTTTTCTGGACTCTCGAAAAATTCATTCTGATGAAAGGTATATAAAAATTTTAGAATTTATTTTATTTTAAAGAGTGGATGTAAAAGGCAACAAAGTAACACAAATTTTGCATAAAGAACGAAGTCGATCGAATTATTAGTTGCCGAGATACGTGTAATCCTGTTTTTCGCATTCTTTGATTTTTCATGACCCTGTATTTCAATCAAATTTCAATTCAAAGATATTTTTAATTGGAAATGAGACGCTTCATCTGACTCAGTAAATTATTAGTTAATATGATTATTATTTTTAGAGTTATAAGGATGTTTATTTTACGCAATCCGGTATTACTTGAGTATTTTGGCGTTTTATATAATTTGTCGAATTTGGCTCATCAGCAATTCATTAATAAAGCATGACTATGTATATTAAAACTATTTAAATTTGCATTTAAATTTTATTTTGGAATTGCAGTGCATTTTATAAATATTTTGCACACGTTTTATTTTCATATTTTATATTATGCATGTGTATGATGGGTAAGTATTACGGTGGCCCCCAACGACTAGTTTCATATAACAATCAAGTAATTCTTGCTTGTACTAGTTGAATTTAAGAAGTTAGAGGAATTACTAAAAATTGTAACTATTCAGAAAGAAAGACTCAATTTACTTAGTGATCGTTGCATGAATACGAAAGATGATCGTCTGTACGCAGACTTTCGGCGGCAAGTGCAAGTCCTTGTGAAGTTATTATGACCATTTTTTGATCAGGATCGATTAAAATTACAGTTAAGTAATCACTATCTTAGCCCCTTTGTGACGGGATTCTTTTACGTAATTTTTAATGTTTTATCAATGATTTTTAAAAATAGAAATGTGTATCTTATTAAATCGAGAAAATGCCCTGATTAAATAAGGCAAGTTTAACAATAAAATTTTCTGGTGGGGATAAACACGGGCTAGTATACGTATCGCTCGTCCTTAAGGGGTTTAAAAAAGAGGGGGGGGGGAAGTTCCAATCACTGGAGAGAAAAATACAAGTTTATATCAATGTAGATCATTTAATTAAATTAAAAACCATCTACAGATTTCTTTTTTTATTCCCTTTAAATCATTTTTATTGTTTCTATTATAAATAAATTAACACTCATATCTTGAAATAGATCCAAAATCTTATTTTACTTTTACGTAAAATTGATTCTACACCTCCCCCCCCCCCCCTCTTTTGAGTTTAGTTGGTGTTTATAAAGTTCCGATTACTTAAGATAACAATCAGAAAATATATTGTATAAGTGTGGCAAAGACAATAATAGTAATAATATCATAATAATATATATATAAAGTCGAAAAAGACTATTTGTAAAAGTTGACTTTTTAGTTATTATGATATGGTTAGACATAGTTGAGACTTTTTGGTTTTATATTTTATATTGGTAAGAAATTTTGAAACAAGATCAAGAAAACATAAAGCAGATGTAAAATACTGGGGGGGGGGTCCTCCCTCCCCTGCTCGCTACGTTCGCTAACCCCCCGCGTAATCGCTTAGCGATTCAAAATTGTAGGCTACCCCTGCTTGCCGCGATCGCCAATACCCCATGGAATCGCTTCGCGATACGTTATTTTCCATACACTGTTAAAAATCTGCTGCATTTTGTTGCAACGCACTACCCTGCTTGTATAGAAAACGGTTACTTGGCCGTGAAATGGAGCTTTCTCATTGGTTGGAAATAGAGATATTATATACAAGCAGTGGAGAGCGTTGCAACAAAATGCAGCAGATTTTTAAGTCTACACTCTATTTTGGAATTCATCCCTCTCCTCATTGGTCGAAGCATAGACGGAGCCCTTTCCTGATTAGTCTACTCTACTCATGGAAGATGTGGTCCACCCGGACGCGTTATTTCCGGAAATCTTACACATCAGGATCATTCCAGGAGTCATTCCTGGAGATTTGTTTAAGGCTAGTTTTTTTTTTACCATCGAAGGATAATAGACAATCCACAGTTCTTGCAAGATTTTGTGCCAAAAATCTGATTACAGCAATATATTATGAAAATACAAAAAATATTTGGCCGTTTACTTAACCCCAAAAAAAAGTGTAATTAGAGAATCCTTGGAAAATGAATTGGGAATCGACGTTTGTAATGAAAGAGTTTATAGCAATATACATAAGTTATGATTAAAGTTTTTGAAAGAACATGTAATTCAAGGTTAAAGAGGAAAGACATATTTATTGGCATTAATTTTCTAGTTTCTTCACGTTTTCTCTTTTGAAGTTTGTTGGTTACATTGCAGCACTACAGATGGCGTTCTCATGGAGGATAGTTCATCTCAACACATTATGTTTATTTCGGACTTTCACAAAAATAATAAATATTTGTTTATTTGTTGAATAACATAGATTGTACATGTGTGTTCGAAATCAAAACCTGCTTATAAATCATCGTCAATGTTATATGGGGATGAGATAGCACAAGGAAATACACAAAACACAAGAGAGATACAACCAGGAGCTCCACACAAAGAGTACGTGCAATGGAGTGAGTGGAATTCGAACCCCCAAACAATTTCTTACGCTCGCAAGCGTTTAGCGGTTCTACTCAGCCACGGAGGTCCCGATTTTTTTTCCTTTTTACTGAAGTATAACCCTAAAGATAGCCTCAGAATGGTTAAAATTTGTCAGTCTTTAGACTTTTAAAATTTAATTTTTGATGTTTTCAAAGTTGTGTATAATATACGTCTTTGTTTAAATCTTTTCATTAACGTATGTAATCTTAATTCTTAATGTTTCTATCATATTGCTCCATACTTATATCACAATATATGCATACAGAGTAACATACAGGGATTGGACAAAAATATGGAAACACCTTAAAAAAACATGTTTTCTTGCCTAGTATTGTGTACGGTACCCGTTGTTATTCAAAACAGCTTGCAGTCTTCTCGGAAAGGATAAATACAGTTTCTGTATGTTTGCTAGAGAATATTGTACCATTATTCCTGCAAAACGGTGGCAAGTTCAGATAACGATGTTGGCGGTGGATAGCGAGAACGCACTTTCCGCTGCAATGTATATCACAAAGGTTCGATAATATTCAAGTCTGATGACTTTGGTGGCCTTGGGAGATGCGAAAATTCATCCTCGTGCTCAGAAAACCAGTCCTGGACAATTTGAGCTGTGTGAACGGGGACGTTGTCGTCTTGGAAGATACCATCATCATCGGGGAACAAAGTTTGTACCATTGGATGCACTTGATCGGCCAAAATGTTCTCATAAGTCTGAGCAGTAATACGCCTTTACAGAGTTATCTTGGGGCCAGAAGAGAACCACGATATGGCTGCCCAAACCATCACCGAACCTCCGCCATGTTTCACTCTTGGCAACAAGCAGTCTGTATTGTAGGCTTAAAATGGCGTTCTCCAGACATAAACTCGACCAGAAGTGAGGAACAATGTGAAAGAAGACTCATCAGACCATATTACGTTCTTCCACTGCTCTATAGTCCAGGCTTTATGATTTAAACACCACTTTTTCCTGTTACAGGCATTAGCATTACTGATGGATGGCTTTTCAATTGCAACAGGGCCAGCAATTCCCTATTTATGAAGCTCCCTTCTAATTGTTTTGGTACTCGCAGGATTTGGTAACACGCATTCATTTCAGCAGTAACTTTTGCAGCTGTGGACTGCTTATTTTTCGTGATAATCCTCCTTAATGATCATCTGTCACGATCACTCAGCACACACTTTCGTCCGCGCTGTGATATAGCGGATGATGTTTTTTCCGCATTTCAAATATGCGGAATAAATCTTCGACACTACCTCTTGAAACACTAAAAACCTCGGCTACCTTGCTTACGGAAGCACCCACCATACGCGCGTCAACAATTTGTCCACGTTCGAAGTCTGTTAACTCTGACATGATGCAATGATAATCTCACATAACAGTGCTCCAACAATGACTGAACTCTACAGCGATTTTAGGAAGTTGTATAGGTGGCGTCAGTAGGTAAAAACTCCAGTGCCATCAGCATAGTTAGTTCATTATGATCAATCTTTCTTTTCAAACATGCATTTCAAAAGGTGTTTCCATATTTTTGTCCAACCCCTGTACTTTAAGTTTTATTAGAATGTATTGTACATCCAAAGAAAAATACCTTACCTCCAGAATCTATGAAAGCATTGTATTGTTCTAGTATTGTGTTCATGGCACCTGTAAATAAAATAAAAATATATTTAATAATGATAAATGGAATGTCATAATTATAAATATTACACAAAATTCTTCTTACATAGTCATTTTCATCTATAGACATGTTGATCATAGTAAATTACGAAGTATTTAAAATATACTTCAAAATATATTTTTAAAAATTATGTTTTTCACTGTACATTCTTTTTATATAACATTAAACTACACTCTATTTCAGAATGTATAAAACAGTTTGATTCAAAAACTGTCATAAATGACATCATTTATACAGAAATGCCAATTAGATCATATGAGAATAGACTTAAATGTATAAAATTTTGTTTTATTTTATGCAAAATCATTGATAAATTTATTATAAATCTGCATATGGAAATATAACCCATAGTAAATTATAAGCCTTCGCTTGGCCACTGCACTGGCCGGTTTCTCCAAATGTACCGTTGAATCGAAAGAAATGTATCTAGTTGATCATTTACGGCAGTGTTGAATTCAGGGAGAGACACTATAACGTATCCCCCTGGAGCTGCAGAAGTTCCTCCCGGAGAAAAGTGTCTGATTTCAACACTGATTTATAGAAGTTTTTCGTAAAGAACGATAGATGAATATATAATGTGGTAAAATCATCCCTGAAAAATTTGCAATCGAAAGCCAGTTGGTAGTCTTTTAAGGGTCTATTCAATCCAAGCTGCTAATTTTCCTATTCATTTTTATTCTGAAAAGCATTAAATTGGCAAAATTATTTTATTCAGAAATTATATAACGTGCCGTGTTTGTCAATTTTTGATAAAGGCAGAATATATTGCAAAAGATACTGTTAAAGTTGGTATTTTGAACCGAATTTTGAAGCGGAAGAGCTGGGAACGAAAAAAAATAGTCATACTGAGAAAATAATTATTTATAAATCGAGTTCTAATTAAATGAGTCAAAAATGAAAACACGGCCTCTTATGCATCCCTTCAAAAACCTTTTCAACAAGTTTCATGTTTTTATTTTAAAAAATAATTCTGAAAATGTATCAGAAAATTTCAAGCTGTTGAGAACGGTAATATTTTTTTTTTTTGAGTACACCCTTAAGGGGACAGTTTATCTCAAAAATTGTCAAAAAACCTATTTTTGTTTATAATTTAAATGAAAGTTTGTCTAATTGTAAATATTTTGACACCTCAGTTTTACGGCAATTAAATCGCGAGATATTCTGAAAAAATTATTACCCAACGTAATTACCCACACAAATTAAAGCTTTAAATGGCTTTTCCTCCATGTTCATATTTTCTTCACTTTCGTGTTTTAAAAATGCTACTCCTTTTACTTAACCCATCATACGTAGTATAGGGTAAGTCTTGCAATCGTTTTGAAAATCGAAAATTTTTTTTGACGGATTTACACGTTTTAGATAGTGGAGATTCCGAAAAACATATTTTTAGAAAAAAAATTTTGCCGTCCGTCTGTCTGTCTGTCTGTCTGTAAACGCTCTATCTCCCGAACAAATTGAGATAGAGACTTGAAATTTTGTATGTAGTTAGAATGTAAGAATGGGACGAACCCTATTTAATATCAGCAACCTCGATTATCCGGAACTATTTTTTTCGGACTCTCAAAAAATTCGTTCTGATGAAAGGTATATAAAAATTTTCAAGTTTTTTTGTTCTAAGGAATGGACGTAAAAGGCAATAAAATAACACACATTTTGCATATAGAACGAAGTCGATCGGATTATTAGTTGCCGAGATATTTGTAATCTTGTTTTCCACATTCTTCGATTTTTCATGACCCTGTATTTCATTCAAATTTCAATTCAGAAGTATATTTTAATTGGAAATGAGACGCTTCATCCGACGCAGTTAATTGTTAGTTAATAGAATTATTATTTTTGGAGTTATAAGGATGTTTCTTTTACGCAGTTCGGTACTACTTGAGTAGTTTGGCGTTTTATATAATTTGTCGAAATTGGTACATCAGCAGTTCTTTAATATAGCATTACTATGTATACTAACAATATTTAAATTTTGTTCATGAATTGCAATGCATTGTATAAATAGTTTCACATGTTTTATTTCCATATACATATCCATGATGGGTAAGTATTATGTTGGCCCCCAACGACTAGTTTTCTCTTTTACTTACCCATCATACGTAGTATAGGGCAAGTCTTGCAATCGTTTTGAAAATCGAAAATTTTTTTGACGGATTTACACGTTTCGGACACTGGTGATTCCGAAAAACATATTTTTAGAAAAAAAAATTTGCCGTCCGTCCGTCTGTCTGTCCGTCTGTAACCGCTCTATCTCTCGAACAAATTGAGATAGAGACTTGAAATTTTGTATGTGCTTAGTATGTAAGAGTGAGACGAAGCCTATTTAATATCAGTATCTTCGATTATCCGGAACTATTTTTTTCGGACTCTTAAAAAATTCGTTCTGATGAAAGGTACATAAATATTTTCGATTTTTTTTATTTTAAGGAGTGGACGTAAAAGGCAATAAATTAACACAAATTTTTCATAAAAAACGAAGTCGATCAGATTATTAGTTGTTGAGATATTTATAATCCTGTTTTTCACATTCTTTGATTTTTCATGACCCTGTATTTCATTCGAATTTCAATTCAAAGATATCTTTTAATTGCAAATGAGATGCTTAATTAGATGCAAGAAACCGTTAATGAATATGATAATTATTTTTAGAGTTATAAGGATGTTTCTTTTATGCAATTCAGTGCTACTTGAATAGTCTGGCGTTTCATACAATTTATTGAAATTGGTTCATCAGAGATTCATTAATAGAACATTATGATGTGTTAAGTATAGGTTTATATTTTGTTTTGGAATTGTAATTCATTTTATAAATTGTTTACATGTGTTATATTTTCATATATTATGTTATGCATATCCATGATGGGTAAGTATTACGGTGGCCTCCAACGACTAGTTTCTTTTACTTACCCATCATGCGTAGTATAGGGTAAGTCTTGCAATCGTTTTGAAAATCGAAAATTTTTTTTTGACGGATTTACACGTTTTAGATAGTGGAGATTCCAAAAAACATATTTTTAGAAAATTTTTTTTGCCGTCCGTCTGTCTGTCTGTCTGTCAGTCTGTCTGTCTGTAAACGCTCTATCTCCCGAACAAATTGAGATAGAGACTTGAAATTTTGTATGTAGTTAGTATGTAAGAATGAAACGAACCCTATTTAATATCAGCAACCTCGATTATCCGGAACTATTTTTTTCGGACTCTCGAAAAATTCGTTCTGATGAAAGGTATATAAAATTTTTCGAATTTTTTTGTTCTAAGGAATGGACGTAAAAGGCAATAAAATAACACACATTTTGCATATAGAACGAAGTCGATCGGATTATTAGTTGTCGAGATATTTGTAATCTTGTTTTCCACATTCTTCGATTTTTCATGACCCTGTATTTCATTCAAATTTCAATTCAAAAGTATATTTTAATTGGAAATAAGACGCTTAATCCGACGCAGTTAATTGTTAGTTAATAGAATTATTATTTTTGGAGTTATAAGGATGTTTCTTTTACGCAGTTCGGTACTATTTCAGTAGTTTGGCGTTTTATATAATTTGTCGACATTGGTACATCAGCAGCTCTTTAATATAGCATTACTATGTATATCAACAATATTTAAATTTTGTTTATGAATTGCAATGGATTGTATAAATAGTTTCACATGTTTTATTTTCATATACATATCCATGATGGGTAAGTATTACGGTGGCCCCCAACGACTAGTTTGTATTTGAGATAGAGATTCAAATTTTTTTCTACATTTTATTTATTATATCTGTGATATATCTGAGCATGGAATAAACCTTCACCTTTTTTTTGTTAGTAAAATAAATAAATAAATTAGTTCAATATTATACCAACTTGAATTTTCATTTCTAATTTCTGTTCCAGTCAATTAACTGAAGTAAAAGCGAGTTAATCTAGATCATGATATTGATTAAAATCAATAGTTTTACTTACGTATTATACGTAGTATATAGAGTAAATCTTGCAATCGTTTTGAAAATCGAAAAATTTTTTTTGACGGATTTAAACGTTTTAGATACTAGAGATTCCGAAAAACGTAATTTTAGAAAAAAAATTTTGCCGTCCGTCCGTCTGTGTGTCTGTCTGTCTGTAACCGCTCTATCTCCCGAACAAATTGAGATAGAGACTTGAAATTTTGTATGTACTTAGTATGTAAGAATGGGACAAAGCCTATTTAATATAAATAACCTCGATTATCCGGAACTATTTTTTTCGGACTTTCGAAAAATTCGTTCTGATGAAAGGTATATAGAAATTTTCGAATTTTTTTATTTTAAGGAATGGATGTAAAAGGCAATAAAATAACACAAATTTTGCATAAAAAACGAAGTCGATCAGCTTATTAGTTGCCGAGATATGTGTAATCCTGTTTTCCACATTCTTCGATTTTTCATGACCCTGTATTTCATTCAAATTTCAATTCACAGATATATTTGAATTGGAAATGCAACACTTAATCCAACGCAGTAAACTGTGAGTTAATAAGATTATTATTTTTTGAGTTATAAGGATGTTTCTTTTACGCAATCCGGTACTACTCGAGAATTTTGGCGTTTTATATAATTTGTCGAAATTAGCTCATCAGCAATTCATTAATGGAGCATTATTATGTATGTTCAAATTATTTATTTATGCGTTTAAATTTCATTGTGGAATTGCCATACATGGTTTACACGCGTTTTATTTTCATATTTTATATTATGATGGGTAAGTATTACGATGGCCCCCAACGACTAGTTTCCTTATTCTGTTGTCATCAGCTGTTTGCGAATAGCCGGCTCAGCAGGACACGAGTTCCGGACACTACACGAGCCACCGACCGATGGACCAAAAGAGCTATAAAAAGGCAAGAAAATCATGCAAAATTCGCTATCATAGCGTCTCTTTCTCGCGGAATATTTCCAAACTGAAGGAGGACCTGCTGGCCATAGCCAAAAACATATACACAAAGAACTTGTTTCCGTTCAATGCATAACCTTATACGCATTTCGATGGTACAATAATGAAAATAGTACAAAAATCGCTATTACAGAGTTTCCTTCAGATTTATTTTCAAATTCAAGGAAGATCTGCTGTCCATAATCAAAAACATACCAAAAAAAAAAAAAGGTTTATTTTTATGCATAACTTCAAGCACTTTTCGATAGTACAATAATGAAAAATTACAATCGTAATTATAACGCACCCTTCCTGCAGATTTTTTTTTTCAACTCCAGGGAGGACCCAGTGGCGTAACCAGGATTTTGTTACGGGAGGGGTCCAAAAATTTTTTTTAAGGCTACATATGTTAAAACCTGTCAAACTGAAATCGCAAATGTTAGCAAAAAATTCAGATTTACGCAGGTTTTTTTTTTTTTTTTTTTTTTTTTTTTTTTTTGTGTGTGTGTGTTAGCAGGTGTAATTGTGTCGTATTCTTTCTGAAAGCCTCGTGAAAATTTCCGTTAAAGACGTAGAATCCGTTATAGGCAAGTTCCAATTTTACAAATTTTATATATTTGTATAAATGTACTTATTTATGTTATATGAGTAGTAGAGCTTGTCAAAATAATTATATTTAACAGAATTGTGCCTTGAACAGAAGCGAATATTAATTCCCATAAATTTAAATTTGCAAAAAACTGGTCTGAAGGGGAATTTTCCCCGCTCTTTTTTATGAAACAAATAAAACCTGTGAAAGTGAAATATTCTTATTTGAAATATTGTCTCATACGGAAATGTTTCAGAATCCCAACGAAAGAAATAATAGATCTTTTAGAGCGAGTGTAGCTTAAGAGTATAATTATTCGTGTTTCTTTAAACGCACAAGCATGCTTGAAATGGAACTTTTTTCAACCCCACATGATCACGTCTTGACAGGATTAAGAGCGCATTTATAATGCAAGTAACTTTTGAGTAACTTTATGAATTTAAATATATCCTTATTAAGTTTCTTAATTTCAAAAATTTATGGATAATAATAATAACAATAATGAAATGCAAGACCAATCGCTATACTGCAGCTAATAATACATTGCAGTTACCATTAATATTTACCAGTGAAAAAGATTTTACAAACATTATGATGTAAAAAACTGAGAGCGTACTGAAGAGTTAAATTTATTTAAATCAAGTTTCATATCATACAGCACGATAGTGCTGTATATAGAGCTCAGATGCATCCATGTTAAAGTCTAAAGTTTGCCTCTTAATAACTTTGAAACTAATTATCGGATCTCGACGAAATTGAAAAGGCGAAGTGCCCTATTCTAGACCTCAAAGTTTACCAATTTTCATCCAGATCGAACGATTGCTTATGGAGATCCAGAACCCCTGTTTTGTCACTTTTGTCTTCATGAAACAAGTAAGAAGGACAATAACTCAAATACAGCCCGAATCAGAAAACATTGAACGACGTGTTATAGTTTGTTCGAAAGCTTTTAGTTTAGGTATGTGCCTTTCAAAGGTCCTGTCAAAAAATATACAATATTAATGAAACGGCACCCATTTAAAATTTATATAGTGCTATATCTTCCATAATTTAACATTATAGAAATGTCTCCTTCTTAATTTCTAATTGAATAATTTCTTTCGAGTAGCCACCAATTAAAAACTGCACAATAATTTTAACAAGAAATGCTAACACGTATTCTTTTTTTTATAGGTCAACAAAAATTGAGATTCTTCTGAAAAAATTTTTCATTTTTGAAATTGACGTTATTCGAAACATAAAATACATATTTTTCATAAACATATATATAAACTCTAACTAAATATGTGTAAAACCACATGGCACCTTTATTTGAATGTTTTTGAAGCCAAAACAGTTACTATAATACAGATATTTCAATCAGGGTTGCAAAAAACCCACCTGCCCAAAAAAACCCGGGTGGGTTTTATTGGGTAAAACCCACTCTAAAAAACCCAATAAAACCCACATTAAAGCGGGTTTTATTGGGTTTTTTAATATCTGTGGTCAAAGTATTTAATATTCAGCAGGTTTTATATTAGTTTTTAGCTCACAGGCTATCATAGCCTGAGAGCTTATGTGCCCGTCCGTTCTGTATGTATGTGCGTATGTGCGTAACGCGATAACTCATGATAAAAATATCGGATCCACTTGAAATTTTGTATATAGGTATATCCTGATAAGGCGCTTCCCTGATTAGTTTTTGGAGTTCATTCGATATGTATAAGAGGGGGAACGGGGGGCTCATGCCCCCCGTTAGTTGATATAAATGGGATTTTCATGCAGAATTAAGTTTTCAAAATTTAGATTAGGATCATTCTGATGAGGCGATTCCGTGACTGTTATTAGGTGTTCATTGAATAAGTATAAATAGGGGGAACAGGGGTTCTAATCCCCCCCCCCGTTAGTTGATATAAATGGGATTTTCATGCAGAATTAAGTTTTCGTTCAAAATTTAGATTAGGATCATTCTGATGAGGCGATTCCGTGGCTGTTATTAGGTGTTCATTGAATAAGTATAAATAGGGGGAACAGGGGTTCTAATGCCCCCCCCCCCGTTAGTTGATATAAATGGGATTTTCATGCAGAATTAAGTTTTCGTTCAAAATTTAGATTAGGATCATTCTGATGAGGCGATTCAGTGACTGTTATTAGTTGTTCATTGAATAAGTATAAATAGGGGGAACAGGGGTTCTAATGCCCCCCCCCGTTAGTTGATATAAATGGGATTTTAATTGAGAATTAAGTTTTCGTTCAAAATTTAGATTAGGATCATTCTGATGAGGCGATTCCGTGACTGTTATTAGGTGTTCATTGAATAAGTATAAATAGGGGGAACAGGGGTTCTAATGCCCCCCCCCCCCGTTAGTTGATATAAATGGGATTTTCATGCAGAATTAAGTTTTCGTTCAAAATTTAGATTAGGATCATTCTGATGAGGCGATTCCGTGACTGTTATTAGGTGTTCATTGAATAAGTATAAATAGGGGGAACAGGGGCTCTAATGCCCCCCCCCCCGTTAGTTGATATAAATGGGATTTTCATGCAGAATTAATTTTCGTTCAAAATTTAGATTAGGATCATTCTGATGAGGCGATTCCGTGACTGTTATTAGGTGTTCATTGAATAAGTATAAATAAGGGGAACAGGGGTTCTAATGCCCCCCCCCCTTAATTTATATAAATGGGTTTTTCAAGCAGAATTGTCAGATTTCGTTCAAATCTCTGAATAGTTTTGGAAGTTTAATGGTTAAGTATAAAAGAGGGGGATAACTCCTTTTAAATTATATAAATGCTAAATGGGTTTTTATTAAGAATTATCTAATTTGCTCTGAATTTTGGATATAGATTTTTTATATGATAAAGCATGTCTTTGATAGTATAGGAGGTTCAATGATTAAGTATAAAAAAAAGAGGAAAGGGGAGAGCTGTTTCCACTTCTTAATTTTTTTTTCGAACGGAATTAACCCTTGAAAATATAAGGCTTTAATGTGCAATTAGTATTTGTAGCCTGTGAGCTCAATGCCATCAGTTTAACTGGGCAGTATTCTTTTTATTTAACTTTTGTGTTTAAAAAGTTACATTACCCAAAATAGATTGTGAGTGTACTGCTAAATATGACAAAGTCAAAATTGTCAAAATAAAATATTATGCTTAATTCTTTTAAAAACTTGTTAATATTATGAAAATTATTGTTAATATTATGATTTAACAATGTAAAATTTCATAATGTCCCAACCAGATATAAATTTGACTAATTCCCTTTTGGCCAGTATTGGTTAAAAGGAAAAAAAGGAAAGGAGGGGACTTTTTTGAAAACACTTGAATATATATATATATATTTGTTTATTTAAATCAGGATTTTTACCCTATATTTTATTTCCTAATACATATTGTACCATCCATATTTGTTTATAAAAATAAACATCATTGTTTATTATATAAATATTATAAATTCATTTCAAAATATTCAAATTAAATAATTATAATCAGTTATGTAGATAATTGAAATTCATTTGTAAAATATTTTTAGTAATAGCTCTGTATTATGTTCAGAGAATAAATTGCTCTTAACAATGAACCATAGATATCTTGAAAATATTATCAAGCATCCTTTGATTGATAAAGAATAAAACATTTGTTTAAAAAATGTGTTCTTAGTGGGGAATATTGATAAAAAGTAATTTATTAAAGTAGCTTTCAAATATGTGCTATGTGGTTATTATACTATATCATATTATATCAGAAATAAAAAAAAATTACAACTTTTTACATTGATTTATTTGTGTTATTTTGATAAAAATTTATTGTATATTAAATTAATAGAAATATCAAAAAAATTTTAAATATAATACATACTTCCTAGAAATAAGAGACTTATTCTCCTGCCTCACCTCTTAAAAAAACAAAAAAAAAACCCAATAAAACCCGAAAAAACCCAATAAAGCCCGAAAAAACACAATAAAACCAGAAAAAAACCACCTGGGTTGGGTTTTTTTTATAAAAAACCCGGGTTTTTTGCAACCTAGATTTCAATTACAAAGGGCTAATTTAGAAAAAAATCTTTCCTTATATATATATATAAAAAAAAAAGATTTGAAAATGGAGCAATGAAAATACAAGTAGATACCAATGTTCAAATGAAATCTAAGTAGATGCCACGAAACTGTTAGGGGACTACCATTAGAGAGGGGGGGGGGGGCGTTCAGTCACCAAATGTCATCAAATTTGTCGCCATCTTGGCGATATATCACCAAACTTGGCGACCAAAATTACTCACCAAAAGTGCCGCTGAATTGGCGTTATTTCCAGGATTTCGCCAAACTCATAATAACTTTAAACTAATACTAATGTTAGTTTAGATTTGTTAGGTGAAGTTAATTTATCAAGTTCCTGAAAGAATCTGGAAAAATTGTGAAATCATAAAAAACTGGTGGAACCAGACAGAAAAGTAGAGCTAGATCTAAAAAATGTTGCAGTAAAAATTGGCAAATATTTTCAATCTTAAAAAGTGCGTAGAAAAGAAATGGAATCGGTTTATCTGTAAAGCTCATGAAATTACCCAAATTTTTGTTAACTGAAAATATGGACTGAGTTTTACTGGTACCGTATATTCAGAATCCTACTATTATTCACTCAAGATATTACTGGGAAAGTAGTTAATAGAATGTATAATTATGTTATCTCAAACCAGCTAGGTTCCACAACGCTAAATGAATATAAACCATGAAGTAATAATTAAAGTATAATATTAATCTACTAAAAAACACTTTTCAAAAGTAAAAAAAAAAAAAAAAAAGAAAAAAAGAAAAGCCAAGCAAGAAAAAAAAAAAAGGATGAAAGTTGTGTCTAAAAAATGGTCTGATATCAAATTTCCAAGCTTATATTATGGTAATTATTTAACATTTTCCATTAAAAAAATTACTATTTGTAAGTCAAAGCCTTTGCATATGTTGATAGAAATCATTTTCTTTTGTACTAAATACATCGTAAACGTGTTTTGAAAATTCAAATGTTTTAATATTATGCATGATGGGCTTGGCGGCCATTTTTCCATATTGTATACTAATTTCTATGTACCCAAATCCATAGTTAAAATTTGAAAGTTTTGTTTACTTGTAGACAATCTATAAATAGAGCGCTGGTGGTAACGTGTTAAATATATTTGTCCGTAATTAAAATTAGAAATACTAAATTGTACTTAATGTAAACTTCCTACGCTTTCCTTTACAAACTTGGTGCTCGGAAATTTGTGTAAAATATGAAAAGTTGGCCGCCAAGCCCATCATGCATAATTTTAAAACATTTGAATTTTCAAAACACGTTTACGATGTATTTAGTACAAAAGAAAATTATTTTTATCAACATATGCAAAGGCTTTGATTTACAAATAGTAATTTTTTAATGGAAAATGTTAAATAATTACCTTAATATAAGCTTGGAAATTTGATATCAGACCATTTTTTAGACACAACTTTCATCCTTTTTTTTTTTTTTTTTTACTTTTGAAAAGTGTTTTTTAGTAGATATGACTTTTTTTTTTTAAGAGGTTATATAAAATTTAAATAATCTGCTCACTTAAATTGGAATGAGTTCCCGTATAACCTCTGTAAGTAGGAAGTAAGAAATATATGTGTACGTTGTATTTATATATTATTTATTTCTTACATTAATTTATCATTTATAAATATGAAAATTTTGTAAAAAACTGATAGAATCGAAATAAAATATAGATCTATAGTTGCTATTTTAGTCAGATATGATAAGAAAATCTAGTTTAGCAAGCAAACGAGTAATAAATATAAATTTCTCTTTCAGCAATTCGTGCCTGTACACGGACACTTACTTACGCTTCGTAATACATTTCTACAACCCTGTATTTTATCTGCTATCTTTACATTCACACTACTAGTTAGCTTAAATTTAATTCAGACTAAAATACTCTTAAAACTAGTAAAATCATACTTCCAAAAATTATCATCATTTGACGGTCATATATCTAATTTTTTGCGTGGTCCTGTAAGTCGTTATATCTGTATTCAGTAAACATCTTTTAGTATGCTAAATATAATTCAGCATAAGAATGCATAGCTAATTTAACAAGTAAGAAAAATCATGCGTTAAGCATAGATTATGAAGCACTTTCCAACACTTCAAAAAATCTTTAAAAAAACTTCGTTATTTAGGGAAATAAGGTTATATAGCCAAATATGTATTCCAATACTTTTGAACAGCCGTGTATTTGATCTGTCTGTTGATATACATATCATTAAATGGGAAAATTCAGTTTAGCAAGAAAAAAGCTTAAAATTTCTTTGTGAGCAATTTGTACTAATAAATGGGAAACATACTTGAAAACTTTTCTTCAGCCCTGTAGTTTACCTTGTACCTTTATTACACGTCAGTAAGTAGCTAAAATTCATTTTAATCTAAAACTCTTAAAAGAGCTGAAAGCACATTGTTATAAATTATCATTCATAGGTGTCCGTGTACACAATTCTTTGCGTGGCCCTGTATATCATTTTATCTATATTCTGCAAACATTTCTTTGTAAATCGAATGGAGTTCAGCGTAAAAAATGTATACCTTATTTAAGAACCACCTTCAAGTAATTTACGCTCATACTCAGTAACGTTGGAGAGCTCTTTTGGATAGCCCTGTATATCAACTATAACATTTATACACACCTTATAATGTACAAAGATTTTGTGAAACTTAAATGCGTATATCATAATTAAAATGTATTACATCCATCCATCAGCCATCATCGGAAACATATACAGTCCGTCGGAAGGAATATACTATTTGAAATCTTTTGTGTGTCCCTGTAAATGCAATGTACTTCATATTATGCAAGACAGTATCATATAGTTTATATTAAGCCTCAAAGACATTCATCAATTTTGTTATACATATTTTAAAAATGTCGCACACTATTCCCCCCTTTACCATTATCCGATGGAATTCTTTTGTGTGGCCCTGTAAAGGAATAATATTATATTTTCACCGCATATTTTATAGAATGCATATTTTAGTTCACCTCTTAAATGCATGTAAATTTTAATGTTTGACACGGTGTAACATCTTTAAAACGCCTTTGAAACGGATTTTTCCCCAAAGGCCATAATGTAATGGAAAATTTGTGACTCTATAAACTAATCATGGTAGAAACTTCATTTTCAATAGGGTTCGTGCTAGGGTAAACGTCAATAACATACAAAAATTTCGGGCAATTCGAGTATATTTATAGGCTTTAGAGCGCGGACAGACGGATAGACGGATAGACTGACAGACAAACCGAATGCATAAGCACTTTTCAAACTTTTGGAAAGAGTTATAAAAGTTAAAATTCATTTGAAACGATTTTTCCCGATTGGCCGTAATGTCATGGAAAACTTTTGACTGCCCCTGTAAGTAAATTAATCACGGTAGAACTTCATTTTCAATAGGGTTCTTGCTAAGGTAAATCTAAATAACGTCCACAAATTTCATGGCAATCCGAGTATATTTACGAGAGTTAGAGCGCGAACAGACAGTCATACGGCAAGTCGGACAGACGGCCAGACAAACCGAATGTATGAACACTTTTCAACTTTGTTGGAAAGTGCTAAAAACATGAATTCATTTATTCCTGGAAAATGGAGTCAAAGATATTTTCTGATTATCTTTGTCTTCCCGCAAATGAAATGCCTGTAGTTTATTACATTACTGATGATTATAACTGGTTAATGTTGGTCTGGAGGCCATCTTTTCGCATTTGACATTAAATTCTAATGTACCCAAATTCTTTGTTAGAATCCAAAATTGTTACTTATTCAGAAATCTAGATAGCAGACACTTCCATACATAAATAATGGTGTTGAAATTTAAAAGTTTTGTCCAGTTGTAGGTAATCTATATGGTATCGTAGGATGATAACGGGTTAAATATTGGTTAGAAATGTGCGTAAAATATGGAAAGATGGCCGTAAATAGATATGATATAAAATACTATTGGTTAATATAATTGTACAAAGTTGGTTCGGTAGTTCCAGAGATTACCCTCTTTAACCCCTTGCGGGGCAGTGGTTTCATAGATATACCACTTAATTTTAATTCCCAAACGCCACATTCGCACCGGAATTTTGTTAAAGAAAATTACGGTTTATTGAATGAGTGAAATATAGCGTTTTTTTTTTAAATTTAAGAATAAAGTTGTTTTCAAATTCCGGTGTCAGTCATTAATTTCAATACTTAAGCAATGAATTTGCCCTGTCCCGCAAAGGGTTAAATAAACATTTTATGGTAAAATCGTATTTCATCATACAATGACGTCAAAGTTGTTATCTATGTTGATTCTTTGCTCACACACAAACCAAATATCTTTTACCATGGTTCTCTTTTTATATAAAAATCACACTCAACTCAATTTTTTTCAAAAGTTTTGTTTACATTAGTAATGAAACTTTAAATGCAAATAATTTTAAATGACTACACTTTAGAAGATATCTCTTCCTTCAAAAATTAATTTTATTTTAAAGATCTTTCTAAAATGAACTTTTACACTGTTTTATTCGAAAAAATAATCTCGAAAAATATCTGATTGGCACATGAAACTTGAAGTAGCAGCATTTAAAATGTTTGTTTTACTATAATGTATCAGGTACACGATTGGCGGGTTATCACATTTTCGTATAATTTGTTAATTAATTAGCAGTTTTTTGCTTATTAAGTATAGAAATTTTGTTTTTTTAAACTGAGTTTTACAAAAGCACGTAGCTTGAATAATTACCTATCCGAAAATGCATTCTATACTTCTTTCCGTCCTTTATTTAAGTCTGTACCTTGATTGAAATAAAATTGTTTGACGAAGAAAAAAGTGATTATTTTCAGTATCTCGACGTTTTTTTAAAAATGCTGTATCTCTTTTAATAATTATTTTATAAAGATGAGTTTCATCTCAAATTGAAGCTTTTCATCATTAAATTCTTCTAGCTTTTGTTTTATTTCTCTGCGACACTTCATTTTTTAAATATCCGAAATTTTAAAATGCCATGTTTGGTCGATTTAACATGGGAAAGTTGTCTCGAGTATATTAAGCAGTCGTCATGTTCTTGGCGTTTCTTCGTTTGCCGGGCATATTATTTTTTTCTAGCTTGGCTTGGCAGAACGACCGTCCTGCTTGATGTCAGGTTGTCGAGGAATACACTATCTACCAATAAGTGTTTGAAAAATTTCGATTTTTGACATTTTCTCAAATATTTAAAGATATGCTTGTCGGATTCTTCTGAAACTTCAGGATTATGAAGATTATGTCTGACCTCATATTTATCAACATCCATTTGATAAGCAGGGCAATTAGGGTCCGACAAAAAATTAAAGAATAACAGAAATATTTGGGATCACCCTGTACATGAAAATGCACGAAACGTTTTATCGCTGCAGAATACAAATATGTGGATACTGCACAACATGTACACTGATTTTTGTAAAAATAGCATGTATATATTGTAAAAATAGCATGTATATATATGGAAAAAGAGTGATTTTTAAAAAAAAAATTCAAAAATTCTGGTATGTTTTTTGTTTATATCATGCAGGGTTTTTGACCAAATTTAACGCAAATTTCAGAAATATTGGCAAAATCTATTAGAAAATATTCAGCGCAATTGGAATATAAATATATTAAATATTTTATGAAATATGAGTGGTTTTATGAAATAATTTTTATCTGCGCATGCGCGAACAATAAAAACGATTCTTTTACATCATTTAATAGTCAATTCTATTAACTTATAAAAAAATCCAATCAAATATCATGAAAATTCAAAAAGATATCATTATTATAAGTAAGCTGTTTTTACATTGCTCTCTAAAAACGACTGAATTATAAGGGATTCTCCCCAAATTGACATTTTTTATTAACTGACTTTTAGGAAAAAAATGGTACTATTTAATAAATACAATATCTAATACAATATTGCTGCTAATAAGTATCTTGACACCTGTGATAGAAAAGGAAAAGAGCTTTTATTCTTTTCTATCACAGATGTCAAGATACTTATTAACAGAAATATTGTATTACATATTGTATACATTAAATACTAATCTTTTCCTAAAAGTCAGTTAATAAAAAATGTCAATTTGTGGAGAATCCCTGATCATTCAGCCGGAGTTTTATCCACACTTTGTATTGAACAGACCGTTCAGGTTCTCCTTCTTTATTACATCAGCCTGTAACTTATTGTTATGAACCCAAATTTTTAAAGTGGTTATGGATAATTGGGATATGGAGCGTGTTAAAAATGTCTCTTTTTCCCTGACTGATTTTAAGGCACCAGTAAAGCTCAGTCCACATTTTCAGCAAACAAGAATTTGTTAATTACATGAGCTTTACAGATAACCCGATGTCATTTCTTTTCTACGCACTTTTTTAGATTGAAAATATTTGCCAATTTTTACTCTAATATTTTTTAGAACGAGTTCTACTTTTCCCTCTGGTTCCACCAGTTATATGATTACATAATATTTGCATACAAAGCAAGGATCAAGTGGTTATGCTTAAAAAAGTAATTTCCATGTTTAATTTCTTGCCATTGGATTAAGCACATGTGCTGTAATAAATAGATAATGATTTATCATATGTGTCAATCGCGTAAGCCCTTAATTCCCCAAGGGAGTTTTTGAGGTAAGGTTTTAATCTTTAAGATAAAGATCTTGCAATTTCAGCAGCTGAAACTAGTGATGCAAGAAGCACAAGCATCAAATATTATAATTTATGCTGGAAAAAAAAATAATTTTGTTATAATTGTCTAAAACAGCCAATTTTTTTTTTCTTTTTGCTTCATGTTTTGCTATTTTTGATACCATATTTGATCTAATACATAGCTGCTTCCGATATCTGATCGTCTTTAAGGTGGTTGAATTTTTGTAACAAATTCATTTGTGATTAACAGTTTTTTGGAAGTATTAAGATGTGCAAAAAATGATGGTGGTTTCTGTTACTGTATTTCTCAAACAATTTATTTTAGAATGTTCGAAACAGTTTTCCAGTAAGCTCTGGACTTAAGTAATGGATTAGCTTCAATTTATGCTTCGATTTCTTATTGTTAAAGACAACATGTCACAAAAAACTTTGTCCATATTCAAAACTCTTATTGCCACCCTGAAATTTATGTGTAACGGAAAAATGCTCTTTTCTCAAAAACTATGTGACCCAGGATAATCGCTATAGTTTTCCTGCAAGGTTTAAATTAACGTCTATTACCTCTAATTTTTTCGACTTTTGGTTTCAGTAGATTCAGAAATAGATTGGGAGGGGGTGGGCATATTTTTGTTCTACATTTTTGACGATATTTAAAAAAATATAATACCTAAAATGAAAAGAAATGTGTTTTTGCGTCCAGCGTTGCAAAAGCTTTCATGATACCCACCAGACATACAAAGAAATTTTTTTATATATTTTTCAAATAACTTAATTAGCCCCTCCACATTTTCTCTAAATATATTTGTGAATGTTTAAAAACCTGTAACTATGTGAGTCAATAGTCTTTATTACTTCCCCCAATTTGAAATCTTCACTTTTTATAGTTTGCGACTAAAATAGCCATGACTGACAGACACAGGAATGATCTTATAATGGTTCCGTTTCCACTTTTTTAGTACGAAACTCTAATAAAAAGTAAAGATATATGCATAGATTTGATATCATTATTTTTCATAATTTTATCAGTTAATAGTAGTATTAATTAAATTTTGATTATATATTGAGAAAACAATTTAGAAATACTGAATAGATAGTTTTAAAAAAATCCTTCTTTTCCCTTTTCTAGTTGTCATATATTGAAAAAAAAAAAAAAAAAAAAAAGAAAAAAAAAGAAATAGAGCAAAATTTGCAATTTTTAACAATTTTTCCACTAGCTTCCGCTTTGTACCAAGCAGTGAAAACAGCGATGAATTTTCTATAATCGAGTTTGATACCCACGTCATATTAATATACTGTAACAGAAATTCTTAGGAAAAATTACAAATTGCTATTGTGAAATTTTGTGAAATTTTTAAGAGAAACAAATTGTTTATAAACGAACGAATTAAAAAATATATAATTAAAATTCATATAAAGTACAATAAAATGTACTAAAATTACTTTCAGGTATAAACTTATAAATTTATTTAAAATGTATTAAAATACCATAAAATAAATATAAAAGGCGCAAACAAAAATAATAATAGAATTTGAAGACCTATTGATCATGGCCGTGTAATGGTTAAAAACGTTTTAGGTATTTTAAGATATTTTAATGTATTTTGAATAAATTTATATTATAAGTTTGCATTTGAAAATAATTTCAGTACATTTATTTGTTCTTTGTATAAATTTTAATTATGTAACTCAAAAGGAATTTCGCACTAGAATTTAAATTTCCATGCTTTATTAAAAATATATGTAGATTCTTACTTTTTTTAAATGAACTGTACATGAAATATTTCTTTACCATTCTAAAAAATATGTCTAAAATAGCTTACCAGAATACAAAATCCACGTATTATTCAAACGAAGTAATGAAAATATTCTACAATCATGACATTTATTTCTTACAAATACTGAAATCCATAAATTTCGAAATTCTTAATTAATGTCATATTATACGTTACTTTCTCTCTCCCGTAACAAGCTGTATCGCCAGTCCGAAACACTTCTGTGTCATTACATAAAGTTTTTAATTTTTTTTTTTTTTTTTTTTTTTTTTTTTTTTTTTTTGCTACGCTTAATTTCATTTCACGGTTCATATCCCTATGATGTAAACTGTCAAGCTTGACTGGGAAATGTTATCTTCCCTGCAAAGATTAAGAACAAAATAACACGTTGTATACTTTCCCTCTTTATTCTTAAATTTCCGATCAGTCGAAAAAACAAGAAAAAAAAAAAAGAATGTGATTTTGTAAATACCTAGTTAGCGAAATTGGTTTAGTCTTTGTAAATAAATATAATAAAAATATATGACGGAATGAAATTTGTGAACTTTAAAACGTTCAGGTTTACTTAAAAGGCGATTAAAATAAACAAATACAGTAAAACCTCCATAACGGATACTCCCGAATAGCTTACACCTCTATTTAACGGACAGTTTTCCGATCCCCACTCCCAAAACTTAAATTTTTGTATGTTTAACCTCTGAATAACGGACATTCCGAATAGCGGACACTTTATTCGGCGATAAAGGCTGAAAAAATATTTTTTAAAGAGAAAAAAAAAATGAAAAAAAAAGCAAAAAGACCTTTGAATTTATCAGGACAATATGTTACAGATTTTGTGATCACAGATAAATGTAGATAAAGAGCTGGGGAAAATTACCCTCCCCCCGCACACACACACCTTCAGTGCTAAATTCAGGGGGTTGCCCAAGAGAAATACCTCAAAGAGCATTGAAATGTCACCCAAGAAGACTGAGATTTTATGCATTTAAAGGTTAAAAAGTGCAATCCTTCCTTCTCCGCCCGGAACTCTACAATGTCCAATAAAGTCACATAGAAAAACAAATTACATAATCGCAAGCAAAAGCAAACTTTTGTAACACATTTTTTTTTTCACAAGATTATAGTAAACAGTGGATGAAAGTGTGCACAATTTTATTTCAATTTTATTGCTTAAAAATAATTTTAATTCTGATTGATTATATAATAGAGGTTTTAGTACATATAAGAGTAAATTAATAAAACATTAAGCATTTCTTAGCGATTTTTGAATCTCTGAGAATTTCCCAATAGCGGACACCTCCGAATAGCGGACATTTTCTGCGTTCCCGAGGTGTCCGTTATTTAGAGGTTTTACTGTATAGATGTTAATAGTTAATTTTATTTTAAAGAAACACCTTAGTACTTTCAAGTCTTTAATTAGGCTCTTCCTCAGAGAATATTTTTAGATAAGATTCAGAAACTTAAAAGTAATAAAATAATATTTAAATAATTACTTAAAATTAATTCAGAAAAAAATGGTCTCTGAGGAAGAGCCTGATTAAAGGCTTGGAAAGTACTAAGATTTTTTTTAAAAATAAAATTAATATTAACATCTATACAGTAAAACCTCTAAATAACGGACACCTCGGGAACGCAGAAAATGTCCGCTATTGGGAAATTCTCAGAAATTCAAAAATTGCTAAGAAATGCTTAATGTTTTATTAATTTACTCTTATATGTACTAAAACCTCTATTATATAATCAATCAGAGTTAAAATTATTTTTAAGCAATAAAATTGAAATAAAATTGTGCACACTTTCATCCACTGTTTAGTATAATCTTGTGAAAAAAAATCTGTTACAAAAGTTTACTTTTGCTTGCGATTATGTAATTTATTTTTCTATGTGACATTATTGGACATTGTAGAGTTCCGGGCGGAGAAGGAAGGATTGCACTTTTTAACCTTTAAATGCATAAATCTCAGTCTTCTTGGGTGACATTTCAATGCTCTTTGAGGTATTTCTCTTGGGCAACCCCCTGAATTTAGCACTGAAGGTGTGCACTCTAAAACTGGGAGGAGTGAAAAGCTCACTTTTTGTAGGAGTGATTTGCATTTTCACTCTTTTTAGAATGAACTTTATACAAATACACTCTTTAAAGAGTGGAATTTCCGACTCCTTTAAAAGGAGTGAAATATCTCACTCCGTTGTCGAGAGTGAAATATCTCACTCCATGGTCGAGAGTGAAAAATCTCACTTCGTTAACGAGAGTGAAAGCCCGGCATTATACACTTGAAAAAAAATCCCCGCTCAACTTTGAACCAATATATGGAGTAAAACAATGAAAAGTACCAAAATATGCCAATTCTTACTTTTCAAAAATTACATTTTATAATATAACCTATTAAAGTACGCTTATTTGCTATTAAAACGCACTTGTTTTAAAAAATGAGTGTCACTCCTTCGATAGAGTCAACGGTCACTCTTAAAAAGTGACTTAGATATGTATTACGCATCAGCCAATCAGAAATCGTCTTCTCAGTTGTGATGATAAAAATGTTTCCGCCATTTTATCGTGTCCGTTATGTGTCTCACTTTCGTTTCCTCGGTCTACAAATGTGGATCTTTAATTTGTATTATTAATACTGAAAAGTAGTTTAAATTTCGATCTTGGATATACTCCGATATCTTATGATTCAAAATAATCCACATAGATTAAGTTTCTTGATCTGGAGTCAAAATGGAGAACAAATAATTCAGTAAAAAGCAATAATACTCCATTAATACTCAGTGACGAAGATGTTGCACTGCACAAATCTTATTTATCAAACAAAGGATTATTATTCATCAAACAAGAGATAACATAAAAAACGGTAAGTCAATTTTAATTTCAACTTTTTATTTTCAGAATGTAACTTCTAGAATGTTGAGTTAAAGTTTTACTTTAACAGGAAGCTGTTTGCTTCTGCTATCTTTATGTGCGTGGAGGAAAAAAAAGTCGCTGACGCAAAGATTTGTGTTTTATCCTTGATGTTTATAAATGAATGGCTTTAGTAATTTTAAAAGTTTGCAGTATGACTTATATTAGATGAAATTTATTTATTGGAGATAAATAACTCATTAAAATTGTTTTCCCAATAGTAAGGATAATACATACGTAGTCATTTCTTGTATTTTATATTTTCTTTATTTTTCTTTTTCGTACATGAGTATACTTTTATAAAACTTTAACTCACATTTATAGAATACTATAGGGTAGATGTAACAGTAATGTACACACCTGAATGTTTTTGGTTTATAAAAAAAAATAATAATAACTAATAAAAATTTAGCTTTTATTTTTATTTTATTTTTTTCGTAACTCGCCCTTGCATCTTTTATAATTTAGCACTTTTGTTGACACTCTTAATTAAACCAATCAGGAAGCCCAAAATAATGTTTTTAAGTTTCGCTGTTTTTCATTGAAAATCATACTAAGAGCTGGCTTCATTTAATAAATTTATGTATTCCTTATTTTATTGCAAAATTTGCAATTTTTTGTTTTTGTAGTTGAAGAAAGCTTTGAATTTTATGTATTTAATGTCGTTTATAAAATTTCATTAATTTTTAAGGTTTTGAGAGGAGTGTCCATTAGGGTGGGCCGAAAAAAACTTTTTTTCGATTTTCGATTATGGCGGGTGCGGAAAAGTGGCCACTGGTGGCACTCAGTTCCCACAAAAAATTTGAGATTTTTTGGACTTTTCCTTACCCTGCCGCAAATGGCTTGAAAATTTGCAAAAATGCTGATTTTTGAACTTTTTTAGCTAAAAAGTTAAAAATGTTAAATTAAATTTATTTTGGTTGTATTTACTTGAAAAGGCAGCTTTAACGTACCAAATGCTTAAATAAGTTCTCATAATGCATTATTTAATTGCTAAGTGTATTTTAAATAAGCCGATTTTCATAGCTTTTTCACGTATAATAGGCAAAATATGTATTGCTTTGAATCGTTCGTTAATTTCTCTCTTATTTATGTTCTTTGGCCTTTAAATTTTTTCTTTGGGTCAAAGGTCATATATTTGGGCAGCGGACAGCAGTATAACTCAAAAACAAAGCTGGAAGGTGAGAAGGGGTGAAGCAGGACTCAAAGAGTACGCAATGCCTCATCGTAATGTTGAGGGAGTTAAGGAGGAAATAAAAGATTAGAGAAAATTGCGATAAGAGATTGTTTTTATTTTACTATGCTCAAAACCTGCTTCATATGTTCAGTGAAACCTTTTCCTAGAGAGATTCGGTACTTTTTGGATCATTTGACGTACCATTACAGTGTTTTGTGCGTTTTATTACGACGAGCTTAGGAATGGCTAGTATGAAGGTCCATGGCAATGTAAAAGACACGCGACAGAATGAAAAGTATCCTTTTTGGGCACCATGCTTATTGAAAGAATTGCAATTGCCAACTTATACTGATATCATGCGCCACTACTACTGGTTGCGAAGCGATATGGTAGCAAATCGAGAAATCCAATATTAGTCAATAGATGATGTTATTAAAATGGTAGGTGAAAAAGTTACCATTGAAAAAAGTTTCTGAAAACAATCTGAAAAAAAGCTTCCATACCAGTGTTTTCCCAACGATCAATTTACAAAAAAGATTAAAAACTACTAAAAGGTTTCACCATTTCATACGAATTCTTAGCGTGTTGTCTTTACTTTCAAGCCCATACGATTACAGGATTTCCCCAATGATCTACACTTTTTTTTAATAGTGATAGTTTAGAATAATAGTTTAATGGTAGGTGAAAAAGTTATCGAAATCTGAAAAAAGCTTCCATATCTGTGTTTTCCCAACGATCAATTTACAAAAAGATTAAAAACTACTAAAAGGTTTCACCATTTCATACGAATTCTTCGCGGGTTGTCTTTACTTTCAAGCCCATACGATTTCAGGATTTCTCCAATGATCTACGCTTCTTTTAATAGTTTTTAATCTTTTTGTAAATTGATCGTTGAGAAAACACTGGCTTTTATTCAGATTTCGGTAACTTTTTCATCTACCATTCTAATAACATCATCTATTGACTAATATTGGATTTTTCGATTTTCTGCCATATCGCTTCGCAACCAGTAGTAGTGGCGTATGATATCAGTATTAACTGACAATTGCAAGTCTTTCAACAAGCATGTTTCCCAAAAAGGATACTTTCATTCTGTCGCAATGTCTTTTACATTGCCCTGGACCTTCATAATAGCCATTTCTAAGCTCGTCGTAATAAAACGCACAAAACACCGTAATGGTACCTCAAACGATCCAAAAAGTACTGAATCTCTCTAGCAAAACGGTTTCACATCCACATTGAACAAATTTCGAAGATTTTGAGCATGGTAAAATAATAACAATCCTTATAGCAAATTTCTCTTCGCTTTTATTTTCTCCTTAACTCCCTCAACATTACGATGAGGCATTGCGTACTCTTTGAGTCCTGCTTCACCCCTTCTCACCTTCCAGCTTTGTTTTTGAGTTATACTGCTGTCCGCTGCCCAAATATATGACCTTTGACCCATAGAAAAAATTTAAAGAGCAAGGAACATAAATAAGAGAGAAATTAACGAACGATTCAAAGCAATACATATTTTGCCTATTATACGTGAAAAAGCTATAAAAATCGGCTTATTTAAAATACCCTTAGCAATTAAATAATGCATTATGAGAACTTATTTAAGCATTTGGTACGTTAAAACTGCCTTTTCAAGTAAATATAACCAAAATAAATTAAATTTAACATTTTAAACTTTTTAGCTAAAAAAGTTCAAAAATCAGCGTTTTTGCAAATTTTCATGCCGTTTGCGGCAGGGTAAGGAAAAGTCCGAAAAATCTCAAATTTTTTGTGTGAACTGAGTGCCACCAGTGGCCACTTTTCCGCACCCGCCATAATCGAAAATCGAAAAAAAGTTTTTTTCGGCCCACCCTAGTGTCCATTACTGGAATACTTAAGTAGTGATTTTCCAGTAACGTACACCTCATATAGACACTGTTAAAAAAGCAATTACGGTAATGTTTATAGTGCATAAAATATTTTGATTTAATTAAAAACTTAAGTAATCAATTTTAATTTTTAAATTGCACTTACCAAAATGTAATGACACCAAAATTTTTATAAATAGTTGTTTTTAAATTGTATTAATGTGATTTATAAAATTTCAATATCTTCTTCATTTTATTATTATTTTTTAAAAATGAATCTAACGATGTTTTGTCTATTTTATAATCTGGCAATCAAACCGCTCATGAAGCCGAAAAAAATGTTTAAAGGCACAGTCAAAGAAGGGCTTATAGGGCTTAGTCGTTCACCATTTAAATAAAAACACTTAAGTTAAAGAAGTCGTCAAAAACACATTTTCTCTTACATATTTGTTTATTTTTACTTTTTCAATTTTGTCTGCAGATATTTTTTTTTTAAACATTTTCATTTTTGGTACCGGTTTTGAAAGTAAAAGAAACTTTATAAAAATATCTGCTACCGAAATCTAAAAAGTAAAAAAAGATGCGATATAGAGACGAACTTCATATATTCAATGTAAAATAAATAAATAAATAAAATGTCAAAATGCAAACGAGATATTAGAAAAATCTCTCCCCATAGGATTAGCATTAGCTCGTGAGTGTCTTCGCCGGCAGGTACTACATGCACATCTACTCTATATACGGAAATAAAAAATTGAAATTAAATATGACTTACCATGTCATTTTATAAATACGACTTGTATTAATATATATTTTTCAGAATTAAGATTTTAATTACACATAAAAAAAAAAAAAACATAGATAACGTGCATTATGGATTTATTTAAATAATATGTAAAACTTAATGGGTATATCTGAAAAAAAATGTATATTTAATATTTTAAAACTGTTTAATAACTTGTGCTTATGGGCATTTTAAAACTATCATATATTTATGGGACTACCAATGAAAGCAAACACAAGGAGAAAGATTGGAATAAAATACTGTCAATAATCTAATTCATGAGTAACTTTAATTACGTTTTTCCTTAAAAAGTTCAATTAATGTTAGATACTTTGAATTAAATAAATATTGTCAATAAAGTATTTTATTCCAATCTTTACCACGGTTGTATTTATTTTCATTGTATGTTCTAAAAGACACGATTCTTTTAAAATGCCCATAATAGCAATAAAAAAGGGAATTCATTGCAAAAAAAAAAAAAAAAAAAAAAAAAAAAAAAAAAAAAGAGCATTCACTCCTATGAAAAAGTGACTACTCACTCTTACTAGGAGTGAAAAAACGCACTCCTTTAGCAAAAGTGAATAGTCACTCCTCAGAAATAGTGATTATTGACCCCTGTGTAGAGTGAATATTCACTTCCTAGGAGTGAGTATTCACTCTTTCAAAGAGTCAATGATTCCACTTTTGCCCAAAGTGAATAGTCACTCTAAAGAGGTTCGGCATATTTTGAGTCTGCGATAGAGTGAGTATTCACTATTCTGGAGTGACTATTCACTCCTTTTTATTTAGAGTGTGTGTGTGCGGGGGAGAGGGTAATTTTCCCCAGCTCTTTATCTACATTTATCTCTGATCACAAAATTTGTAACATATTGTCCTGATAAATTCAAAGGTCTTTTTGCTTTTTTTTTTCATTTTTTTTTCTCTTTAAAAAATATTTTTTCATCCTTTATCGCCGAATAAAGTGTCCGCTATTCGGAATGTCCGTTATTCAGAGGTTAAACATACAAAAATTTTAGTTTAGGGAGTGGGGATCGGAAAACTGACCGTTAAATAGAGGTGTCCGCTATTCGGGAGTGTCCGTTATGGAGGTTTTACTGTATTAGATTATTTTAATCGCTTTTTAAGTAAAACTGAACATTTTAAAGTTCATATTATATATTTTGATTTATTCTTTCTTTGTCATGTAATAGATTAATTCCGGTAAAATCGTTATCTTTATAAACGATAAAAAGGGCATAGCATTAAAAGATAGAGTTTTACAATAAGAATTATTTTTAATTTTAACATATTGAGTGCCACTTCAGTCACCGGTAACTGACACTGAACTTTCCGGTTAGGAGTCTACACTATTCACTGAAAAAGACCCGGATGATAATTTTAAGTCAATGGCGGCGTTATTTTCAAATATCTCGTTCAAATTTAAATATTTTTAGAGGATCTTTTTTTGCATAGAATAGCTGAGGACGATCTACAACCGGGGCTAGTTTTTAGATTTTGGTTATGTATTTTTATATTACGATAGTTTCAATTTCAGAATCGGTTCTAACCGGTTTCGAAAGCTAAAGTAATTAAAAAAATCTGAAACCAAAATTAAGAAAGTAACAAGCCAAATGTACCCAAATATGTATTCCAGTACATTAGAACAGCCCTGCATTTCATATGTCAGTTCATATAATGAGAAAATTTAGCTCAGCAAGAAATTTCTTTTTCAGCAATTCATACTATTAGATGGAAACATACTTGAATACTTTTGTTCAGCCCTGTAGTTTACACTGTACCTTTATTAAACGTCAGCATTAGGCTAAAATTTATTGTAAACTAAAACACTTTTAAAACAACTGAAATCACATTCTTATAAATCATCATTCATAGGCGTCCATGTACCGAATTCTTTGCGTGACCCTGTATATCCCTTTATCTATATTCTGCAAACATTTCTCAGTAAATTGAACGCAGCTCAGCGTAAAAATGCATAGCTTATTTAAGAACCACGTTTAAACAATTTACGCTCATATTCAGTAACGTTGGGGAGCTCTTTTGGGTAGCCCTGTATATCAACTATAACATTTATACACACCATATAATGTGCGTATATTTAGCGAAATATAAACGCGCATATCATTATTAAAATGCATTTCATCCCTCCATCAGCCATCATCGGACACATATACGGTACTTCGGAAAGAATATACTATTTGAAATCTTTTGTATGGCCCTGTAAATGCTATGTACTTCATATAATGCAAGACAGTAGCGTATAATTTATATTAAGCTTCAGTGACATATATCAATTTTATTATACATGAAAAAGCTTAATATATTTAAAATATGTCACACATAATTCCCCCTTTTACCATTATCTAATGGAATTCTTTTGTGTGGCCCTGTAAATGAATAATAGCTACATTTTCACCTTATATTTTATAGAATGCATATTTTAATATGTTTGACAGGGTATAACATCTTTAAAATTCGTTTGAAACGATTTTTCCCCATAGGCCGTAATGTAATAGGAAATTTTTGATTCGCCCTGTAGATAAACTAATCATGGTAGAAACTTCATTTTCAATAGGGCTTGTGCTAGGGTAAACGTCAATAACGTCCTAAAATTTCATGGCAATCCGAGTATATTAACGATTTTTCCCCATGGGCCGTAATGTAATGGAAAACTTTTGATTCGCCCTGTAGATAAACTATTCATAATAGAAATTTCATTTTCAATAGGGTTCGTGCTAGGGTAAACGTCAATAACGTCCTAATATTTCATGGCAATCCGAGTATATTAACGATTTTTCCCCATAGGCTGTAATGTAATGGGAAACTTTTGATTCGCCCTGTATATAAACTAATCATGGTAAAAACTTCATTTTCAATAGGACTTGTGCTAGGGAAAACGTCAATAACGTCCTAAAATTTCATGGCAATCCGAGTATATTAACGATTTTTCCTCATAAGCCGTAATGTAATGGGAAAATTTTGATTGTCTCTGTAGATAAACTAATCATGGCAGATACTTCATTTTCAATAGGCTTCGTGCTAGGGTAAATCTCAATAACGTATAAAAATTTCATAGCAATCCGAGTATATTTACGGGAGTTAGAGCGCGGACAGACAGCCAGACAAACCGAATGCATGAGCACTTTTCAACTTTGTTGGAAAGTGCTAAAAACCTAGCCCTGGTTGTAGATCGTCCTCAGCTATGAAAAAAAATCCTCTAAAAATATTTAAATTTCACTAAAAAATTTTATTTAAAATACTTTTTGTTAGTATTTTGTAGATTTAGAAAATATACAAAAAACAAGGTCTTACAATATAGAAATATTTTCGAACTGGACCTTTCCTCCCCCCTCTTCCTCCATAAAAAAAGGTCAAGAACGCTGAGAAGATACAAATGAAAAACAAATAATCCTTTTAAAAAATAATTTGTTTTGTGCAATCCATAATGCTTTTGGAACAAGATAAAGCAAAATATCAATAACCCACTCTAAGCTATATTACTATTAATCGATGATTATCTGAATTTTATAACAAATTATTTTAATGGTACTTTAACCCCTAAATTGCGGTGAACGAATATATAAGTCTTTAGGGAATGCCTTCATATATTGTAATAAACGGTCAAGTGCGAGTATTATTCGCACTCAGGGGTACTGTACAATAAACATGTGTATTATTATATTTTTGGGGACGAGCGACTAGTAAACGTACGACTTACAATTCTCAGAATCCATCATTATTCCCTCCAGTTATTTTTTATTGTTAAGTTTACCTTATTTAACTGGAATCGTTTTTCCAGATAGGTTTTTAACTTTTAAATACACAAAAGAGTCGTAATAAAAGACCCACATGCAAACTAGTCGGAAACCCCATAGTATTTATAAAGGGTTCGCATGCATAAGAAATTAAAAAAAAAAAAAAAAATAGACATTCTAATACCAGAAATTTCGTAACGTAGTTGCTGCTATATCCGAAATAATGAACATTTTGCATTAAATAAGGCAAATAATACTTAAAAAATCTTAGTACTAAAATGGATATATATATTTTTAATTTCTCATGCATACGACTTATGTGATTAATTCTAATTAAATTAGTATATTTGCAACAGTATGAGGTTTATTATTTTAAACTGCTACTATGTATTGCATTACACAAATATATTATTAAAAGTTGTTATCTGGGCTTTAAAAGCCAATGGTATGCTGAGTACGCCGTCCCCGTAATTATTTACGTCCAAGCCGTCCCTATCTTTAAGAGTTAATATTTCGGCTAATTACCGATGATTTTTTTTAAGTCGTTATCAACAATGCTTTTATTCTTCTGCTACGATAAATACCTCGATTGAACCTCAACACCTTCGCTCAATAACCACAAATCGAAATTTGTGCGTAACAGAAAAATGTACTTTTCTCAAAAACGAAGCGATCTAGAGTAATCGCTACAGTTTTCCTGCAATGTTTAAAGAACAATTTATAACCTCTAATTTTTGTCAGAATTTTAGTTTCAGTAGTTTCGGAATTAGATGGGGGAGAACATATTTTTGCTCTATGTTTTCGACTATATCTCTGAAAATATAATACCTAAAATTAAAAGAAATATATTTTTTAGTTCAGTGTAACGATAGATTTTATAAGATATTTCACACGATATACAAGTAAAAGATTATTTTCTTTAAGCAACTTAATTAGCCTCCCTATCCCCCCTCCTAAATATATTTGTAAATTTTTAATAATCTGTAAATATGTGAGTCAATAGCTTCCCCCAATTTGAGCTTTCCAATGTTTCATAGTTTGAGTAAAATGGATGTGAAAGACGGACAGATGGACACAGAACTGATCTTATAATAATTCCGTTGTCACTTTGTAAGTACGGAATCTTAAAAATGGCAAATTTTCAGAACAGCAGGCCAATTTTTACAAGCACAGCCATGTTCTGCACACTTATAACGGGTACATTTTCTTTTTGTTATTTCAAAAAACCAATCACTGTTTTTTTTTTTTTTTTTTTTTTTTTTTTAGATTAGAGAAGTATGTTATTAAATAAAATTAATGGAGATCACGTCAGTTTTCGCCTGCAGTTAAGAGTTTAAAGTACCATCTGTTCATAAAGAATTAAAAGAAAAATCTTTCCGAAAACTTTTTAAATAAGTAAATAAATTACCTCAATGCTGCTTTGTTCCACTTTAAATTGATATCGGGATCACTCAAAATTACAATGTGAATACGAAGTCCTTGAAATATTCCTCAGGTAAGTACTTGAACTTTCTAAAGTTTAAATGTACAGCAGTATAATCAGAAAGAAATGGAAGACGAGGTTTGTGTTCACAGTCTACTCCATTCCATTGCGGAATTTCAGAACATTTGCAAAACTCGCCTGTGCACTTTCTTCTATGTCCAATGTTAGATTAAAGGTGCTTTTTCTCCAGTTGAGTGCTCTTGTGAACTGACATCGTTTACTTCAGTAATTACAGAAAGTAGGGGAAAAAAAAAAAAATCAGCATTGTTGTTTAGAAATTTTTAGAAATGAATATGGAATTCTGATTTTCTATCACACTTTAAATATTTAAATACAAGATAAAGTGTTACAATATAAATACTTCAACATTTTTTTTTTCGAAAATTTTCTATTAATAACATTATTTAAAAGATTTCTGCGAAAAAAAGAGGTAAATTGTACTCAAAATATTGCATATGAAATTTATTTTTTTTTCGTTCCTTGGGATTTTTTTTCTTCTAATTCTTTAATTATTATTTTTTCTTTTACAAAAATGATATGCCAGTGATGTTGTGGCCCCACCAGTGGTCGCGAGGTTCTGACCTCCAAACTGGTACACAGTGGCGCAGCCAGAATTTGGTTCTAGGGGGGGGGGGGTTTTGAATTTCTGATAAAGGTGTTTGCCGGTTATTTGAATCACCGGTTAATAGAATCAGTACTAATTAGAATATTCACTATATAATACACTGGCCTCCAAAAGTTAAGGTACAACCCGTTTTTTGCGTCTAATTTGCAAATGAATGAATGTAGAAACAACAAATTTGGAGGAAATGTGCGTTAAACTGTTTTTTATTAAATGCGCTAAGAAATTTACTTAAGTTAAACGTATAAATGAAATTACAACAAAAAAAGCACTCATGGTGGAAAATCTCATTCTTGGAGAAATCAGTATATGGCTATATTATACAGTAAAATGTGACAGAGACATTAAAAAGTGGTTCTAATACGGAATTTGTCCACCCTGGACTTGAATGCATTGGCGGCATCGACTTTCCATGCTTTCAATTAAATTGTCGGACACCAAAATAGGTAGAGCTGACCAGCTGACCATGGAGTAAGCCTTGTTCCAACTCATCTAATGACCTTGGAGGGGGACTTAAATCCGTAACCTGTCTTCCAAGATAGTCCCAAAGATATTCTATCGGATTCAAGTCTGGAGAGCCAGCTGGCCATTCCATTCTACAAATACCTATTCCACAAATACCTATTCTTATCTATAAAATAAAAGTGGTAGCTGTAATTTTTGCATAAGTTTTTTTTACGCTTCTTATTGTCATTCCTATAAACTATGAAGTTTAATCTGAGTGCCACTTTTTTTCTAATGAGCTTCGAAAAACATGTTGTACTTTAACTTTTGGAGGCCAGTGCATTTAAACTCAAAGAGCATCTGCGTGGGAGGAAATCATCATTCTTTTAGCATAACATGTTTTAGAAAAGTGATTTACTTCAAATAACCAATTTTTGATTAACTTATTCATGTAATATGCACTTTCACAGATTTAAGAAGAATTTTTGCCATTTAATTGAATCACTTATTTAAATGAAATGTGATTCAATAAAGCGGCAGATTCCAAAATGCGTAACGAAACGTTTAAATATTAAATTTGGTTTTGATTCATATAAGCGGCAACTATAGCTTCTCTCTTAGCTCTGGGAGGGGTTTTAACCCCAAAACCCCCCCTCTGGCTGCGCCACTGCTGGTAGACGGTAGGTGCTGGGTTCGAGCCCAATCGCGACTGTCGTCGCCCTAACCGTTCGGAGTTTTCCGTGGTTTTCTTCGAACCTTGCGTAAATACGGGTTAGGTTCCCTTAGAAAGACCCCCACGGAGGGCATCCCACCCCTTAGGGCCTATATCCCACCAGTGTAGAAAATTGGCCGACATAAATGCAAACAAACAAACCAGTTATGTTGTGTACATCTGTATGACCACGTAGGTAAATTTCATTCTTTTATAAACTATTTCATTCAAATAACTCAGTTTGTTGTACATTCTTGCATTTTAAGCACGATTCACTCCTTTGTGTGTCTCATCTTTACAATAAGTAGTCAGTTTAAGTGAACAGGCAAATTCATAGAACAGTCACTCAGATATGGCAAAAAAAAGCATTTTACATTTAAAAAGATCTAATATTGTAAAATAAATATAGTTTTAATTTCTGATGATTTTGTGATTTAATTTAATAAACTAAATCACTTCAGCTTTTAAAATGATATTTTAATTTCGCTTTTTGATGAACAAGAATTATTTACTAAATCGGACTAAAGAATTAAGTTAATTGCATTTTTTCTTCACACAAGCATGAGTTAACATCTCTTTCTACTGTTCTCCCATGTCTGATTTAAGAAAAAGTTTTTGATTGCTTTTCATAACAAAATTTAAAAAGAAACATGGCCTTTACAATTTCTCTTTCATTTAAAATAAAAGTAAAATATGCATGTTTCATTTTTTAATACAAAACTTTTCCGAGTGTATTTTATCGATTCGTCAAATCAAGCAAGGTCTTTTGTTATTTTTGCTGCTGCGCAATATTTGTAGGCATAAATAATATTTTCGTTGGCAATGAAAATTCAAGCCAATAAATAATTCTCAGATAAGTTCCATAAGACGTATTGTTTTTAAATTAATATAATCCTATTATATATTATAGTACACAATGTTTTCAGTTTTCTGTCTTAATTTTATCTCGCGATAATTTTGTATGAACACTTGTTCAATTCTACTTCTTTACCGCAACATAAATCCGTATCATGAAACTATTTTCTAGAAAACAAAGTTAAAACACGTCTTCTCATAAAAAGGCTCTATAAACACATTTGAAAATATTAAAATAGCTATTGGTTCTGTAAATTAGACTTTTTTAGAATTTTCATACTCAAAAGTGCAATACAAAGTCGTCGACAAAGATTATTAAAAAGATTACAGTACTTAAATATATTTGTCCCAATAATGTTTTAAGATCAGGGAACAGAAGTAAAGATGTATCTCCTTCTAAAGTTGAACTCTGAATTATTTTTAAGAACTAGCACTTTGATTATGACATTATAACATCAACCCTTTAATGCATTGTTTTTTAGTTTGCTCGGAAAATATTATATTTAAATCATATTTTGTTAATCATCCACTAAAAATATAGTGTAAAAATTATGGTTCCTTCGGACATTATGTCATTATGTCACTGCTGAATTACAGAACAAAAAGTTGCTCAAAAAGTCATAATTTTGAATTACATACTTACTCTAAAGTACACTGCACAATAACAACTATTCAACGATGTATTTCATAACACTTTTAATAATTC
Source organism: Maratus speculifer (assembly GCA_964019185.1). Lineage (NCBI taxonomy): Eukaryota > Metazoa > Arthropoda > Arachnida > Araneae > Salticidae > Maratus > Maratus speculifer. The sequence continues at coordinate 10,365,244 of OZ025298.1, read as the reverse complement.
GCAAAATTCATAATGACTATTTTATAAAGATAGAGAAAAAACGCCAGTCGAGCGCATTGCAAACAATATCAATTAACAAGTTTATAACTTGCCGATGACAAAAGCTCAGAACAAAAATGGATTTTTTAACCATTAGGGAAATGATTGTTTCTATCGATCGACAATAAAGATATCTAAAGCATATCTGAAGTCTTGTGAGGTCCGGATTTTATTGTTTTTCTGGTTGGTTTATGATTAATGTCCAGAAATGGAATGCTTCTGTTGCCATATAATGAAAAAAAAAATCTATTAAAAAAAACAACAAAATTAATAACTCAAAAATAAATCGAGATACAGCTTTCAAACAAATTACATTTTAAAGTACATTTTTTCAGTTATACAAAGGTGTAAAAATTGAAAATGCGCGATATTTAGAAGTTTAAAAATTCACAGTGCCAAAAATTATAAATGCAGAAATTTCATTTAAAATTTGTTTATGATTGGTGTAGGAATATTAATGTTTAATCCATGGCGTACGTAATATATGACTCTGTTATTACATAAACCACATTTTGATCATACTAAAAATGATGTTTATTATTATTATTAGTTTAAATATAGAATTTATAAGTCTAAAATTTTAGCCATAGAAAATATCATTTTCCAAATAGTCGTTGCAATTTGTTAATTGACAATTTTTTCCCTCTATTTCCATTAACTCTTTATATCTTGACGATGCTTTTAAGTACCATTAAAGCAAATCCAATGTAAAATTTATTTAATTCGTCTACTAATAAAAGTAGGTTGCACTTTCCATACAAAATAATTTCCTCGATCCTATTCAGAAAATTCAGCAAAACAGTCGAAGCTAGATATTTTATAATGTGGCTATTTTCTCAACCGTTTACATGGGTTTAGTTTCTATCCTATTAAAACTAGTCGCAAGCGACAATCCTAAAGCTTTCTTCTATCTCATACACGTTATTACTTCAAGAAAAATGAAACGTAGCAGCGTCACCGGTTAAGCAATTTACACCAAAATCTAATCTGCAATTACTTATTTCGTGTTCGAACTGAATCTGAAATTTGATGATAGCCTCTTTAGTATGTGAGATAGAATTATAGCGGAAATCATTAAAAACATCTGGATAGAAGCGCCACCTGTTGAGCCATTTACTCTAAAAACTTAAGAATACTAATTTGTATCAGCGACTGACTGATTTTGAAGTTGATGAAAATCCGTGCATTAGTACCTGAGATAGATCTATTACGATAACCACGAATAAAGCAGCATAGCAGCGCCACCTATTGAGTGATTTACTCCAAAACCTGCATAATACTAATTTATATCAGAGACTAACTGAATATCAAGTTTGATGAACATTCGAACATTAGTTCCTGAGATAGAGCTATATCGATAATCATGAATAATACTACATAGCAGCGCTACCTGTTGTGCAATTTACACCACAACGTAATCAGAACCATATTATATCAAGGACTAACGGAATCTAAAGTTTTATGAAAATCTGTTCATTAGTTCTTGAGATATAGTTATTGTAGAAATCGTGAAAAAGACAGCATAGCAGAGTTATGAGTTGGGCAACAAACACCAAAATATAATCAGATCCAGTTTATATCAAGATCCAAAGGAATCTGAAGTTTCGTGAAATTCCGTGCATTAGTTCTTGAGTGCCCATAAAATTTATGCAACATACAGGCAGATAGACAGACATTCTGTAAAACCATGTTTTTTGGAATCTCTGACCCCTAAAACATGTAAATCTGCCAAAAACCGGAATCCGAAAATGTTCATGAATCCAATACTTTCTTCTTGTAAAGATAGAAGAAAGTAAAAAAGTTATTAAAAAAATGTGCAGCTATACAGAACACCTCTCTGTTACAGATAGGATCACAGTACATATTTATTTACGTTGTTCGTATAAAAATTGTGATATTTCCATAAAAGTATTTTTTGTTAATTAATCTAATTATACTTGTAAATATTTTGCAAAATGAGATCTCGCTATCGATTTATTAAATCAATTTTAATTAAAAATACGAGTCGGAATTCGTCGAATTCGACGATGAAGATATTTAAAAGGATTTATCGTTTGAAGTTATCAAAAATATTTGCAATAAATAATCAATCTTGTATTGGCTCGCCTAACTCAAAAAACAAATATTTTTTAGAACTTAAGTTTTAACTTAAATTGTTCAAATTATTAAAAGATCAATCATTATTCCTATAAGTAATCAGTAACATGTAATTTAGGTCATAAATTATGAAATTATCAACTCAGGCTTTTAATCTTTGTTTCTACGCTGAGAAAAATCAACAAAAACAGGACACAATTAAAATATTTGTTTTCAATGAAATCTGAAAATGACACATTTTCTTCGTCTCAAAATTTACTTTTCATATTAATTATTTAAAAAATATTTTAATGTACAATAGGTTCGGATCTGGTGTTACTATTAATAATACATGTTTTTTCATCGAGTATTATTTTGCCTTAACACTTACTCAGTTACTTTCTAGATAGAGAAATGATAGTATACGACTATGCCTTTCTTATTGTGACTTCATTTAGTAATAATAGTAATAATAAAAGATTACTTAATTCTCTTTGCACCATATTGACGGTTCCTTTATTTTATGCATATATTTCATTCTTTAAATTTAAAATATGAGTTACTTTTCTGAACCAAACATGTATGATAAAGTTGCAATACCCTCTCAAATCCCATTATAATATGTTATTATCCAAACGTCTTAGAAACCAATTCCTTAGCCTATTATCTATACTAATATTATAAAGAGGAAAGATTTGATTGTTTGTTTGTTTGTTTGTTTGTTTGAATTGAATAGGCTCCGAAACTACTTGACGGATTTGAAAAATTCTTTCACCGTTGGAAAGCTACACTATTTCCGATGAACATAGGCTAATTTTTAATTGATTTAGTAAAATATTTTTCTTAATAATTCAAAATTTCATTATTTTCATACAGAATCAATTAAAATTTTTCCGATAAAAAATAACCATTTTTCTTTCCCGTTGCAAAGAAAATGTAATCTGGTATAATATTAATAATAAATTAATTAATTCAATTAGTAATTATGGAACAAAACAATTTGTATGATTTTAAAATAGAAAAGAAAAATAATGAAATAGTTTACTGATAAATAAACGACTATTACTGGATTACCACGTGAGGCATAAAATCGCAATTTTGATGTAATCGTGCCAACGTGATACGTAGATGATATCTGCATCTAAATATTATTGGCAATATTATTGTTTATATAATTTGTTTACATTTTTTGGCAATATTACATTATTTGGCAATACTTGATCTCCCATCGACCAAAAAACTGTGGCCAAAGTATAAGGTTAAATATCAATAATGGATGATCGTAAATGTCACATTCTTTTGACATTAAATATGTTTTGCAAATTGTTACGTCGTCAACTAATTTTAATTCGATATTTTATCTCTTTTCCTATTAATATTTTAGCAATTTATTAATTCTTTGGTTATTTAAAATAAAAATTATATCCATTTGTATAATTTGGCGAAATTGATCGACGGAATAATCAAATGGCACCAATTGTTTGTTTACACTCCATATGGATATTTAGGTTGATAGAATTAGCGTACTTATCGAGTCTCCGCCAAGTCATATGCCAAGCAGTCATTAAATAGTGTTTTAGCCTTACTATTATATCTTTTTCATCTGCAATTATTTTACCATCACTAAAAAGGGGTACTTCTAGGCTATCCCGTCGACCAATTTCGCCAAATTATACAAATCGCCAAACTAATAGCCAAATTATACATGATGACATAATTTTTATTTTAAATAACGAAAAAACAAATAATTAGTAGAATATTAATAAAAAGTCGAAATAAAAATCCCTTGATGATATTTTAAACACGTGAATCGCATTTAATGTCATTGAATGTGACATTCACGATCATCCATTATTGGCATTTAATCTTATAGTTTGGCGATAATTTCTGGTCGACGGGATAACCTAGAAGTACCTAAAAAAAATATTTTGAATGTGAAAGAAAAATCATTACCATGAAGAAATATTTGCAATTAATTTATCATTCATTCTAATAAAAAAATGGTACTACTAGGTTATCCCGTCGACCAAAAAATTATCGCCAAACTATCAGATTAGATGCCAATAATGGATGATCGTGAATGTCGCATTCAATGACATTAAATAGATTCACGTGTTTAAAATGTCATTAAACGATTTTTATTTCGACTTTTTATTAATATTTTACTAATTATTATTATTTTTTTTTTGTGTGTGTGTGCATATTTTAGTGCATTTTTTCATGCTTAATTGAATGGTAATAAGCAAATTCTTTTAAATCCAGTACTTGGTGAGATACTTCACATTTTCCTAATTTGGCGATGTCTTCGGCGCAAAAACCTGAAATTTTGAATCATTATCTATCTATCTATCTATATATATATATATATATATAAATCTTTCCTTTAGGAAGTTCATCGGATGGTCTAAAATAATAACATGTTTCACCGTACCTCAGAAGCAAATTCAGGTAGAAGCAATTCAAATGGAATTCACCTACTAAAAAAAATCTTAATTACTTTAGTACTTTTGTAATTTGTCAGTTATTTAGTCATTTTAGAGGTATTTTGTCGTCAAAATGAACTTTGAACGGACCAATGTAAGATTACATAAATCAGACAAAAATTGTGGGTATTTGATTCGATATTAAGATTGTTTATTTAAATATATTTCGTTTGATTCAAGATTATTTTAAAGATACTGACCAGCGTAGCGGGCGGAGGCTGCTAGTCATATATATATATGAAATGAATCGTACACAAAAAATGTACATTCGTAAAACTTCATACAATGAGATAATCTTTAAATACTACTAACAAGGAAGGTCTCCATACTGGGCATACTCTGAATTTTTTGAAGAAAAAAAACCGATTAAACTATTCATGTATCTAATAAAGGATCAATTAAATTTAGCGGCGGAATTACAGAAGGAACTCTGTAAAAAAAATAAAATACTTTCGAGTATTTGGCGCGAAAAGACGAAAGCGTCACGCGATTTGGCGAGCAGCATTTTCCCTCGCCAAAAGCAAACGATTTTAATGCACCCAGAGCTGCTAGAGCGTTCCAACTTAATGCTGGAATCTGTCGTAAGTTAACAAGCTGCGCCAGCTGGTGGCAAGGGTGCAAATGAATGCGCGGGTTTGACGTCATATATGCGCAGATGCTTATTATCTCCGCATCTCTTGAGCATATTTTCTGAATTTTCACTCAATCATGACAGATTAATAAAATCTACGAGATTTATTGCAAATTATTTTTGTTACAGCTTGTTTCGATAAAATCATGTACATTTAAAAAATATAGTCACAACATCATTTTAATTTCGGGAGAAAAAGTATTAATTAGTACTCATAAGTACCATATTATGCATTTCGTTGCATTATATGGAACTTATGAATACAAATTAATACTTTTTCTCCCGAAATTAAAATGATATTGTGGCTATTTTTTTTAATGTACACGATTTTATCGAAACAAGCTGTAACAAAAATATTTTGCTAAAAATCTCGTAGATTTTATTAATCTGTCATGATTGAGAGTAGAGGTCTGACGGGCCCGGGCCTGGCCGGCGAAATCGTTTTAAATTTTCTAACGGGTCGGGCCGGCAGAATCAGAATAGTTTTCTCAACGGGCCGGGCCGGCAAAAAAATTGAACGGGCCGTACTGGCCGGGCCGGGCCGATAAAAAATTTTCGGGCCTGCCGGCCCGTTTTGAAGATTTAAGCACAAACGATAAAATATGATCTATTTTCAACGCAAATGGTTTTAACGAGAATAAATATAAATGTGCGTCACGAGCCATACTAGTTTGACAGCATCAATATAAAAATGTAACTTGTACAGTGTGAGATCGACATTGGACAGTTTAATTGTGTGTAACCCGTTTTAATATTTTTTTAGCTGACTCATACCGGGCCGAGATCAAGCTTGCATCAGTTTTCTACATATAGACTTGCCGGACCGGAACAAGACTTAATTGTTCTCAAGATCTGTAGGGCAGACAACATGATTTGTAAAATTATTAACAGCGATAAAGAACTTATGTTAGATTAATCTTTGGATATATACTTCTTGATGGTTTTTAAATTAATTTCTCAATAACGCGAAAGTTTAATGGTTTTTAAATTAATTTCCCAATAACGCGAAAGTTTGACACATTTTCAGATAAATTTTTAATTGTAAAAACATAAAAGTGATATCCCTGACTATTGAAGGCATTTGGAATCGAATAGCATTTTTCATTTTTGATGAATAAAATACTTGCATAAATTTGTTCAGATACAATAATTTCTCAAATGGTTGCAGGTTTTTCTCCCTTCCCATGCTATCGCTTCCGGAAATTCTATTGAAAATGCTGACTATAACAATAATTTATTTCCTTTCAGAATTCTTAAATTGCTTGTATCAAAAAACGGTTAATGCCACTTGATTATATAGTTTGAATAAACATACCTGCAGTGCGTTTCTGAGAAAAAAATGAATTTAGAAATGTATCAGAAAGGCGTATATTTGAGTTAACGAATGAATTTGGATTTAAAATCTTTAATAAAATGATATAGAAATATTTTTATAAATCTTCTTTTATTAAACAGCTTCAAAAGTTACGATGTTTTTAACTTTCTTTCTTTTTTCTTTTATTCTAAGCCATATTAATTTTTTGATGAATCTTTATTTGATTGTTGAAAGCCTAAGAATCTTAGTAATCACTAAAGTTGCTAATGTGTATTTCCTGTAAAATATACTATAAAATCATTCCATAGATATGTATGCAGTATTCTTTAAAGAAATCTTAATTATATGAAAAAAATCTGAATTTTTTAGAAATCGTAGAAATTGTAACGGGCCAAAACGGGCCGGGCCTGTTTTCACTGATTTCTGTACGGGCCGAGCCGGGCCTAAAATATAAAAATTCAAACGGGCCGGGCCCGGGCCGAACTTTTGATTTTTTCAACGGGCCGGGTCGGGCCGAAAAATTTTTCCTACGGGCCGGGCCGGGCCTGGAAATTTCGGCCCGTGCAGACCTCTAATTGAGAGAATAACTTCAAATTTATGATTGAATTTTTAATATGAACTCTCAAAATAGCTTTGTCTGTTAAAAAAGAGAAAAAAAGTGAGAGAGATAGTCTAATCAACGATTGGTTTTTAGCTCACAGGCTATCATAGCCTGAGAGCTTATGTGCCCGTCCGTTCTGTATGTATGTGCGTATGTGCGTAACGCGATAACTCATGATAAAAATATCGGATCCACTTGAAATTTTGTATATAGGTATATCCTGATAAGGCGCTTCCCTGATTAGTTTTTGGAGTTCATTCGATATGTATAAGAGGGGGAACGGGGGGCTCATGCCCCCCGTTAGTTGATATAAATGGGATTTTCATGCAGAATTAAGTTTTCAAAATTTAGATTAGGATCATTCTGATGAGGCGATTCCGTGACTGTTATTAGGTGTTCATTGAATAAGTATAAATAGGGGGAACAGGGGTTCTAATCCCCCCCCCCCCGTTAGTTGATATAAATGGGATTTTCATGCAGAATTAAGTTTTCGTTCAAAATTTAGATTAGGATCATTCTGATGAGGCGATTCCGTGGCTGTTATTAGGTGTTCATTGAATAAGTATAAATAGGGGGAACAGGGGTTCTAATGCCCCCCCCCCGTTATTTGATATAAATGGGATTTTCATGCAGAATTAAGTTTTCGTTCAAAATTTAGATTAGGATCATTCTGATGAGGCGATTCCGTGACTGCTATTAGGTGTTCATTGAATAAGTATAAATAGGGGCAACAGGGGTTCTAATGCCTCCCCCCCCCTCTTAATTTATATAAATAGGTTTTTCAAGCAGAATTTTCAGATTTCGTTCAAATCTCTGAATCGTTTTGGAAGTTTAATGGTTAAGTATAAAAGAAGGGGATAACTCCTTTTAAATTATATAAATGCTAAATGGGTTTTTATTAAGAATTATCTAATTTGCTCTGAATTTTGGATATAGATTTTTTATATGATAAAGCATGTCTTTGATAGTAATGGAGGTTCAATGATTAAGTATAAAAAAAGAGGAAAGGGGAGAGCTGTTTCCCCTTCTTAATTTTTTTTTCGAACGGAATTAACCCTTGAAAATATAAGGCTTTAATGTACAATTAGTATTTGTAGCCTGTGAGCTCAATGCCATCAGTTTAACTGGGCAGTATTCTTTATTTATTGGAAAATTATTGTCTAGAACTGTTAAATATTTAAACCAATAAATTAACAATATTTCTTTGTTTAACAACATTTAATACATACATTTAAAATTAAAGTTATTCCGAATACAGGGTGATTCATAAAAGATGGGCAGAACTTTAAGGGGTTATAGTACACTTAAAGACAAATAATATTAAATAGGAGACTAAGGGTCCCAGACGTATTCCCAAGGAGATAGGGGGCATTAAAGTTTAGGGTCCGAAATTTCAAATGATTATAAAAAATGGAAAAATTGGTCGATTCGTTTGCGGTTTTTGCAAAAAAATTTCTTTATGCCAGTATTTTCTTGAAATAAAATTTTAAAGTTCAATTTCAAAAAATTCCGATAGGGGGCGCTTTAGACTTTGGAGTAACAAACAACTATTTTTTAACGTTATTCTTTGCAAATACAAAATAATGATATTGATGATTACTTATACGCTTCAACATCCAAATAAAGGTTCATTAAAAAGTCAATGTCGTTAGACTAAAATAAAAAAAAAAGTTAAAACATAACAATTTTTGAAGTTATATAATAAAAAATAGATTTTTGAAATATTTCTCTGATATCTAATAAAATATATTTTCAGTAATTCCATTGGCGGAAATTCATTTTTGCTACTACTATTTTTACAAAACATAATGCCTATCCAACGAGTTTTGAGAGCATTTAAGAAAAGAAAAAATTTAGTATGGGCTCTGACACGATGTAACTGCCCGATTGGGCCTCTACGTTAGACATGTTATATTTCTGTATTGAGACTTTCAAACTAGCATCGGCTAATGCTGCACATTTATATTTATTCTCGGGAATGTTTTACTTTTCGATTTGCGTGAGTATGAACAGACGGATTTTGGATTTTTTCCCATATAGAAAAAAAAAATATTTCCAAAAGTAACCGATAGAGAACGTTCACGCGTCATACTGGGGTGTTTTATGCAAATCAGGCTAGCAATAAAATACCTGGCTGGAAATGGATTCGCCATCCGATCTTGGCGACATGCTATTGTTACCAGATCCATTGTAAAAAAAAAAAAAAAAAAATGCAAAATAAAGGGCATTTACCGTAATATTTTACGGTAGGTGTCCGTTTTTGAAGCTTAACGGTACACTTCCGTAAATTTACGTTGTGGAAGCATAAATTCGGAATACTAATGTGTTTTTACGGGCAAAGCCCGTTTTTTTACGCGGGGTATTCAAATCTGCTGCCAAGCCATTTTTTTTACGGATAAATACCTTCGAATAAAAATCTTTCCTTGACGTCATAACAGAACGTTTTATTTTCTATGTTGAAGATATTATTATTATTTAATTAAATTATCGTCTGGTTTAAATTATTGCATTTGGTTTAAATTATCGCATAAAATTATTGTCTGGTTTTAATATACTATTTTTTGGTAAATTTATTGAAAAATTAGTCGGTTTGTGGCAATCCCAAAACTTTCTTCTATCTCATATATGTAAATACTTCCTGAAAAGTGCAGCATAACAGCGCCACCGGTTATGTGATTTACTTACACCAAAATCTGATCATTAACAACTTGCGTGAACTCCTAACTGCATCAGAAGTTTGATGAAATTCCGTGGATTAGTTTCTGAGATAGCGCTATTGCCATTTGCGGATTCAAGAGGGAGGTCACGGGGGTCATAACTCATCTGAATGAAGAAATTTTTTAAAGGAAATTAAAAAATTAATTGCTTATTTATTTATTTATTTATTTTTCAAATTTATCCCTTGCTTAACAATGAGAATCTTTCTGACTCTTTTAAAGCTGTACTTAAACCCAAAGAGGTAGTTTCTGACATATCCATGAAGTATATTTTTAATCTTAGTTTCAAAATGCATTTATTCAGAGCAAATGTGATTGATTAACATTTTCCATTTTTCAATAAAGGCAAAGAATCTTTCGCGAAATCTCTGTAAACTGTGGAATTTTAAACTGAATTTCAAGTCGTGACAGCCAATTGCTCCCTCGTGACACCTTTTTGTAACTGTCAAGTGTTAAATATTTGCATAAAATGCTCAATTTCTTGAATGATTGTTTAATTTTATATGAAATATCTAAATGAAATGTATATATTTATGTTTTTACGAATATTTACGCAACTTTTTTTGTTACAAATGAGAATAACTGCCCAAAAGTACCAGAAATTTTGCTATTTTGGATGTGGGAACAATCTACAATATAAAAATTGCTGATTAAGAGACGTGACTCCCCCCCCCCCACCTAAAAAAGGAGTCCTGATCCCCCTCTAAAAGGACGGCGTGATCTGCCGTTGGCTATTGTTGAATCTGAAATAAATTCTGCATAACAGCGCCCCTTGTAGGGCGATGTACACAAAAAACTTATCAGGACTAATTTTAATGAGGGACTAAACTGAATCTGAAGTTTGATGGAAATTCAAGCATTACTTCTTGAGATAAAGCTATAGCGAAATGGCGAAAAATGCATCATCCCAAGTAGCACAGCAGTATCGGCATGATACTGCCCAATATCGGCCAACTTTGGCAGGCATCGGCAAAGACCGGTCATATTTTACCAACATTGGCCAATATTGATCGATGTTCGCCGATATTGGATCTGAAATATTAAAACTTCTGGAATTTTTAAGATTTAAATTTTTAATTTATCTATTATACATTTTTGGAGAAACGGAAGGTAGGAATCAATTTTCATAACATCTTAAATCCTGTAAATCTACGTAGAAAAAGTCTATTTGTCAATATCGGTTTATATCGGTCAGCGGTCATGATCAAAATCGACCAATCTTGGCCTCCATCAACAAAGACCGATCATATTTTACCGACATTGATCAATATTGGTCGATGTTGACCGATACTGGATCTGAAATATCGAAACTTCTGTAATCTTCAGTACTTAATTTTTCGTTTATACATTATACTTTTTGGGGAAGATGGAAGACAGAAATCAGTTTTGATAGCGTTAAAAATTCTGCAAATCCCTCCCCCCCCCCCCCTATCCAGAAAAAGTCATATTTCAATATATCGGGCAGACGACTATTTAGCCAATCAGATACAAGCATCCTTTTCAATGCTAAAACATGGCCGACGATCGACTGTTTGAAGCACATGAGACAGAGAACTTGTACAATACATTAATCATCATTTAAAACGAATAATAGTCCAAGAGCCGACCCCACAAAACCCTAAGACATCGAGCACAAGGAAAAATCTTTTATTTTATGGAAGTGTAGTCATAGGGGAATCTAATCATCCGTGTCTGCTGGAAGCGAAGTGGTGCATAAGCCAAAAATTGATACCACTAGTGATTGATTCATAGGCGTAATCTGGCGGGGGCGAGAGGGGGCATATGTAGTTTTTCAGCGCAGGGGCAAGACTTACCTTTGGCCCCTCCAGTTTTTTGTATTATTCTGTGGTTAAGAGCCAATTTTATATTTCGATTTTCTTTTCTTTTTTATTTAACCATTTATGTGATGCTATATATTGAGTTCAAACTAGAATATATACCTGGATAATTCCAAATATTCTGGATTAACATCTTTAAGTTCCGACATGTATCTTAGCAAATTTTTTAATGCCACATTCTATGTTCAATAAAAAATATTTCTTCTTTTCTTTTTTCCCTTCCAGAAATGCCCTTTTTCATTTTAGAGTGGTTTATATGCATATGTGGGGTGGATCTCTTGACTACTTCTGGAGACTGTTATTATAGTCATTTTCAAACCTCATGGTTGAATGGAGGCTAATACACTTGGCTAATAGTCCTCTTTTTCAAAGTATCAGTTACACACTAGTAATTGACAGTGACCATAAAACTACACTGAGCGTCACTCGAGTTAGGCACTAGAAACAGAAATATAAAGAACGAGTTCTATTTATAAAACAAATCTCATTTAATAATTTTTTATGTGTTTAGATAAAATTAGAATTAAGTAGCCATAGAGTATAGTTTCTTTAAAGGAAAATAGAAAATTCTCCTATCATATTCAGTTTTTCAATGTTCGTTTGGATTTGTGGCATTTTAAAACTCATAAACGTAAAAACATATCTATACCGATAAAATAAATTTCTGCTTTATGTGTGCGGAATGGCTAGAAAAATGTGTCGCATGTACAAGTCTGGAAATTTAAATGAGGATAGTCGAAGCTTTGTTATGTACCTGAGATTCAAAATTTTAAATTTCTGATAAATAGTTGAAGTTAATAATTAAAAATCAGAAAGAGCGCTCATCTTTTTCCTTCCCTGTGCTTGTGAATGCACAGAAACCGATTTCATGGTTTATACCAGCGGTTCCCAATCTATGGGTCGCGACCCACTGGTGGGCCGCGGCAGTTGTTTTGGTGGGTCGCGGAACAATCGAGGTTTCTCATCAAAATATAGCTTTTATGCCATCTGTTTAAAAAGATATGACAATTTCAACAGGAAATAATATTTCAAGGGAAAATTCTTCATTTCCTTCTAGATACAAACAGAATATCCAGAAATATTTAAATCAGCTGCTTTGAGGTTCTTGATGAAATTCTACACACTTCGTGCTTATAAGAACATGCTTATTTTTACTTTGCTGTTTTTGAAAGACAATTACTGAGACAAACTGCGTGTTAATATATGTTCCCACATTAGTAAACAGTAGTACCAAATATCTCATTGATTAAAAAATTATGTTTTCATAATAATTCAACGTATTTTAAACTATCTTTGTAATTTGTGCTTTGTTTTAATTAATATTCACTTACACACATTGTATCTTCCGCACGAAATTTTACGCTTTTGGTAGGATAGGATTGACAAGCGTACAGAGATCGTACAAAATTGCTATTTTGATGTACAACTTTATGTTGGGGGGGTCGCAAATTTTTTTTTTTTTCACTAATAGGTGGATCGCGAAAAATTTTGTCACTCAAAGATGGGTCGCGTACCAAGAAAGTTTGGGAACCGCTGGTTTATACGTTTTGAAAAAAAAAATGAAGTGCTGGAGTAAAAAGTATTTATCTTCAAAAAGTAGTAAGTGCTTAAAAATCCCCCCTCCCCCCCCCCAAAAAAAAAATCACGCATTTTTATATGATTTGTTCCGAATTTTCCAAAAAATTTAAAGCATTCCATCACGAAAAAAAAATGTCAACAGACCGAAAAATCTGACATAAAAAAGCTTCACGGTAAAATATCGCGAATTTTGACAAATGATCGCCAAAAAATATCAATTTTGTTATCCTTTCATATTAAAAAAATTAATAATTTTGGCAAAGAAAAATTGAAAAACCACCAATTTCGTCAAAAATTCGCAGAAAAATGCGAATCTCATTAAAAAGTTTCAGAAAAATGTTTTTTGTCAAAAAATCGCGGAGAAAACGCAAATTTTGTTTAAAAAAATCGAGAAAAAACAGAAATTTTGTCATAGGATCTCGGAAAAACCCAAATTTTGTTGAATATCGCGAAACAATTCGAATTTTTTCAAACTATGGCAGAAAAAGTATGAATTTTGATAAAGGATCATGAAAAAAAGCAAATTTTGTCAAAGGATCATGGGAAAACGTGAATTTCGTCAAAGAATCGTACAATAACGCTTTGGTTGAATATTGTAAATTAACAAAAATGGTTTTGTCAAAGAATCGCGATAAAAAAAACCCCGCAAATTTGAAAAATTATTGTAAACTGAGAAAAAAATTTAAACTTTGTTTCAGGATCTCGGAAAAAAAAACGCAAATTTAGTTGAATATTCGTGAAACAATAACGCAAATTTCATCAACGTATCAGAAATAATACGAATTTCGTCAAAGGATCGTGGGAAAAACGTAAATTTTGTCAAAGGATTACGGTAAAAAAAGCGAATTTTGTTCCAGGATTGTGAAAAAATACAAAATTCTGCTAAAAGACCGCGGAAAAAATACTATTTTCGTCAAAGAATAGCGGAAAAAATCAGAATCTTTTCAAAGTATCGCGGAAAAACACAAATTTTGTCGACGGTTAGCGAGGGAAAGATTAATTTCGTCAAAAAATTGTTGAAGAAAAGCATAATTAGCATCGGTAAAAGAATTTTCTCCTACCCTCTCGGCCTCTCTGTTGTAAATTTTCAGAAAATTTTCTGTGAATTTCAGAATTTTTTTTTAATACTCAAAATCATTCTTGTAAATTTTGTCGATTCTACATTGAAAATATTGCGAATTTTTTCAATTTGTCACGGGAAGATAATGCTCTCCAGGGTCCTACGAGTCAGAGAAATTAGAAAATTAGGCAAAATATCAGGAAAAAGTCAAGAAATTTTAATGGACTACTTTCCATCAGAATAGCCACCAGTTCCAAACCGTCGCGTCGCGACTATGTAGAAAATAATGCAAGACTGATCTCAGCCGTGCACGAGTCTGCTGAAATAGACTAAGCCTGGGTCTCAAACCCCATGTAACTGTTCGATACCAATCTCTACACTGGACATGTTACATTTCTCTATTGATGTTGTCAAATTAGAATCGGTTCGTGACTCACATTTATACTTATTCGCGCACTGTAAAAAAAAAAATCCGTTAAATCTACTGCAAAAACTGCTGGCAGCAATGTTGCCAGCAGTTTTTGCCGTAAAAATTGCAGTAAAATTAGATGTAATTTTTTTTCTTACATCTAATTTTACTGCAATTTTTACTGCAAAAACTTCTAGCAACATTACTGCCAGCAGTTTTTGTCGTAAAGTTAACGGCTTTTTTTTTTTTACAGTACGGAAAAGTGATATTCATTGAAAATGTCTCACATTATATCGGGCCAGTAGATCCATTCAATGTTTTTCTGCCGGCCTGGCCAGTTTTAAAAATTTTCCAAATTCTGCTGATCAGACCCGAACAATGACCAAAAAATATGTGGTCGTTTTCAAAGTTCGTTCACGAAAAACAGACTGTTATTGGTTCGGTTAACAGAAACATCGATTAATCGAAGCTTGGTTAATCGAAGTCCTGCTGTAACCGTTATTGTTGCTATTGTGCATTGTGCCTTGCACATAGTAATTTTAAAATATATTGTCAATTTATCCATAAACTAGCAGGGGAGACCGAGCTTAGCTCGGTCAAAATTAACTTTGTGTTCAACTCGATATAGTATTTTCACTGTGTCATTCACTCGGTATTATTACTGTAAAACATGCTGTTTATTTAGAAAAACAATCAATAAGAAAACTATGTTTTTATACGCATGTTTATAAATTTTACTTTATTTTAAATTTTACAACGAAAGGACATCGATCTAAATCACTTTTTTAGCTCGACTCTGATTGGTTTAACCATGCATCTCGAATCCTCTAAAGAATGTATAAAAAAATTCTTTACATTCTGAAAGACAATATTTTTTGCTAGATATAGCCAAATTTGGAGGCATACTTTCATTTGGCTCCAAATACGTGTTTTGGTTTTCATAATTTTTATAGTCGATTTTTTGGCCATATGTCGCCAATATTTTGTCAAATATCACCAAGTTATTGGCTGTTGCCATATTCTCGTGACCCTGACCCGTATTACCCAAAATGAGTCACTAATCAAATTTGATCAAGCATGTGACATAGCTCAATCGTCTTCAGGTAATCAAAAACAGTAAAATATAAAATTGAATCAAAATCGCTTAAGCCATTTTTTAGGTAAAATTTGCTTGACAGCATTCAGCAGTGAAGCGAAATGACCCACTAATATAATTTTGTTTAACATGCGACTCAGCCCAACAGTCTTCTCGTGACAAAAACGTTTTGTTTCAAAATTTAGGTAAAATTGATTGAGTCATTGTGATATATAATTAGAATGACCCTAGCTCATTAAGACCCAAAATGACCCACTAATCGAATTTTCGCGAGCATGTGTCCAAGCCAAATGGTTTTCTCTTGCTCAAAAACGATATAATACAAAGTATAGTCAAAATGGTGAGTACCATTTTCTATATAAAATTAGGATGACCCATCATGACCAACAAATGACCCTTATAATCGAAATCTCTCGAACGTGTGGCCTAGCTCATTAGTTTTAGCATGCCGAAAAACATTAGATACAAAATTTAGGTAAAATCGATTGAGCCGTTTTTTAGATATAGTTAGTTTGACCCTGACCCCTTATGATCCAAAATGACCCATTGATCGAATTTTCTCAAAAATCTGACATAACCAAATGATTTTCTTGTGCCCGAAAACGATAAAATACAAAATTTAGTCAAAGTTGCGCGAAACGTTGTCTAGATAAAATTAGAATGACCCAAAAGTGGCCCACTAATCGAAATTTCTCGAACATGTGACCTATCCCAATGATTTTCTCATGCCAAAAATATGTTGTATACAAAATTTCGTTAAAATCGACCCACCCATTCTTTATATATAGCTTGACCTTGAGCTATTATGACCCACAAATGACCCTTATAATCGAAAGCTCTCGAATATGTGACTTAGTCCATTAGTTTTCTTGTTTCTAAAAATTGTTACATACAGAATTTCATTAAAATTAATCCTGCCGTTCTTTAATTATATATAGCTTGACCCAGACCCTTTATTATCCAAAATGACCCATTAATCGAAATTTTTCGAACATGTAACCTAGTCCAGTGATTTTATCATACCAAAAAAATGTTGCATACAAAATTTCGTTAAAATCGATCCACCTGTTCTTTAGCTATAGCTTGACAATGACCCATTATGACCCATCATGACCCACAAATGACCCCCATAGTCGAAATTTCTCAAACATGTGATTTAGCCCATTAGTTTTCTCATGTCAAAAAACTGTTACATACAAAATTTCGTTATAATCCATCACGCCGTTCTTTAAATATAAATAGCTTGACCCAGACTCTTAATGAACCAAAATGACCCGCTAATCGAAATTTTTCGAACATGTAACCTAGTCCAATGATTTTATCGTGCCAAAAAATATTGCATACAAAATTTCATTAAAATCGATCCACCTGTTATTTAGATATAGCTTGACCATGACCCACTATGACCCATCATGACCCACAAATGACCCTGATAGTCGAAATCTCTCAAACATGTGATTTAGCCCATTAGTTTTCTCATGTCAAAAAACTGTTACATACAAAATTTCGTTATAATCCATCACGCCGTTCTTTAAATATAAATAGCTTGACCCAGACCCTTAATGACCCAATATGACCCATTAAAATTTTTTCTCGAACATGTAACCTAGCCCAATGTTTTTCTCGTGCCCGAAAACCATAGAATGCAATTTTTAGTCAAAATTGCGTGAGAAAATTCCTAGATAAAAATAGCATGATCCACAATGACCCCAAAAATGACCCACTAACCAAATTTTCTCGAACATGTTACCTAACCCAATTGTCTTCTTGTAATCTAAAACGATACAATATAAAATTTGGTCAAAATCGTTAGAGCCGTTTTTTAGATAAAAATGGCTTGACCCATAATGACCCAAAAATGACCCACTAATCGAAATTTTTCGAACATGTGACCCAGCCCAATAGTTTTCTCGTGCCAAAAAACGATTGGATAGTAAATTTCCTTAAAATCGATCCAGCCGTTCTCTAGATATATATAGCTTGATCTTGACCCATTATGACCCAAAATGACCCAGTAATCGAATTTTCTCGAACATGTGACCTAGCCCAATGGTCTTCTCGTGCCCGAAAATGGTAAAATCCAAATTTTTGCGAAAATCCTTTGAGCCGTTTTTGAGATAAAATTTACCCCCCCCCCCCCCCCCACACACACACACAATTTTTGCTCGCATTATAGTATAAGATATGAGTGCAGTACTCTTTAAAATAATCTTTATTGTATGTTAAGTAAAATCCGATTTTTTTTTTTCTTTTAGCCTCCGATGCTATTTTTTTCAGACAAGCTAAAAAGTGTCGTGTCAAAAATTGTGGCCCACTTTTACTTGTCCATCATCCGTAGTATAGGGTAAATCTTGCAATCGTTTTGAAAATCGAAAAAAATATTTTGACGGATTTACATTTTTCAGATACTGGAGATTCCGAAAAATATATTTTTAGAAGAAAAAAAATTCCATCCGTCTGTCTGTCTGTAAACGCTCTATCTCACGAACAAATGGAAATAGAGACTTAAAATTTTGTATGTACTTAGTAAGTAAAAATAGGACGAAGCGTATTTAATATCAGTAACCTTGATTATCCGGAACTATTTTTTTAGGACTCTCGAAAAAGAATTTTGACGGATTTACACGTTTCAGATACTAAAGATTCCGAAAAACATATTTTTAGAAAAAAAAATTGCCGTCCGTGTGTTTGTCCGTAAACGCTCTGTCTCACGAACAAATGGAGATAGAGACTTAAAATTTTGTATGTACTTAGTAAGTAAGAATAGGGCGAAGCCTATTTAATATCAGTAACCTTGATTATCCGGAACTATTTTTTTAGGACTCTCGAAAAAAAAAATTGACGGATTTACACGTTTTAGATACTGGAGATTCCAAAAAATATATTTTTAGAAAAAAAAATTGCCGACCGTCTGTTAGTCTGTAAACGCTCTATCTCACGAATAAATGGAGATAGAGACTTAACATTTTGTATGTACTTAGTAAGTAAGAATAGGACGACGCCTATTTAATATCAATAACCTCGATTATCCGGAACTATTTTTTTCGGACTCTCGAAAAAAAAAATTTGACGGATTTACACGTTTCAGATACGGAGATTCCGAAAAACATTTTTAGAAAAAAAAATTGCCGTCCGTCTGTCAGTCTGTAAACGCTCTATCTCACGAACAAATGGAGATAGCGACTTAAAATTTTGTATGTACTTAGTAAGTAAGAATAGGACGAAGCCTATTTAATATCAGTAACCTCGATTATTCGGAACTATTTTTTTCGGACTCTCGAAAAAAAAAAAAAAAAAACTTGGCGGATTTACACGTTTCAGATACTGGAGATTTCGAAAAACATATTTTAGAAAAAAAATTGCCGTCCGTCTGTCTGCCTGTCTGTCTGTAAACGCTCTATTTCACGAACAAATGGAGATAGAGACTTAAAATTTTGTATGTACTTAGTAAGTAAGAATAGGACGAAGCCTATTTAATATCAGTAACCTCCATTATCCGGAACTACTTTTTTCGGGCTCAAAAAAAAAAAAAAAAAAAAAACTTGGCGGATTTACACGTTTTAGATACTGAAGATTCCGAAAAACATATTTTTAGAAAAAAAATTGCCGTCCGTCTGTCTGTCTGTAAACGCTCTATCTCACGAACAAATGGAGATAGAGACTTAAAAATTTGTATGTACTTAGTAAATAAGAATAGGACGAAGCCTATTTAATATCAGTAACCTCGATTATTCGGAATTATTTTTTTCGAACTCTCCAAAAAATGTTTTGACGGATTTACACGTTTCAGATACTGGAGATTCCGAAAAACATATTTTTAGAATAAAAATTGCCGTCCGTCTGTCCGTCTGTCAGCCTGTAAACGCTCTATCTCACGAACAAATGGAGATAGAGACTTAAAATTTTATATGTACTTATTAAGTAAGAATAGGACGAAGCCTATTTAATATCAGTAACCTCTATTATCCGGAACTATTTTTTTCGGGCTCTCGAAAAATTCGTTCTGATGAAATGTATATAAAAAAACCTCTATCGATATAAATATAAAAACTTTGTTAAATCACGCTGCAAAATTACTGCTCGTCATCAGCTGATCCAAACACGTGTCACAACGGACAGAGTGGTCCACTCTGTCCGTTATGACACGTGTTTGGATCAGCTGATGACGAGCGGTAATTTTGCAGCTCGAAACGCGTCCTGTTTATTTTTTCTTTTTATGGTGATTTAACAATGTTTTTATATTTATTGTTATATATTTATCGCCAGTATTTTCGGTGTTTCTCAATACCTCTATCGATATTTTTTTTTTTCTAATCGGAGGCGAAACTGAATTCTGCAATAGCAAAATCTACGTTGAACTTTTTTTTTTCCGAAGTTAAGTCAGGGCAGGGCCTATTTTTGCTTATTTCTGTATGAGCCTTGCACGGGCCGAACTTTTAATTTTCACACCGGGCTTGGTAAAATGACTTTCGTTCGCGCCGTCCCGGATCAGAATTTCCGACCCGCGCAGACAAGGCTTTAACAACTTTTTTTGTTTGGACTTTTTTTGGGTTGAACAGTGCATAAAACATAAGAGGTATAACGGTTGCGCATTCAATATTTTAAAATATCTTTTTAAAGACATGAAATGAGTAATTTCGGATTTTTCATTATTTTTTCGTATATGGCTGAACATTTTTTTTAATATTAAAATTTTGAAACATTTAAGTGCATGTGTGTGCGTGCGATGACTGTAAAGGGTATAATTTTCTAGAAAAGTACATCGAGACTTTTACCCCCCTAGTCTTAGAGCCCAAGTTACGCCTATGGATTGATTCGTGGATTTAGCAATATGTTTTCCTGCACTCAGTTTTCCATGTCTTCATACTTTTGATTGTACGGCAAACACAATGCTAAGCCTACGAGTCAACCACTTGTGGTATTAATTTTTGGCTTATGACAGACATGGATCATTAAATTCCTCCATTACTACTCTCCCATAAAATAAAAGATTTTTTCTTGTGCTCGATGACTTAGGGATTTGTGTGGTCGGCTCTTTCACTGTAAGTGTTTTTATAATTTATATTCTAAATTGATTTTCAAGCTTTGCTTTCTGTTTATATTGGTACTAGTTAGTAAGTTTTCCATATTCCTGTATAGTATGTATTTTCTGTTCGCATTGTGTTTATGAAACTTCATCGCCTACGTAAGCAAATAAATAATCAATTTTTGATAACGTTTGAAATGTATTTTAAAATGTATTTTTATTATTTATATATTAGTAAAATTATTTTTAACTTATGTTCTTATACTGTATTCTTTACATAATTATTTATATTAAAATTTTCATTTATTTAAGTGCCACCAAAGTTGTTACCATTTTTATATATTTGGGATGTACTTTTTATCCGTATTAGGAATAAAATTTTCAGATATCTTGATAACTTTTAGAATATTTCTGCAGTTTAGAGCAGCATTGTGCGAAAGGGGGGTGAAGGGGACGGTCGCCCCAGGCGCGGAAATTTAGAGAGCACCAAATTTATACTACGAACGTATTTTTGGCCTGTCAGAAGAAAAAGTTGGTGGAGGGAGCGCCAAATTGAACTTCGCCCCGGGCGAGGGGGGGGGGGGTTATGACCTCTGTGACCTCACCGTTGAATCCGCCATTGATCATACGATAGTTTCCCAGAGCTTGTAGATTTAGCAAAATATGACGTTTCCATCAGTATCAAATACTTTTTTTCAAAATCAGGTTACATATTATCTGAACGACCCGCTTCATTAAAACCAAAAAGAATGAAAAAAGTAACATTTTTAAACATAAATTAAAGAATGCGAGTAGTGCATACTGTTGTTTTTAAATTGTTAAAGTCTAAAACAAAACACATTTCTTTTAAATGTTTTGAAATTTTTCAAGCAATTTGTTTGCATTTTTTAGTAAAGCTTAGAAACTTTATTAAATGTAAGTTAAATGTAAGTTTTACCTATAGATGGAAGCACATAACAGATGCAAATTCTTCTAAAGACTTTTCTGTACGGTATAAACAGTTTTGTAGTACGTACGATGATTAGTGAATGTACCTGATTTCTGAACAGTAAGGAAAGTAACGCGTAACGATAAATTTCTAATGGGTAGCGAGTACCAAAAATATATATCATACGGGTATTCCTTTTGTCGTTATTTTTGCAGCACTAATATAATATGTAATTATTTATTGTCGATATATATTTTTCAATCAGGGATGTAGTGGAGGGTTGCGGGGGTATACGCCGTATACCCTCTGTTTTTTAAGAAAGCTATAGTATATACACTCTAGGGTATACTCTCTACCTTGAGCGTATACCCTCTGATTGGAGCGTATGTCCTCTGGTTTATTTACGACTACACCACTGGATAATTTATGTATAATGTTGCTCAGCTTGTAACGTTAAACGCACGTTGGGTGTCATTTGTAACGTTTGGGTGTTCGTGCTGGGGGTTAAATGCAGACATACTCAGAAATTAATATAAAAAAAACACCGTTTATTAAAATGATAAGGACTCAAGGGAAGTGGAGCAAGTCTTAATTTTTTACAACTGAGAATACTATGAAAAGACTAAACGCATACTCACAGGCTCCGGACTAGCTCAATCGTGGCACCTTCTAATACTTCTCACTATCTCTTGCCTAAGCTGCTAGATAAAACTTAATTAGACAGCCCGTGGCTGTGTGTAATTCTTTATTCACTTTCAAATAATCAAAATGTAATTACTATGAAACTTCTTACCACGGCCAACTCTCAAGTCGAATACCGAAACTCCTTTACAACTCACTGGAGGCTCGCTGCTACTCTCAATCTGCTAGCACTTCGCTGACTAATATCTCCAGAACACTCGGCTGGCTAAGGACACTCACTCGCTGGCTAATGCCAGAGATACTCCGCTGAGTAATATCGCTATAGACACGCTCACTCCTGGCTGGCTAATGCCAGAGACACTCACTCGCTGGCTAATGCCAGAGATACTCACACGCTGGCTAACGCCAGAGATACTCACTCGCTGGCTAATGCCAGAGATACTCACACGCTGGCTAACGCCAGAGATACTTCGCTGAGTAATATCGCTAGACACGCTCACTCCTGGCTGGCTAATGCCAGAGACACTCCCCACACACTCAAACTCCAAGCTTTTATATGCTGCAAACTGAGATACTTCACATTAACATATTACTAATAACCGCGAGCTAACTGCAGAACCCGAAAGAGACACACACACTCTAGAAAGTTAAAGAGAGGATAGATGTCGCTTTTACGCTTAAACATGTTAAATTATTGACATCACGATCTCAGAAACACTAGAGTGCCTTTATGATAAAGGTCACTCCCTCACAAGCTCTGTCACTTTCAGATATTTCTTTTTATAAAAGATATAAGAATTAAAAAATTCATATATCAGTTCAGATAAAATATATACATTTTTATTATTATTCGCCCTTTACAACAAAGTTGAAAAGTACTTATGCAATCAGTTTGTCTGGACATTTGTCCGTCTGTCCGCGCTCTAACTCATGTAAATACACTTCGATTCCCCTAAAATTTTTGGACGTTATTGATGTTCACCCTAGCATGAATCCTATTGAAAATGAAGTTTGTAACATGATTAGTTTATTTACAGGGAGCGTCAAAAGTTTTCCATTACATTACGGTCTATGGGGAAAAATCGTTTCAAAGGAATTTTAAAGATGTTACACCCTGTCAAACATATTAAAACCTATATGTATTTACTAAGGGGCACTAAAATATGCATTCTATAAAATATGCAGTGAAAATATAGCTATTATTCAATTACAGGGTCACGCAAAAGAATTCCATTAGACATTAGATGATGGTGAAGGGGTGAAAGTGTGCGACATATTTTAAATATATTAAACTGTTCCATTTATGATAAAATTGATGTATATCACTGAGGCTTAGTATAAATTATACGTTATTGTCTTGCATAAAATGACAAATATAGCATTTACAGGGACACATAAAAGATTTCAAATAGAATATTCTTTCTGAAGTACTGTATATGTATCCGATGATTTCTGATGGATGGATAAAATGCATTTTAATTATGATATGCGCGTTTAAGTTAGACTAACCTATTCACATTATATGGTGTGTATAAATGCGATAGTTCATATACAGGGCTACCCAAAAGAGTTCGCAACGTTACTGAGTATGAGCGTAAATTACATAAAGGTGGTTCTTTTAAAAAAATATGCATTTTTACGCTGAATTGCATTCAATTTACTAAGAAATATTTGTAAAATATAGATAAAATGATATACAGAGACAAGCAAAGAATTGGGTACATGGATGCCTGTGAATGATAATTTATGAGAATGTGATTTCATTTGTTTTAAGAGTGTGTTAGTTTAAAATAAATTTTAACTTATTACTGACGTGTAATAAAGGTACAAGTTAAATTACAAAGCTGAAAAAAATATTCAATATGTTTCCATTTTTAACATAAATTGCTCAAAAAGAAATTTCAATTCTCAAGGCATTTTCTTGCTAAACTAAATTTTCCCATTATATAGTATGTATATCAACTGACATATCAAACACAGGGCTGTTCAAAAATATCGGAATATATATTTGACTATATTTAAATATGTACACTTATTTCCCTAAATAACGAAGTTTTGTTAAAGATTTCATGAAGTATTGGAAAGTGCTTCATAATCTATGCTTAACGCATGATTTTTCTTACTTGTTTAAAATTTTGGATATAGGTTTATTTTGATAAAGCACTTCCCTAATTAGTTTTGGGAGTTCATTTAATAAGTATAAGTAGGGGGACCGGGGGTTAAAACCCATTCTATTAATTTATATAAATGGGTTTTTTATGCAGAATTATCAGATTTCATTCAAATTTCAGACATAGAATCATTCTGATGAGGTCCCCTCTATGATTAGTTTTTGGAGTTCATTGGATAAGTATAATAGTCTAAGAGCTAGCAACGTCAAAAATCACGTCATTTTATCAAGGCTCATTTTTTTATATGTTTTTCCCTTTTATGGTAGAATACGTTTGCAAGCGGTCTGGCAGTCGGGTGACGTTGCGTTTACCTGTGGCAGAAGGGGTTATACAGGTGAAAAAACTTCAAAAATCCGCCATTTTGTAAAGGCTCATTTTCTCATATGTTTTTATGAAGCTTAAAAATTGCAAGATATTACTCTTTGGATAGCACACAACCTATAATTAATTTTCCAGGCACAAATTCGGTTGCAAAGTTAATGCCAGACATCTTTAAATATGGCAACGAAAGTGCCTGTTCCAAGAGTGGTTTATAATTTAAATTTTATAAGACCTCTTTACGTCATTTTATCAAGCTTAAAAATTACAAGATATTACTTTTTGGATAGCAGACAACCTATAATTAATTTGCCAGACACAAATTCGGTAGCAAAGTTAATGCCAAACGGCTTTAAATATGGAAACGAAAGTGCCTGTTCCAAGAGTTGTTTATATTCCAAAAAATTTCACGACATCTTTACGTCATTTTATCAAGCTTAAAAATTGCAAGATATTACTCTTTGGTTAGCAGACAACCTATAATTAATTTGCCAGACACAAATTCGGTTTTAAAGTTAATGCCAGACGTCTTTAAATATGGCAACAAAAGTGCCTGTTCCATAAGCGGTTTATAATCAAAAAATTATAAGACCTCTTTCCGTCATTTTATCATTCTTAAAAATTACAGGATATTACTCTTTGGATAACAGACAACCTATAATTAATTTGCCAGACACAAATTCGGTTGCAAAGTTAATGCCAGGCGGCTTTAAATATGGCAACGAAAGTGCCTGTTCCAAGAGTTGTTTATATTTCAAAAAATTATACGACATCTTTAAGTCATTTTATCAAGCTTAAAAATTGCAAGATCCAGTCTCTTTGGATCTTGCAATAGTGGATGGGTATAAAAAAAATTATACGACATCTTTACGTCATTTTATCAAGCTTAAAAATTGCAAGATCCAGTCTCTTTGGATAGCAGACAACCTATAATTAATTTGCCAGACACAAATTCGGTTGCAAAGTTAATGCCAGACGGCTTTAAATATGGCAACGAAAGTGCCTGTTCCATAAGCGGTTTATAATCAAAAAATTATAAGACCTCTTTCCGTCATTTTATCATTCTTAAAAATTACAGGATATTACTCTTTGGATAACAGACAACCTATAATTAATTTGCCAGACACAAATTCGGTTGCAAAGTTAATGCCAGGCGGCTTTAAATATGGCAACGAAAGTGCCTGTTCCAAGAGTTGTTTATATTTCAAAAAATTATACGACATCTTTACGTCATTTTATCAAGCTTAAAAATTGCAAGATATTACTCTTTGGATAGCAGACAACCTGTAATTAATTTGCCAGACACAAATTCGGTTGCAAAGTTAATGCCAGACGGCTTTAAATATGGCAACAAAAGTGCCTGTTTCATAAGCGGTTTATAATCAAAAAATTATAAGACCTCTTTCCGTCATTTTATCATTCTTAAAAATTACAGGATATTACTCTTTGGATAACAGACAACCTATAATTAATTTGCCAGACACAAATTCGGTTGCAAAGTTAATGCCAGGCGGCTTTAAATATGGCAACGAAAGTGCCTGTTCCAAGAGTTGTTTATATTTCAAAAAATTATAAGACCTCTTTACGTCATTTTATCAAGCTTAAAAATGACAAGATATTACCCATTGGATAGCAGATAACCTATAATTAATTTGCCAGACACATACTCGGTTGCAAAGTTAATGCAAGACGGCTTTAAATATGGCAACGAAAGTGCCTGTTCCAAGAGTTGTTTATATTTCAAAAAATTATACGACATCTTTACGTCATTTTATCAAGCTTAAAAATTGCAAGATATTACTCTTTGGATAGCAGACAACCTATAATTAATTTGCCAGACACAAATTCGGTTGCAAAGTTAATGCCAGACGGCTTTAAATATTGCAACGAAAGTTCCTGTTCCAAGAGTGGTTTATAATTTAAATTTTATAAGACCTCTTTACGTCATTTTATCAAGCTTAAAAATTGCAAGATATTACTCTTTGAATAAAAGACAACCTATAATTAATTTGCCAGACATACATTCGGTTGCAAAGTTAATGCCAGACGGCTTTAAATATGGTTCGAAAGTGCCTGTTCCAAGAGTTGTTTATAATTTAAAAATTATAAGACCTCTTTACGTCATTTATCAAGCTTAAAAATTACAAGATATTACTTTATGGTTAGAAGACAACCTGTAATTAATTTGCCAGACACATACTCGGTTGCAAAGTTAATCCAAGACGGCTTTAAATATGGCAACGAAAGTGCCTGTTCCAAGAGCGGTTTATAATTCAACAAATTATAAGACCTCTTTACGTCACTGAACCGAATTTGAAACCCTGGATTTTTCTGAGTTTTATTGATTAGATTCACTATTTTTCTGCACCTGATTTTTTGCACGACACTTTTTCAGAGCCTGATTGAGTAAATTTGTGATACTTTGTGCTTGATTGACAAAATTTGCATTTTTTTTTTTTAAGTCTTACTGACAAGCCTTTTCATGTGATGAAAATTTGTGCACCCTTAGAAAGGTTAAGGTGTAAGAATTCATATAATTTGTTAACATCAACTCACAGCTTAAATAGTGGACAAATAAATTCCAATGTGGCCAAAACCGGGGCACCCACCCTAATATTTAAAAAAAGAAACTTATATTTTGATAAACAAGAGCTTTTTCTAAGTAAACTTTATATTGAAAAAAAAAATTGCCGAATGCAGCCGCATTTGTGTCTGGCAAATTAATTATAGGTTGTTTGCTATCCAAAAAGTAATATCTTGTAATTTTTAAGCTTATAAATTGACGTAAAGATGTCGTATAATTTTTTGAATTATAAACAACTCTTGGAACAGGCATTTTTGTTGCCATATTTAAAGCCGTCTGGCATTAACTTTGCAATCGACTTTGTGTCTGGCAAATTAATTATAGGTTATCTGCTATCCAATGGGTAATATCTTGTCATTTTTAAGCTTGATAAAATGACGTAAAGAGGTCTTATAATTTTTTGAAATATAAACAACTCTTGGAACAGGCACTTTCGTTGCCATATTTAAAGCCGTCTGGCATTTACTTTGCAACCGAATTTGTGTCTGGCAAATTACTTATAGGTTGTCTGCTATCCAAAGAGTAATATCCTGTAATTTTTAAGCTTGATAAAATGACGGAAAGAGGTCTTATAATTTTTAGATTATAAACTACTCAAGGAACAGGCACTTTCGTTGCCATATTTAAAGCCGTCTGGCTTTAACTTTGCAGCCGAATTTGTGTCTAGCAAATTAATTATAGGTTGTCTGCCCACCAAAGAGTAATATCTTTTAATTTTTAAGCTTGATAAAATGACGTAAAGAGGTCTTATAAATTTTAAATTATAAATCACTTTTGGAACAGGCACTTTCGTTGTCATATTTAAAGACGTCTGGCATTAACTTTGCAACCGAATTTGTGTCTGGAAAATTAATTATAGGTTGTCTGCTGTCCAAAGAGTAATATCTTGTAATTTTTAAGCTTGATAAAAATATATAAGAAAATGAGCCTTTATAAAATGGCAGATTTTTAAAGTTTTTTGATCTGCATAACCCCGTTTGCCACAGGTAAACGCAACGTCATCCGACTGCCAGACCGTTTGCAAACGTATTCTACCATAAAAGAGAAAAACATATTAAAAAATGGGCCTTGATAAAATGACATGATTTTGAAGCTTTTTGACCTGCACAACCCCTTCTGTCACAGGTAAACGCAACGTCTCCCGACTGCCAGACCGCTTGCAAACGTATTCTACCATAACGGGGAAAAACATATAAGAAAATGAGCCTTGATAAAATGACGTGATTTTGAAGCTTTTGGACGTGCATAACCCCATCTGCCACAGGTAAATGCAACGTCTCCCGACTGCCAGACCGCTAGCAAGCGTATTCTATCATAAAATGGAAAAACATATTAAAAAATGAGCCTTGATAAAATCAGGTGACGAAAACGTTGCTAGCTCTTAGACTATTAGTTCGTGAAATTTAGATATCGTGAAAAATGCGGCTTAGCAGCGCTATCTGTTGGGCGATTTACAAAATAATAATAATAATAATAATAATAATAATAATAATAATCAGCATCAAAATGCATGAAGATATAATTGAATCAAAATTTTTATTAAACTCTGTGCGTTAATTCTTAATATACAGTGTGCAGAAAATTTGTGTCACATTTGAACTGACAGACATTTTCTAAAAACTGCCAAAGCTTGTTGAGATCCTTTTAAAACGTATAAATCCATCGAAAACAAATTCAAATTTTTTCACAATTCCAATAATTTCTTCTTGTAAAAATTAAAAAAAGTAAAAAAAAAAAAAAAAAAAAATACTATTAGTGTTGAGTAATGCAATCCTCCACCCCCACCCCCGGATGTTTGGGATTTTTTATTTTCAATGGTCAAAACTGCAACCCTCCATCCGCTCTGGAGCCACAGAAATCCTTACCAGAGAAAAATGTCTGAATTTTATACTGCCTCCTACAACTAAGATTATTTAAAAATCACAACTTACAAA
This sequence comes from Maratus speculifer, assembly GCA_964019185.1. Taxonomy (NCBI): domain Eukaryota; kingdom Metazoa; phylum Arthropoda; class Arachnida; order Araneae; family Salticidae; genus Maratus; species Maratus speculifer. The sequence goes on along the minus strand of OZ025298.1, from coordinate 10,335,798 downwards.
TTTTGCAATAATTAATTTCTGAGTTCCTGGACAATGACCTATAATTTTCGCTATTTTCTCCTCAAAATAATTAAGATAAATTTTTTTTTAATTCTGCAAGCATTTAGAGGCTATTTTATTCAAATGAAAAGACCCTTTCAGTCAGGGGCGTACGAAGAGAAAACTGCGCCCAGGGCAACTTTTCGATTCGGCGCCCGCTCACCCAACTTTTTCTTATGACAGGCCAAAAAATGACATTGATGTATAAATTTGGCGCTCCCTGATGTTTCGCGCCCGGGGCGATCCCCCCCCCCCCGCCTTTCGCAAGGCGCTGCGTTCACTAATACTAATCCTATGGAAGAAATTTATGAAGATGTGTTTTAATATTTTTAAATGATTTTTTCTGCATTGGCTAGCTGAGATCAATCTGTATGCAGGCTGTATTATACTTTTTTGATTTATTTACAGATATTTTTTACGAGGACGCTTTCGTTTTGAACCGGTTTGAAAAACGAAAGTACCCTCATAAAAATATCTGCAACCAAAATCGAAAAACTAAGAAACGGCCTGCATTTAGATCAATCTCAGCTCTTCAATTCAATAAATAAATAAAGCACTGGAAATCCTCGTTCGACAGACTACCATCTACGGTGCCCTCTCACTATTTATCAAAATATCGCTTTCGGGAAATTGGAAATTTGCAATCAGCTGATAGCCATTGTATTTCAAGTGGAGGTCAGGGTAGTTGCACCAATCGGAACTATCTAGTTCTAGTATGTGACCTCCAGTATGATGTCAGGCCCCTTGCATTGACGTCACAGCAATTGCTGATCCTCTAATCTGGTGCACATTTTGAGCCCAAACAAAACATCATAGACATCCGTTTGCCGTTTAAAGCATGTGTGGTCATTCTGTTTAATTTTGATTTTTCTTTTTCTTGCATTATTTTTCTAAGTACTTAAAAAAATAACCTCAAATCACTATGTTTACAAATATGAAACATCACATTTGCCTTATGTTTTGGCGCCAGATTACGCATCTGCCAACATGTCGATATATTTCGCCATGGTGGTTTTACTCAACTCTATTTTTATTTTAACCAATAAGCATCTTGCTGTGTTTCAGAATTTAGTAGCTTGTTTTTAACATAGGCCGTGTTCAAATGACACCATTTTTGCGCGCGCGCGCACAGAAGATTCTGCATGGAGTAGGTACTATCGAATAAGGGAATTTTAACGTTATTCAGTTATTTTTATGGTACAAAATTGGTAAATGGAAATACTATATTCCTTTATCTTTCCAAAACATGATTCTCGTAGCAGAAATACATATCTGCGGTCACTCAAATAAAATCTAAAATATTCCCAAAATGTATCACGTGACCTATTTTATCCAATTAAGCTCGACCAGTATTAAAATATGACCACCAACCTTGACGCGCGTAACTCAAAAAAAAAAAAAAAAAAAAAAAAAAAAAAAAAAAGAAAAAGAAAAAAAGTGAGTGATTTGATTACGTGATTGTGCATTTCGTGCTTCTATTTTATTGGTTGTACGTTTGTTGGCAGGTTGATTGATACAATTTAACAATTCAATTAGGGATCTAAAGATTTTAAATTTTTAACAATTTTTTTTATTATTTATTTAAAAATGATTTATCAGTTGCTTCATATTTTCCGCGATAATTAAAATGCTGTTATCAAACAAGATTGTGATATCAACATGTTATAAGGTTTATTTTTAATCTATTATATTGGATGTATTTCAATGGAATTTGCACTGTTAGTTTGACAATTTTTCAGAAAAGGCTTTAGTATACATATTTCTTATTTAATAATTGAATATTTTACAAAATACTATAGTATTCTGTAATAATTATAATTATTACAGAATACTAAATTGTTATAATAAAACTTTAATCACTAGTTGTCTAACGATGTAGCTTGTTTTTTGCATAAATGGATACTCCATCCAATGGATACTGGAAGCAAAGAGGGGAAGGAGCACCGCACTATCTTCTTAACTGTTTGAAAATATATGAATTTTGGTTATTTTGGCTGATTTTAATCGTTTGGCACCTTTTAATAAAAATCCTGATTAGTTTTAGGTGGGGGGAGTCCGGGGCAGTTGCCCCTCTTGCCCCTGCATAAGTCGGGCCCTGAGTAAAAATAATATTCTAAAAAAAACTAAAGCTACTTATTTTTTAATAACTATAGTTATTATAAAATATGATTTGTATCTCAAACTTATTTCTAAAGTACTTTTTAAAAAAAAAGAAAGAATGAATGAAAAACATCAAGAAATTCTTTTACGCGTATACCTTTTTTAATTTTTTTTTTTTTTGTTATTATTGTTGTTTATTTGCTTAATATGTATATATATAAATCACTTTGGAACGATACTTAAAATATTAAATGAGTTCAAATGTAAAACTTTCTTCTTAAAATATCATATTTTTTCATATTTAAATAGGTATTTCATTATTGTAATGAATTGCTTCTTTGAATTGAATATTGAATTATTGCTTCTGTATTATTAACATAAAAAATTATCTTTAATAAAAAATCCTATTTATTAATATAAAGCAAACAATTATTAATAATTAAAAAAAAAGCATAATCACAGTTTATAGACGCGAAAGATTCGAACTCACAATCGCTGATTTTAAGCTCATGAAGGTAACAGATGATCTTTTTATTAGCACCGTCCAATCAAATCCATGAACTGTTCTTAGTCTGTATCTGAGCGCACAGTTCTGAGTACTGTGCGCCTAGTTCGGTACTTGAACAGCCGCAAAGGTTTCACTCCATATCCCTGACTCCTGAGCGCGCGCGCTTGACGCGCGTAACTGCTGAACACGCTCATATTTTTTTTAGAGCAGCAGAACTCCATGGCAGTTACTTCACTCTTTTAGTTTAATCCGTGTTGCTGTAATATAGAAAAGTTTAAGTATTCTTTGAAAGATAAATTTTCTATTCCATTTTAATTATTTATAACAGATATCGGAAGTATTTAATCAGTATTTATTTCTAATGACTGGCCGCGCTCTGTTGTTCGTAGGCAGATTGCCTATGGACGTACGAGAACGAGATCTTGAAAAAGTTTTTGAAAAATACGGCCGACTCATTCGTTGCGATGTTAAATGTGGTATGTATAATTATTTAAATACTAATGTGAGCACAGATGTCTTATACGCACCAGGATACCTAATAGGCGCCAAAAAAGCGTTAATTTGCCTGTTATGGTAACCTGGCTGTTGTTTACTTAATTTTTTTTGTAATTATATAATTTGTTTGTTCTGTAAGTATTAATTAAACTATTGTTTATTAATTGTTATTTCCTTCTATAAATAATTAAAAACATATCTGTAACCAAAAGCGGTACTAGAGGGGATTTGGGGGCATAACCCTTCTCCCTCCCCCCTTCTTCCCCCGGGAAAAGTCCGGCATTCCTGATCTTTTTCCATCAGGGTCAAAATTTAGTATCAGTGTTAAATTCAGATACTTTTCTGTGAGAGGGATTTCTGAGGCTCTGGGGATTTGAGGGACACATAGCGTCCAGAAGGGGAAAATTGTACTTTTTTACCATTGAAAACACAAAATGTTCAATCTTCCGGGTGGGTGGTGGGGAGGAGTCTCCTCCCAGGCTACTTCCTGGACACAAAACTATTCAGTATTATCAAGTAAAATATCTTAATTTTAAATTTTGATCCTGTCGGGTTGGGTTGAGTTGTGGCTTCTCTTTTTTTTTCCACAAACTGGATTATTGACTAAACTAATTTTTTTGTGTACAAGTTAATTTTTGATTGAATTATAATTCTTGCATGCTCAAATTTCTTCATATAAATATCTAGATATTTGATACTTGAATGATGCATTACATGTTGCAACATGAAAGATAAAATTTATACTAAAGTTATAAACATATGCTATTGTTTTATAACTACATTAAATTCAGGGCTGGTAAGTTTCTGCCGGGGTGGTTAAAACCAGCGGTAATAACCGGTTAAAACTAGTTACTGCCAGTAAGCAGCAAAAACTGTCAGAAACTACGAAATGATACTAATAAGAACTTTAACCTGTATAATTCACACATGTATTTAATACATAAAGAATTTAGTTAAAAAATTAAAATAAAGATTACGAATGTTATTCAAAGTATCAAAAAGTTTCAAAATGATCATATAGATATACTTTGTTTATGTAATCATTTTCTATCATTTGAAAAACAGAAATTTTCATAACGGTAATCAGATGCCGTACAAGTTTAACTATTGGTATTATTGGTTTTACAATTGAATTTCTATTTAAAAGTAAAAAAAAAAAAAAATACAAAAAATTCTATGACTTTAACATCATTTTTTAGAGAATTTTTAAATAAATAATGCATTGCAATAACTTAAATTATCTACTACAGCATAGGATCCGTTATCCAGAATGCTTGGGACCCAGGGCATTCTGGATAAGGGGTTTTTCCATAATTCGGAACACTTTACAGTAAGTATAAGAAATGCACGAAATAATTTCATAAATAGTGAAATAAATAGGTAAATATGAATACTAATACATGTAAATACCTTAATTTATTGATTAATTTACACAAAATAAAAAAATAATTATAATAAATGAAAAAAAAATATATGAAATTTAGTTTTGAGATTTTGAAACAGTCTTTTGATTGGGATTTAGCAAACATTTCTAAGATAGTCTTTTGCTTATAGCGCGTCTCTTACCCTAATTGTTCTTGTATTTTGTACAGAGACATGATTTCCTGCTCATGGAAGTAGCTCCTCTGTTGCATGCCTGAAATTAACTGTTCGGTATAAAATATTAATTTTTCATTTGATACCTTATTAACTGCTTCATTCTGCTGATTGTCCTTCTCATCATCACTTTCATCAGATATATTGTTTGTCATTATTTCATAAATCTCTCTGTCAGTCATGTGATTAGTGACAGGAATGTTTTAATTGGCTTCTAAACAATTTAGCAATTTAGCTTCTGGACAATTAAAGCCTTTGGCATATGCCAACAGATCAGCAATACTTTGCTTCTCTTTCGAAATCTTCAAGCCTTCTTCAAACTCCGGCTCATTTTCGTCATTGAAAAATAATGCAGAGGGTCACATGACACATGGCAGCATCTTTGATTCTGAAGCTTCTCTGAAAAATTTTTATTCCAGTTTCTTTGTTGCAGACTGTGAGCATTTTTTTTAAGAAGTCATTTTTGTAGTGAGTTTTTAAAGATCTCAGAATCCCTTGATCCAATGGTTGGATAAGTTATGTAGAATTTGGAGGTAAAAACACTGCAAACACATTATCCATTTCTAAGAATTCTGCTTCAGGATGCACCTTTTTATTCGTGATCTATATTGAAGAAATTTGCCATTTACCACGATTTTTTGATGAAAATTGCCGTTTTTCGCGATCTTCTGTTGAAATTTGCTGTTCTTCGAGATTGTTTTGTCAAAATTTGCCGCTTTATCGTGATTTTTTGGACTATATTTGTTATTTTTTGCAATTTTTGGGGGGTAAATCTGCCTTCTTTGGTGATTTTGTTACAAAAATACCCATTTTCTCGCTAATCTTTTGACAAAATTTTTCGAAAATTAGCCGTTATTTCTTGATTTTTAACGAATTTTGCCATTTTTCAAGGATCTTTTGACGAAATCTGTCGTTTTTCAGGATTTTTTTTACAAAATTTGCCTTTATTTTTTCGTGATCTTTTGAAGGAATTTGCCTTTAATCGCGATCTTTTGAAAAAATTAACGTTTTTCGTGATCTTTAGTTGAAATTTGCCGTTTTTCGCGAATCTTTTGACAAAATTTGCCGTTTCATTGTGATTTTTTTGGGAAATCTGTCTTTTTTAGGGATTTTGTGACGAAATTACCCATTTTTCCGCGAATCTTTTCTAGTGTTCACTCTAGAAATAAAAAGGGCATGGTGCTATTCACTACAAAAGGCACTACTGCAGTAGAAAAGGGCACTTTTGCCAGAAAAAAATTGTTATTGCCTTTAGAAGGGGAAAAAAGAAAGCAATGAAACACATAATTTTTAAATATGATAAATCAAGTAACATTAATTTAATTTCGAATTATTTTATGATATAAAAATTAAAAATACAATTAAATTAAAACATGATTCAATAGTTTTATGTTCTTTTTCTTAAAGAAATGAAAAAAATCTATCATTTTTAGGCACACAAATTTAGAAACACTACAGAATAAAAAAAAAAAATTTATTAAAAATATCTGGGTAAAACCAGTGGTGCATTTTACTACTTTTAAAAAGGACAGGGTGCATTTTGTAAATTTGAAAAAGGGCAGGGTGCTGCGCCCTTCAAAAATGGCCTAGAATGAACACTAGACAAAAATTACTGAAAATTTTGTCGTTATTTCGCCATTTTTAACGAAATTTGCCCTTTTTTCGCGATCCTTTGACGAAATTACGCCTCCGAAGGGACGCGTAAGAGCTATTTTTTTTTTTTTTTTTTGCATCCGTTGCCGATTTTTTGTATAATTTATGCGCTATAACACGTCCCCGGGTTCGCTGAAAAAAGTTACCGATTTGCATTCTGGTTTTCAGAGCGTTCCGGATACCGGGACCCCAAATAACGGATCCTATACTGTACTATAGGGATGCACAACCTGTTGCCCGCGATGGGTTAACGTGTGGCCCCCGAGCTTCGTCAATCTACAACTAGAAAAAAATGCAATTTTTGTGCTAAAGTCACAGAAAAAAATTTTACATTTCGTCAGTTTACCGCGGGAAAATATAAAATTTCATCAGTCAATTAAGAATCTAAATTTTCGTAGATGGTCCAAGGAAAAATCACAAATTTCATTGATCAAGTGTGGAAAAATTGCATATTTCGTTCACCAGGTATGAAAAAATCGCGTGTATTTTCTATGAGGCTCGGAAAAAATAGCAAATTTAGCTGATCGCATACGGAAAAATCTCGAGTTTTGTCGTTCAGGCATGGAAAAATAATGAACTTTGTCTGTCGGATGTGAAAAATTGCACATTTCGTTGATCGGGCAAGAAAAAAATCGTGAGATTTGTTGATAATGCACGAACAAAATTGCAAATTAAACGCATCAGTTGCAGGAAAATCGAGGTTTTCTCGGTTTATCGTGTGAAAAAAACGCAAATGGGCCATTCCAGCGTGACGTGTGTGACATTCAGACAACATTTTCAAAACATTCGCAATTATTCTGAGTGTGAAAAAAATTTTTTTCCTTTTGAAAACAATATTTTAGTATATTTCATAGTTGTCTTGAAACATAATCATCATGGTTGGAAATTTTTTATATTGTATTTATAGAGAATTTATTTTTTTAATTCTTGTAACGTGTGTGACCATTTTGTAAGCATTTTTCTTCATGTCTCTTACATATTGCTATATTTCTGTGAATTATTATAATATTCATGAAAATAAAAAATATCTTTATAAGCCATATATACAACAATTAAAAAAAGTGGTGTTAGAAATCTGAGCTAGAAATACTTGGGCTAAAAAAAAAATAAATAGTTCTGTGACGTGTGTGACATATGATGTGACGTGTGTGACTTTGTGTGAAATTTACCATGAAAAGATTTAAAATGGTCATATATCTGTGGAAAAGCAGTAATAAACTTAATATTTTTTTCAATAAATCTACTCTATTAAGCTTAATTATAATTTTTCACAGATTATTCTATGATTATTGAAGAGTTAAATGTAAAATGCACCTAGATACCATAAGATATCTCTAAAGTGATGTTTGGTACTTAACAAGGTACTTTTCGGAACTGAAAAGTACCCTTAACAATTATGCTGTATATATTCATAAATACCTAATAAGTAGAAAATTATAGTTTTTAAATGAAAAGTTTGGTTGTTCAAACTTGTGTTTATAAACTTTAAGATTTTTTTTTTTTCCTTTTTGCAGTCTTACAATATTTAAGTAATTAAATACAGTCACTGAACTCCACACAAAATAAAACAATTTATTGATTCAACAATTAAATATATCATGAACATCAAACTTGTAAAGTTACATAGCTATGAAATGTTTCATAGCAAATTTCTAAGCTGAAACTATAAATTCAGTGGCGTATCTAGACTTATCATTTCGGAGGGGGCTGAGATATAGTAAAAGTTTCTAAGAGAGATCATAAGAAAGTTATTTTTTCCGCTTTCAACAGATTTTTATCATGCAGGTAATGCATACATATATTATACAGAACTTGCTAAGATTGAATCGCATGGGATTGCAAACAATTTCTTTGTATGCAGGTTTTTGTCTTAATTAGCATAATTTTTATGCCATGTAAAGATAGTCTGTGTGTAATGGAAACTTGGATGAAATAGTTTTTTTTGTGTTCTGTGCGAAATAATACTTTTTAAATGAAAACCTGTCTAAAATGGAATATTATTGCGCTTCTTATAAATTCTATCTTAGCATATTTCATTACATTTTGATGAACTTTTGTAATTACATTGTATGTTTGTTACAAATTTCAGAGGGGGCTGCAGCTCCATCAGCGCACCCCTGAATACAACATTGCATAAACTCAAACATATTTTTTGTAATATTGTGATAATTTAAAATATTGTTAATGTGAAACTCAATGATAAAAAGTTGTTTATATAATTCACATTGTTAAGATTGGTTTTTAGTTTTCAGTGATACCTCCAATATATAAAGTTAAGAACAACTAATCATTTAGTCTTAATTATTTGGAAACAATAATGCTGTAAACTAAAAAAAGCTATTTTTGAAAATATTAAATTAACAACAAAATTATAGGGCATCATTGCTTACAAATTTATTCTCATTAGTTTATAATAACGATAGAAAAATCACTCACCACTTTGAAAACAAAAAGATAGATATCAATTTTATTTTACTACAAGAATAGCAAATGTGTTGTCATCTATATGTAAACAAACAATAAGCATTATTTTACAGAAGATAATTGGTTGTTCAAAAATTCCTCCTTTACTATACTTTTCCAAATTGTTTAGAATGACTAGATAAAATATATAGAAATAATAGCTGAAAAAACAGTTTTCTTGAAAACAAAGTAATTAATTTATCTTGATTTTTTTGAAGAAAAAAAAATGTATAAAATAGATGAATTTATAATTGCATCATGAGTTACAATAAGCTACCAGGTGTTTGTGCATATATTGCTGATATATACCTAACATATTTAAAAGAAGTTAAGCATTTTTAATTAAACAGATATTCATGTCATACACATCACAGTCACACACATCACATATAGTGACGTGTGTGACAAGAATTAAAAAATAAATAATAATTTTATTTTTTGGTCAAAATTATTTTTTTAATTTGCAATATTTTCCTCATGTTTAGTTAACTTATAAATAAAGTTTCCAACATTTTAAGGTTAGTAATTAAATGATAAGAGGAAAAATTTTAACTTTTTGTGACGTGTGTGACACTGGAATCGAAGAACTGTCATTTTATCATTGTTAAAATGTCCGAGATCACAATAAACTATTCTAGCAATTTTTGGGGGTTAGTATATAAGTATTTATTCTGATATATGATGATATTTTAATAATTACTGTGTTTATTGCATTTTTAATACAACATATTCTTTTCATAAAACTTTTGCAAAAAAACATGAATTTTTAAACATCTTTAATTAATTTAAGTTTTCAAGCACTTAAACTTTGCTAAATCAAATTTCACTGTTATTACAAGAAAATATACACTTTCAACTACATAAATAATTTTTTTTGAAATTATATCTCTAATTTTAAAATTTTGGATCCTGGGACCACTTTGCTTGGAATGGCCCAAATTTTGTTGATCGGGCAAGAAAAAAAATCACAATCAGAGAAGAAAAAATCACTAAGTTGTTTGATAAGGCGCGGAAAAATCACGAATTTTGTAATGACGTGCGGAAAAATTGAAAATTTCGTTGATTGACTGCCAAATAATCGTGAGATTTGTAAGTTTATCAAGAGAAAAAAAATCCCAAATTTCATCTTTCTGCGTAAAAAAATGAAGATTCCGTCAAAATTAGTTTAAAATCGTAAATTTCGTTGATTGGGCTCGAAAAAAATACAGATTTCGTCAGTTAAAAGCGAAAAGAGCACACATTTCTTCGATCAGGCATGGAAAAATCGCGAGTTTTATTGATCGGTTTCCGTAGGTGGGGCTTGTTGAGCTTAAGCCATTTGGTAGGCCTCCCCACCTAGCTGAAACTGAAACTCATTGGTTTCCAAAAAATTACAAATTTCGTCGATCAGGCTCAAATAAAATTGCAAATTTCGTCGATCACGTTCGTAAAAATTAAGAATTACGACAATCGGCTTTATAAACATCGCAAATTTGGTCGATAAGGTTTGTAAAAATCGCGAAATTTGTCGATCTTGTATGGAAGAATCGAGAATTTTATCAGTCATGAGAGGAAAAATTCCAAATTTTAACAGACTCGTAAAAATTGCGAATTTCAGCGATCGGCTCCATAAACTTTGCTGGTCAGGCGCGGAAAGGAAAGGCGTAGGAAATGAATTTCGTCGATCAGCTTTGTAAAAATTGCGAATTTCGTTGATTGGCTTTGAAAAATCGTGAGTTTGCCTATCGACTCTGTAAAAATTGCTGATTTTCGTGATCAGAGCAGAAAATTTTTGGATTTTTGCCGATCAGCTTTGTAAAAATTGCAAAATTTGTTGATCTCTTTCTTTAAAATCACGAATTTCATCCATTGGTTTCATAAAAATCGCGAATTTCGTCATTCGGCTTCGTAAAAATCGAAAATTTCGTCAATCAGCCGCTGAAAAATCGCGAATTTTATCGTTCATGTGAGTAAAAAGCGCAAATTTCGTCGATCGGCTAAGTAAAAATCGCTAATTTTGCTGATCACGCACGGAAAAATTATGAATTTTCTCGATCGGCTTCGTAAAATTCGCGAATTTCGTCGATCAATTTCGTAAAAACCGATAATTTCGTCGATCAGTTGCAGAAAAATTGTGAATTTTATCGATCATGCGAAGAAAAATTTTGAATTTTGCCATTCAACTTCGTAAAAATCACGATTTTTGTCAATTGGCTTAGTAAAAATCACGAATTTCTTTGATTGGCTTAGTAAAAATCACGAATTTCTTTGATTGGCTTAGTAAAAATCACGAATTTCTTTGATTGGCTTAGTAAAAATCACGAATTTCTTTGATTGGCTTAGTAAAAATCACGAATTTTTTTGATTGGCTTTCTAAAAATCATGAATTTTTTTAATTGGCTTCGTGAAAATCGCGAATTTCACTGATCAGCTTTAAAAAAATCCCAAATTTCGTCGACCGGATTCGTGAAAATCGCAAATTTCGTCGGTTGGCTTCGTAAAAGTAAAGAATTTCGTCGATCGATCTTGTAAAATTTGTGTGTTTTGTTGATTGTATTCCTAATAATCGCGAATTTTCTCGATTGATTTTGTAAGAATCGCAGATTTTGTTGATCAGGCACGAAAAAATCAAATTTTCTCGATCAGTTTCGTAAAAGTTGCGAATTTTGTCGATCACTTTCTTAAAAAGCCCAAATTTGGTCGATCAGGCATGAAAAGCTGCAAATTTTGTCGATTGGGCGTTGAAAAATTGGGAATCTCAGGGATGAGGCACGGAAAATTCTTGTTCATGGGCTTCTTCCCCTTCCTTTATTCATAAAACTCACATTTTTTTCGGCACCAGCCAGTTTTCTTTGTTTTTTAGCACTTTTAATAAAATAAAATTTACTTTCCTGAATTAGTCAAGGAATATTATTACATCTTGAGAATAAACCTTGCTATATCTGTTACATATATATAAACGTAAAAACTGCTGATATATCCTTACCAACTGAATTGGATATTTTGACTGGTTAACCAAACCTAAAGGGGTATCCCCCACGTCCCTCTGAAAACATATTATTTATCCGATTATAAGTCACAGATGTCAACTTCAAATTCGAACTCTCTCCATGTTATTGATGTGGCCCTCGAGTACCCAGACATATTTGTAAGTGGCCCTTCCCTTGAAAAGGTTGTGCACCCCTACTGTACTATATACATAGAAAAATTGCTCTTGTAAAAATACATAAGTAAATAATTGTAGCTAAAAAATAACAGAAATTTTTTTTAACAAAATGTCTTCTTCTGTAATTAAAAAAAAGTTAGAAAATATTCTTTCAAGACCAGCATTACTTGCTGGTAATGAGGCTGGCAGGATGTAAAATTAAATTTTTCATTTTCACTAGTATTTGTTTTTAAAAGCAACCATCCACAGAAGGCAAGACATTTTCTTTTTTCTAGGACTTCCTTGGGGAAATATGTTTCTGGGAAAGGAATCAATTTTGTTATAAAGGGTTATTATATATGGCACAAAATTTAGATTAATATCAAAAGGCAATTTTCTTGCCCTTTCTTTGAGCTCAAATGTTAATTTTGATCCCATATACTTAGGATGAAGTAAATAAGCTAACATAAAATCTAGCATTGCATTAAATGAGATTTAAATCTTCCATTTGTGAGTTTCCATGATATTTCATCATTAAATAAAGTTAAGCAGATTTAACAGCAGCTAAAACAAAACAGTCATATTTTTTACTTTTATCTAAAGCAACAGCAATAGATTTTAACATTTGTAATAAGTATTTAACTTCTTTATAAATCATGATATTTATTTACAATTGTCATGTCCTTAATATTATTTTCATGATTTTCAATTATCTGCAAATAAAGATGAAAATAAGCACTCGCCAGTCGCCACTCGGCGACTAAATGTGAAAAACTGGCGACTAAAAATGTGGAAAGTACCGGCCAAATGCAGGTTTCTCCAAATGGTGTTTTATGAAAAGAATCGTGGAAAAAAACCCTGCTAATTTCGACAAATAGATTGAAAAAAATCCAAATTTCAAAAAAAGATCGCGGAAAATTATGAATTTCGTGTAAGTATCGCGAAAAGACATCGTCTAAGGATCGCAAAAAGAATGCAAATATCTTCAAAGAATCGCTAATATCATCGAAGAATCGCGAAAGAACCGTAAATATCATTAGAGAATTACAAAAAAAGCAATTATCGTAAAAAAAAAAACCCGCGTATTTTGTCAAAAAATCAACGAAAACAAACGCGGTTTTTGTCAAAAAACGTAAAAACGAATGAAAAAAAACGCGAATTTTATCAAAAAACATGCAAAAAATGTGAATACCGTCAAAAAATCGCGATAACAAATGCAAATACCGTCAAAAAATCGCGATAACGAACGCTATTTTCGTCAAAAACATGAAAACGAACGCAAAAAATGCGAATTTTATCGAAAAAAAGAGACGAAAAAAGCGAATACCGCCAAAAAATCGCGATAACAAACGCGAATTACCGTCAAAAAATTGCGATAACAAACGCGAATACCGTCAAAAATCACGATAACGAACGAATATCGTCAAAAATCGCAATAAAAAACGCAAATTACCGTAAAAAAAATTGCGATAACGAATGCGAATACCGTAAAAAAATCGCGATAACGAACGCGATTTTCATCAAAAAACGTAAAAACGAACGCAAAAACGCAAATTTTATAAAAAAAAAAAAAAAAACCCACGAAAAAGTTAATACCGTCAAAAAATCGCGATAGCGAACGAATACCGTCAAAAAATCGCCATAGCGAACGCGAATACCGTAAAAGAATCGCGATAACGAACGCGAATACCGTCCGAAAATCGCGATAACAAACGCGAATACAGTCCAAAAAGTCGTGAAAACGATCGCCAATACCGTTAAAAAGTTTTGAAAACGCACGCGATTTACGTTAAAAAGTTTCGAAAACGCACGCGATTTTCGTTAAAAAGTCGCTAAAAAGAACGCAAATTTTATCAAAAGATCACAAAAAAAGATAAAAAATGCACATTATGTCAAAGGATTCTGGAAAAAATCATATAATATTAGTTTTATGAGAGCCCCCCCCCCTTTTTTTATTTTTTAGAAAATTTAATTTTTTTTTTTTTTTTTTTTTTTTTTTTTTTTTTTAAACAAACCTACTAGTTAGTGGAAAAACATTTTTTTTTTTTGGGGGGGGGGGGAGGGGTTACTTCTTAATTCTAGACAAATAATTACAAAAAAGAGTTTTGGAGTTTATTTATGTCATTAGCTACGCAAGTACCTAAGCATAGTTGAACTTGAGTAGCTAACTACACATATGCATGTTACATATAACTTTGCTGTTAATTTAAAACAGATTTGAAATTAGTATCTCAAGTTTATTCCAAACAAGTCTAAGCTCGTATATATCTTGTAATTAAATATTCAGTAACATAAATGTCCCGACTGGCTACTAAAGAAATTATTCTCACTAGCCAATAACTGGCTACTAAAAAAAGACAACCTACCGGCCAGTGGCCACTAAGCAAAATTCCTTATTTTCATCTTTATCTGCAAATAATATGGCTGGTTCTCCATGAAAGATTTAAAATTATCAAATTCTAATACAAATTTATTTTTTAACTAAAACTATTCACAATATTTTATTTGTTTTTATCCTGAATAAAATGTATATACAGGGATGCCACTTTTCCGCCTTTTGGCGGATTTCCGCTTTTTTTAATTTTTAAAAATTCGCGATTTTCGTTAAGCGATCACGAGATAAAATAACGATTTTCGTCGAACGATCGCGAAATATACCGGCCTTTTCCATCAAACGATCGCGAAATACAACAGCCTTTTTCGTCAAGCGATCGCGAAATATAACATCGATTTTCGTTAAAAGATCGAAAAAACGGCTATTTTCATCAAACAGTCGCGATATAAAGCAGCAATTTTCATCAAACGGTCGCGATATAAAGCAGCAATTTTCATCAAACGGTCGCGATATAAAGCAGCAATTTTCATCAAACGATCGCGAAACGAAACGGTGGTTTTCTTGAAACGATCGCAATGTGAAACGGCGGTTTTTGTCTAACGATCGCTAAATGAAATGGCCATTTTCGTTAAACGATCGCGATATAAAACGGCGATTTTCGTCAAACGATCGCGAAACGAAACGGTGATTTTTGTGAAACGGCGATTTTTGTCCAAGGATCGCGATGTGAAACGGTGATTTTTGTCAAATGATCATGATGTGAAACATCTATTTTCGTCAAGCGATCGCTAAATAAAACGGCGATTTTCGTCAAACAATCGCAATGTAAAACGACGATTTTCGTCAAACGATCGCGATATTAAACGGCGATTTTCGTCAAACAATCGCAATGTAAAACGACAATTTTCGTCAAACGATCGCGATATTAAACGGCGATTTTCATCAAACGATCGCGTAACGAAGCGGTGATTTTTCTGAAACGACGATTTTTGTCAAACAATCATGTGAAACGGCGATTTTCGTCAAACGATCGCTAAATAAAACGGCGATTTTCGCCAAACGATCATGAAATAAAACAGTTATTTTCGTCAAATTTAAAAAAAAAAACTGCAAAATTTTGCTATTCACTTGTGGAATAATCGTTGAATTTATTGCTGAGTTACTTGAGTTGGTTTAAAATGATGCGATACATAAAATTCTTCACTGAACCTGTTGCTGGGTTACCTTAATTGATGTAAAATACTGTGAACTAAAGAAAAATCATTTTAACTTACTCTTATAAATTAAAAGTTTTCAACGAAAGAAAAGCTGTAATTTTTTATTTAGTTTATTATAAACAATATTTTCAAAATTCACACATAAAGTTGTGAAAAATGTCGTAAATTTTACTTTACGCATAATTTCCTCTTTTTTGCAATTTTCTGAGTGGCATCCCTGTATATAAGCAATGTAATACTATTAAAAAGTCTCAGAATATGTCATAAAATGAATTTATGCCAGTTTCTGCTGGTTAAAACCGGTTGTAACCACTTTCTGCCACTGGCACGGCAGAAATCGTTTTCTGCCGGCAAAAACCCAGCCCTGGTATACATGCTATCGACATAAAAATGAACACAGTTTATTACAATAAGCTATTTAATCATAATCTACAGCATGGGTGCAAGTTTTCCGTCCACAGGACGGATTTCCGTCTTTTAAAAATTCCCAAGGACGGAAAAATCTCCGACGATTGAGCCGTTTTTTTGCCCAAAGATCGCTGAAAAAGACACAATTTTTTGTCAAAACATTATGAATATAATGTGATTTTTGTCAAATGATCACGGAAAAGGGCACTATTTCTATCAAAAGATCGCAGATAAAAGCGCTATTTCATTCAAAAGATTTCAAAAGGACGCGTTATTTTGTCAAAAAATTGCGGAATAAACATGATTAGTGTCGACGGATCTCAAGAAAAACGTTATTTCCGTCAAGGAATCGCAGAAAAGACGCGATTTTCCTTAAATGATCATGAAAAAAAAAGTTATTTCTATCAGAATTGCAGAGAAACTGCGATTTTTGTCAAAAGATCGAGGAAAATCTGTTTTTCATTGAGAAGATCGTGAAAAAAGACACAATTTTTTTCAAAAGATTTCTGACAATACATGATTTTTGTCAAAAGATCGCGGAAAAAAAAAGCACTTTTTCTAACAAAAAATGTGCAAAATGTGCAAAAAAAAAACAAATGTGCAAAAAAATGCGTTTTTTGTCAAAAAAAAAAAAAAAAAAACGCGATTTCTGTTGAAGGATCGCGGTAATGACGCAGTTTCTTTCAAAGAATCGCGAAAAAGATGCGATTTTCGTCAAATGATAGCAGAAAAAACTCTATTTTTTCAGAATTGCGAAAAAATATGAATTTTTGTCAAAGGATCACGAAAAAGTCGCGAATTTTTGTCAAAGGATCACAAAAAACGCAATTTTTGGTCAAAGGATCGCGATAGAGACGCGATTTCTGTCAAGGGATTGCTAAAGAGGCGCGATTTCTGTCAAAAGATCGTGGGAAAAAGCGAATTTCGTCAAAGAGTCATGAACAGTCATGAAAAAAACGTAAATCATGCATGTGTATATTTGTTCACTTGGTGGGTGGGGAGGGGGGTGATTGAAAATGTTTTCAGTCCTGGCAAAATTTCAAACTTGCACCCATGATCTACAGTTTGAGCTCTTTTTCTACATTAGTTTTGACAGGGTTATCCAAAAGATATTCATTCTTTTTTAATTTGTTGACGGTCCCCTATGGAGTTTCGTGGAAAAAATCTTCATGGAAATGTGACTTGTACTATTACAGTGATGCCGCTGGGCTTGAAAAATCCTGGGTCCCAAGGACCCGGAACTTCTAAAATTCTGGGTCCCTTTTTCACAAAAGCGGGTCCCCACTAATAATAAGTCATATTTTTAGACGCAAAAATTGAACTTGTTCATTTGCAAAAGAAAAATTAAATGCAATAATTATTGTTTTAATAATGATGTATAAATAATTAAAGCCAATATTAATTTTTTTTACTATTAAAGAGAAATTTTCTTTCTAATTTTTTAAATAAATGTGCAAGATACAAATTAAATTATAAAATAATGCTTATTTGAGTGTAGAAGATAACAAGAATCCCTACTGTCCACATTTCTTTTAAAAAGGGGCAAAACTGATTTATTGAAAAAGAAATAAATATTGAAAAAGAAATTTTCCTGAAAAAAGAATACTTTTGTTGAGTAAAGGGATATTTTTTGTTTAATGAATGGGTGTTTTCAGAAGTTACATTCACACAGAAAGGTTTGGAATAATCAAAAACAGATTGTGAAGCAGGAAAATCTGTTTTGGAGATGCATGGAAGCAAGAAAGTTACTTTTTGATACAGAAAAATACTATCCTGGCATTAACTTTTTGTCGACGAAATTGCGTTTTTTCGCGATTATTTGATGAAATTTGCCGTTTTTTCGCGATTTTTTTGACGAAATTTGCCGTTTTTTCGAGATCTTTTGACAAAATGTGCCGATTTTTTCGCGATCTTGTGACGAAATGTGCCGGCTTTTTGCGATCTTGTGACGAAATATGCCGGCTTTTTGCGATCTTGTGACGAAATGTGCCGGCTTTTTGCGATCTTGTGACGAAATGTGCCGGCTTTTCGCGATCTTTTGACGAAATGTGCCGGTCTTTAGCGATCTTTTGATGAAAATTACAGTTTTATCACGATTTTTTAATGAAAACTGCCATTTTTTGCGGTTCTTTTGTCAAAATTCGCCGTTTTATAGCGATTATTGGACAAAATTTGTCGTTTTTTCGTGATTTTTTTTAGAGGAAATTGTCTTTTTTGAGATTTTGTAACAAAATTAGCCGCTTTTTCGCGAATATTTTGATGAAATTTGCCGGGATTATTCGTTATTTTGCGATTTTAACGAATTCTTTTTTTTTTTTTTTTTTTTTTTTTTTCGATTTTTTTGACGAAATGTGCCGGTTTTTTATGATCTTTAGACGAAATGAAATGTGCTTGTTTTCCGTGATCTTTTGACGAAAATTACCGTTTCATCACGATTTTTTGATGAAAATTGCTGTTTTTCGTGAATTTTTTGACAAAATTTGCCATTTTATCACTATTTTTGGACGAAATTTGTTGTTTTTTTTTGCGATTTTTTTGAGGAAATCTGCCTTTTTTCGGGATTTTGTAAATAAATTAGCCATTTTTTCGCGGATTTTTTGACGGAATTTGCCGGACATTATTCGTTATTTCGTGATTTTTGTAAACGAAATTTGACTTTTTTCTGATTTTTTGACGAAAATTACGCGTCCCGCGGGTCGCGTAAGCTTCATTTTTTTTCGTCTCATCGCCGATTTTTTGCGTATTTTACGTGCTATAGCGCGTCCGCGGCATCCCTGTATTATATTTATACACTTAGAGTTTCAGGATAATTCCTCATGTGTTTTTCTAGATATTTAAAAAAATGTCTAAAATTGCAAGTGGACGGTCATCTTTGCCCATATAGTGTACTCGCGCGGCTGGGCTGAACTGAACAATCTACTTCTAAAAAGTCTTGGAGGAGTTTCTATTCCATGAAGAAATCTTTAAAAGCTAATAAGTTTATCATAAAAATAATATTGATTACTGAGGTCCTTGCTGCGAGTGTTAGGATGTCAGCATGACTTACAATTTTTGCTCTGTCATATAGATATTAATGTTCAATGTTTTATGCCTTCTTATTCTTTTTTTTTTTTTTTTTTTCATTTGCAGGAACTGGGAGAGCATATGCCTTTCTTGAATATGATGACAGGCGGGATGCAGAAGTAAGTTACCATACAAAAATAATATTGATAGACTAATTTGTTCCTATGAATTTTTGGTACTTTTCTCTTTGCTGGGTAACAGTGTTATATAAACGAGTGTTTGTGTATATTGAATACAGAGACAATCTTTATAACGCAATTCTCAGTACAATGCCCAATGTCTCAGATCTAAACAATGAATTTTGCAATTAAGAAAACCTAAATTCCCACATTGTAAAAATTGATATTCTCTCGAAAACTAAACTTCATGCATTGGTTCAGCTTTATCTCTTTAATTCAGAATTTTTTAATGAAAAAATTCTATTATTGCTATAAACATTTTTTGAAAAAGATCAATATAATAAATGATTTGGTATAGTTGAATGATGTTTATAAGTTAAATTAAATAGGGTGTCAACGATTTTAATCAATAGATTTTAAAAAAAAATCATTGATTTTAATCAATGATTTTTATAAATGTTTAAAATAACAAAAAGTATTAAAATCTAAGATTAATTTGGAATTTTTCTACTAGTATTTTGCCTTATAAATAAATGAAAAAAAAAAAAAAGTTGCTTCTAAATTTAATTCTTGGGAATTGTAAAACAGTTTGTAAAGGCATAAAAAGCATTTCATTTAAACATCATATTTAAATTTATTATAATTTGCAATGCCATAATTTCCTTTAAGTGATTAAATTATTCATTCTTTTATATAATAAATTTCTGCAAAGTAAGAGAGTAAATAATGAGAATCTTATTTTCTATTCTATTTTTACAATAATAAACTTATACCGAATATTGAAGCTAAAGAAGAATGAAAGAATAACCTTCTATTCAACATCTGTTGTAAAAGAGTGTTTAAGAGAAAAATAAAATAATTGGTATACACAGCAAAAGATCTTGCTGAGATTTAGGAGATTAACATTAATTTTTCTTAGTACAAATACAAAATGAGCTGTCAATAATATATATTAGTTTTGTTATTTATGTTAATAACTATTGAAATTACTTACTTGCAGTATTTATTAATTTTGTAATTTTTTTTTTTTTTTTGGGGGGGGGGGGGGCATTTTTAACAAATTTTTAAAAATTGACAAAATGCTGGATATTTTCTCCTTCGGTCCTACATTCTTTGTGTTGATAATTGGCCATCATAAGCACAACCGACCATTTTGACTCAGATATTTGTGTATCAGATGGTGAGGGGACTTTAAAGAAAGCAATAGAATAGCTCTTTACAGCAACTACTTCTTCCTCCATGTAACAGATTTTTTCATCGTATGGCTTGGCCTATTCTAAACTTAGAAATAAGTTAGGATATAAAGCTCCAAAATTAGTAGTGTTCCTATAATCTATATCTTAAATACGTGACTAACTAAATATGTATATAAATAGTAATTACAAAATAAAAAACAAGATTTTGTAAAATATTGAATTGTTTGTAATCTAATATTAAACTATAGTATTATATTAATGATTTATATTATCGATTATAAATATTCACCAATGTTGAACTGTTTATATTAAATATTTTGTCATAACTTTAAAAATTATACAATTTATCTAGCATGATGCATATAAATATATATGCATATAGTACATTTAGCATTCTTTGTTGCATTTATTTTGTTATTATATATTTATATGTGTTATTTGGAGTAATACATGAAGTAAAATTTTAATAACTTAAACAAAAAAATTATAGACAAGACACTTAAGTATATGTCTAACAATTTAATATTAGAATATGTTTTAAATTTTAAATGATTCATTTATTTTTTTTCAACAATTTTAAATTTTAATCATTTTGAGCTTTTTATCTAGAAATTGAAATGAAATTAATAGAAATATATAAATCTATACAAAATAAATAAATAAAAAAAAAAATAAAAAAAATGAATATTTCCATAATACAGAAATATTATACTATAATAATATTAAAAAAATTTTTTTAAATGTTTTTTTAAATTATGATTTTTAACAACCCTGTTTTATGTATAAGCAATCACTTCTATTAAAATGAATAAAGATACTTTATCCTTAACAAAATATTAGTTTAAAAGTTCTGATTATGCACTAGTATATTAGAATAGTCCTTTAAGAATTTCATTGTTAAAATGATTACTAATAATCAGGGTTGTTTGGTTTAAACCTTGGTTTAAACCAAATGTTTTTTTTAAAACCATGCTGTTTTTTTTTTTTGTTGTTGTTGTTGTTCTACTTCCCTACAGTTTTGATTTATTTTACAGATTATTGAAAAACGTAAAATCCAAGTTATGCAGAAGCTACAAGCAAAGCTTTAGTAAAATGATGAATTAATAAATTTCTAAAAGAACAAACATTTTTAATCAACACAAGTTTTTGTATAAACTATACATCTACATGGCAGAGCAACTAATTTTTCTAGAATTAACTGGTTATAAAAACTAGTTTTTTCTTTCTTCCTTTTTTAAAGCTTAAAAAAATCAGAATGGTAGACTTGAGCTAAAAATGTACTGTTTCTAGTTTAAATTGCTTGATTAGTTAAGATTTACTAAGGATTAAATCATTCCACAAACTTCAATGATGAATAATCTTAAGTAATTTTCTCCATTGATTACTTTTTGTTATGTATGCTAATATGTAATTGGCTATGAGTTTTTTGCTTTATGGTTATTGGGTTTAAGCCTTTGTTTTTCGTGCATTCGTACATTAGGATTGGAGATTTTGCCAGATTCTGTTACCAGCAGGGTTGGCACATTTTAAACTAGTTGGTTTTTTTAGAACAAATTTAACATATTTTCTTTTCCAAATTACTGGATGTAAAAAATTTCGACTTCTAACAACCTTATCTCAGCAATCATCATGAGACAAAGTGAATCTAGAATGCAAATTTCATGCATTGATGAACATATCTGAAGCTGTAAAGAAAACACTTAAATTATGTAAATTTAACTAAGATAAAATCTATTAAAAATATGCAATATTCAGAAAAAAATGTTTATCATTGAGAAATGCAATTTAACAGTTAATAACATGAAATGACCATTAAGATTCTAGTCAAGCTCTAAAAGAAAATTTTCTTGATTGCGGGGGATTATCTTTTAAGAATAAAAAAGAAACTCAAGATATGAAGTTGAATAAGAAGACATTGAAAAATTGGGTGCGAGTGAAGCACCTGTTTACATTTAACTAAAATGTGTAATAAGATGTATTTAAATCTTCTATTATATAACTGAATCTACTACTTAGATCAGCCAAGAGAATTGGGCAGAGGGGGGATGAAGACAAAGTTTGTTTGAAACATTAGAAATCAAGACATTAAAAAAAAAAAAAAAAAATCTCATAAAAATGCCTAAGATATAATTTTTAGTTTAGATATTTGAAAATACAAAGTGTTATAATTAGCTTAGGGGAAAAAAAAAAAAAAAAACATGTGTAGTCTGATGGCTGTTTAAATGCTTTAGTTGAGAACAGAATTTATAAAACTACTTTCTATTTTAAGATCAATGTTTTCAGTAGTCTAAAAAGCTGTTAAATAGATATTTTTGTTTATTTTACTGTCACTTTTTTAAAACCTGGTAGTTTCAGAAGAGTGTCAAATAGCAATGAATACACAATACTTTCTTGAGGTGTGTAAAGACTCTAATGCTAAATTCAAATCATCCCACATATTCTTTATAAAAAGCTTTATTTTCAATAAAAGATAATTGTTCATGTAGTAAATACAAAAATCAGACATCTCATATAACAAGTATTTCAAAGAAATTATTTTGAATAGCCATGTAAAAGTAAATTTTATTTATGAAATTACATCATATATTTATTTATAGTATTAGTAATCAAAAGATTGTTTATTGAGATTTTCAAGACATCAGTGTTACATTATGTAGAACATTTTAATTACGAAACATAAGATATAGCTTTTGCTAAATATGTATAAATTTTAAATGATTTCAATTTTCTACATAATTCATTGCATATTAAGTAATTACATTGATTAAAATTATTTTAAAATGAAGTTATATATGCCTTATACATTCAAAATATTTATTTTTATTGATAAATATGCATTTATATGTAATAGGTAATCATATATAAAAAAAAAAAAAAAAAAAACTAGTTAAAAAGAACAACAACAACAGAAAAAAACTGGTTTTTTACAAACTATTAACAATTTATCTAAAATCAAGGTATTATTTTGATTACTTGTACTGTCATTGATTTATATATTTTTGTAATCAATTAGTTACTTTAAATTGTATTTAATAGTTAATTTTTTTTTCAAACTTTCTGAACCACTTCCCTTGACTTAAAAAAACAAAAAAAAAAAAAAAAAAAAAAAAAAAAAAAACCCCAAATAGTATCTATTAAAACCTGATGAAACACAGTGGGTTTTTTTTTTTCTGAAAGAACCTATGCTTTTTATAACCCTGGTGAAAATCTTCCTTCTTTACAGCTCAGGGGTGCCCAAAGAGGGGTTTGGTGACGCAAGATGCGTCATAAAAATTAGTTTTGGGGGGGGAATTTGAGAAAAAGTACATTTTGGGGGGGGGGGATTTTTAAATTCTTAATATTTCTTTTTTTTACTGTTAAAAATAATCTTGATTTGTTTAATATCACTTTTAAATTTTTTCAACATTTAATTTCCAGAATTGTTCCTGTGTTTTCTATCTTTAAATTCTAGATAAGGGCAATAAAAACTCATTTACCTATACTGAACTCGCTATCTTTTGTAAATCTTGATTTTTTTTTTAATATCACTTTTAAAAATTTTCAACATTGAATTTTCAGAAATGTTCCTGTGTCCCTGTAAACTCTAGATAAGGGCAATAAGAACTCATTCTGCTATCCTCAACTCGCTATCATTTGAATGTGTAGTAGATTATAAGTACAATTAATATTCAGTTGGGGGGGGGGGGGGGAAAGGAGGGTCAATGTTAAAATATGAAGATATTTTTTTTTTGGGGGGGGGGAGGGGATTTGCGTCATTGGGTTTGGGGGGGATGGTCACCACTGTTACAGCTAATTCCTTTTTTGATAATTTTATCTCAACTTAAACTCCTTTAAAATCTAATTCTTTTTAAATTAGCATTTACCTCTGCATTATCATACCTTACCTGAAAAAGCCTCTTTTGGTTTTTAGCTCACAGGCTATCATAGCCTGAGAGCTTATGTGCCCGTCCGTTCTGTATGTATGTTCGTATGTACGTAACGCGATAACTCATGATAAAAATATCCGATCCACTTGAAATTTTGTATGTAGGTATATCCTGACAAGGCGCTTCCCTGATTAGTTTTTGGAGTTCATTCGATATGTATAAGAGGGGGAACGGGGGGCTCATGCCCCCCGTTAGTTGATATAGATGGGATTTTCATGCAGAATTAAGTTTTCAAAATTTAGATTAGGATCATTCTGATGAGGCGATTCCGTGGCTGTTATTAGGTGTTCATTGAATAAGTATAAATAGGGGGAACAGGGGTTCTAATGCCCCCCCCCCCCCGTTAGTTGATATAAATGGGATTTTCATGCAGAATTAAGTTTTCGTTCAAAATTTAGATTAGGATCATTCTGATGAGGCGATTCAGTGACTGTTATTAGTTGTTCATTGAATAAGTATAAATAGGGGGAACAGGGGTTCTAATCCCCCCCCCCCGTTAGTTGATATAAATGGGATTTTAATGAAGAATTAAGTTTTCAAAATTTAGATTAGGATCATTCTGATGAGGCGATTCCGTGACTGTTATTAGGTGTTCATTGATTAAGTATAAATAGGGGGAACAGGGGTTCTAATCCCCCCCCCCCCCCCCGTTAGTTGATATAAATGGGATTTTCATGCAGAATTAAGTTTTCAAAATTTAGATTAGGATCATTCTGATGAGGCGATTCCGTGGCTGTTATTAGGTGTTCATTGAATAAGTATAAATAGGGGGAACAGGGGTTCTAATCCCCCCCCCCCCCCCCCGTTAGTTGATATAAATGGGATTTTCATGCAGAATTAAGTTTTCGTTCAAAATTTAGATTAGGATCATTCTGATGAGGTGATTCCGTGACTGTTATTAGGTGTTCATTGAATAAGTATAAATAGGGGGAACAGGGGTTCTAATCCCCCCCCCCCGTTAGTTGATATAAATGGGATTTTCATGCAGAATTAAGTTTTTGTTCAAAATTTAGATTAGGATCATTCTGATGAGGTGATTCCGTGACTGTTATTAGGTGTTCATTGAATAAGTATAAATAGGGGGAACAGGGGCTCTAATGCCCCCCCCCCCCTTAATTTATATAAATGGGTTTTTCAAGCAGAATTTTCAGGTTTCGTTCAAATCTCTGAATAGTTTTGGAAGTTTAATGGTTAAGTATAAAAGAGGGGCATAACTCTTTTTAAATTATATAAATGCTAAATGGGTTTTTATTAAGAATTATCTAATTTGCTCTGAATTTTGGATATAGATTTTTTATATGATAAAGCATGTCTTTGATAGTATAGGAGGTTCAATGATTAAGTATAAAAAAAGAGAAAAGGGGAGAGCTGTTTCCCCTTCTTAATTTTTTTTTCGAACGGAATTAACCCTTGAAAATATAAAGCTTTAATGTGCAATTAGTATTTGTAGCCTGTGAGCTCAATGCCTTCAGTTTAACTGGGCAGTATTCTTTATTTTTTCACAATTGGGGGCCCGAAAAAACTCGTCTGGGTTTTTTCAGGTTGGACCCATTAGGGGGAGCTCTGTTGAAAAATGGCCCTGAGGAAACAGTACAGCATAATTACAAAAGTAATAAAAATTGCAAATAAGTAATTTCATTAATCAGTTACACAAATAACACAACTATCAAATATTATTTGCAGCTCATTTTGCATTTGTACTTGAGAAATTACTGTTAATCATCTAAATCTAATCTTACAAGGAAGGTCTCCATACGGGCATACTCAGAAAAATCTGAAAAAATTACAGAATGTTCTTCTCATATAGTTATATATGGTTATAAAAAAATTTTCGGCGGAACCTCCTTATAACGTCCGTAAAAAAATAATAAAAATTTCGTTTATTTGGCAATTTATCTCTGGTTGGCGAAAAAACGAAATTTTGAAAAATACGCTTTTACGCTTCGAATACTTTTTAAAGAAAAAACTTTCTATGTTCAATTTATTTAAGTAAGTTTAGTTTAAGTAATTTTAGCTTTGCATTTTTACTTTACTTTAAGTGTAATTTTGTCATATACGTTTATATGTACTTATAACAAAATGAAATTAATATATTTTATCATTTAAAACACAATTTAAATTGATTAAAATTGCTCCAAATTGAAAAATACACTGTTAAAAATCTGCTGCATTTTGTTGCAACGCACTCCCTTGCTTGTATAAAAAACGGTTACTTGGTCATGAAATGGAGCTTTCTCATTGGTTGAAATAGAGATATTATATACAAGCGGTGGAGTGCGTTGCAACAAAATGCAATATTGCACAAGCTACAACACTGCTAAAAATCTGTACCATTTTCTGCAGCGTCACTCCACCGCTTTTATGGAAAACGGTCAATTCACCGTGCTATGGAGCATTCTCATTGGTCAGAAGAGAGATATTCTATAAAAGTAGTGGAGTGACGTTGCAGTAAATGATGCAGATTTTTAACAGTGAAGTCAATTAAAATCAATTTTCAGATTCGTTAAAATCGTCTGCTTTTGGCGAGGAAATGCACTGCTTGCCAAATCCCGCGTCGCTTTCAGCTTTTCACGCCAATTATTCCAAACTATTTTATTTTTTTACATATCTAATAATGTAATTCCGCCGCTAATTTTTACTGATCCTTTATTACCTACATGAGTAGTTTAATTCGTATTTATTTTCAAAAAATTCTGAGTATGCCCCCAATGGAGACCTTCCTTGTTAGATACATGTTAAATCAACTGACTAAAATCGCTGACACTCTAATACAAAACAATTTAAAATCTTCTTAATGTTCTTTAGTGACAATAATACAAAAAAAAAAAAAAAAAAAAAAAAAAAGTCTTCTGCTTTCCCAAAATTACTCCTTCTCCCTTTTTCTCCATCATACAGATTCAAATAACTATGTATTTAAAAGTAAATAATCTGTGACATCCAATGTTCCCAAATAGAAACAATCATCTGAAAAATTCCCTAACGTCCAAAATTTATGCCCCCCCCCCCTCATCCCTTCACAATTAGATTTTTTTAAATTAATTTTTTTATTATCAGGGATGCCACTTTTCTGCTTTTCGTTAAACAATCTCAAAATAAAACAGCTATTTTCGTCAAACAATCACTAAATAAACTGATTTCCATCAAACAATCATGAAACGTAACAGCAGTTTTCGTCAAACAATCAGTGGAAAAGATCTTGCAAATTTTCGCTGTTTGCTTAAGGAATAAGCATAGAATCTATTGCTGGGTTATGTGAAATACAACTAAAGGAAAATCATTTTTATTTATTTGTATAAATTTTCATGCACAATGAATTAACAGCATATATCCAACTGTTTAACAGGTGTGTATTTAGAAAGATTTACAAAAACAAAAAAGACAAAGGAAAGAAGAACGACAAAGACAAACAAAAGAAGTGTACAAAAACAAAAAGTTTTTTTTTAGGACAGTTAAAAATAGTTTGTTATAAATTTAATTCTTTATTTTTTATATTATAAACAATATAATTTACAAAATTCATGCAAAAATGCTCTAAATTTTACTTTATGCATAATTTCTTCTTTTTTGTTATTTTCCAAGTGGCACCCCTGTGTTATAAACCTTATTTCCTATTTAATGCTCTTTACAGGCATTAACATCAATTACCCCTCAATGCACGAAATTTTTTGCTTCTACCTTTGCATTTTCACATCTCCAGCATACAGAGATTAAAATCTTCAAAATTCTTTATTTAGTAATCAACATTATTGAAGTTAAGTGTATTACCTTTTCTCACAAGACTGAAAATAAGAATAATTTATGTAATAATAACTCCTTTTATCTAGTATTTTAGCTATTGTGGGTACAAGCAATATTTTCTATTTTTACCATTTGGCATTTTTTTTTTTTTTTTTTTTTTTTGTTTTTTTTTTTTTTTTTTTTGTTTGTTTGAAAACAATTTTGACTTGCAGTTTATTCATAATATTTAGACACCAATTATCTATTTTTAAAAATTACTATTAAATTCGGTTTTTGCCTATTTATTCTAAGAATAGTTTAGTTTTGTCCATGCAATTCTTATATACAAGGTGTTTAAAAAAAAAATATATATATTAATAATCTAAAACTTTTGTGAGTTTTAACTTTATTATCCAGATAAATGTCACTTATTTAGTATAACTTATATCATAATAATTAGTTTTGACTATTTTGAGAATCCTGTTGGAGACAACCTGCTTCTGCCTGTTCAGTATGTCTGACTAATGCATCCATTGCCAAAAAGAGCCTCTTGCCAAGGTCTTTTCCATTTCTGTTCTCTGGTTCCGAAAATGCTTTCCCATTCCTCATGTTACCAAAGGTCATTATCCATTTGCCAGTTGCTGCGGCAAGCTATTGATTGTGCCTTGTATATCTGAAACAAATGCCTTGAGTTTTCCACATAAGTTCTTTAGTCAACTCTAAGCCTTCAACTCAAGTAGAATAGGTATTGCATTTATTTTATTTCAAGCAGCAAGGTTTTTATTTTCGCTTACATCAATTATAAATATGCTGTGTCGATGCAAAAAACGTATTTTCAATCTGTCAAGGAAACATCTGATATCTTATAATTTACAGAATGTAGCTGCTGTATAGTATATATTTTTTATATTTTTGCTTATATGTTTTCAATGTATGCCATTTGTACATTCGTTACAGAATGAATATTGCTAGATATTAATCAATTTTAATATATATTTTTTTAATATAAAGTCTGGTTGGTTTTTGTACAATTATTGTGGATAGTGTTCGTTGTTTTGCACTTGTAATTATTATTATTATTATTATTTTTTTTAAGAAGCAAAACATTGAAGATTGGAGCATGTGATCTAAAGATGTAATTTATATGTATATATATAATCCTTATGAAACAACATTATGTCTCTCGTGTATTTTTTCTAAAAAATGGAACATTTGGTGGTGAAATTAACACACATTATCCATATTGGGGGGGGGGGGGAGAGAAGGGTGAGGAATCTTCAAGTGTCAAAATTGGTATTAGATTTTAAAAAAATAATTAATTTTTTTTTGAGTTTTTAATTTTAATAATTCTCTAGTGATGTCAATTAAAATACTTTTTTTTTGTTGAAAAAGTTAAGAACAGGGAAAAACTATAAGGATTATTAGATTTCTTCTTTTTTATCATTTTCAAATTGAAATTAGATTTTATAATTTCAATCGATAGTGAAACAATATTGTGATTAAATTGTTTTTCGCATAGATTTGTTTTTGTCTTACTTTTAAAATTGAAAAATTAATTTATTAAAAATAAAGATTTTTTAAATATTAATTAAATGATCGTTAGTAAAAGGAAATTGGGAAAATTATGTCAAAATATTTACACATAAATATTTACAACACATACAAATATAAAAATTATAAAATAATAAAATTATTACAAAACACATTTTGTGGTGATAATTACATCCCTGTGACAGAAACACCGTGACACGGCGACATAGTCGCGGACAAAGAAAGTCTCTTGTGGACAATTTTTGTCTGCAGTAATGAAATCAATTTAAAAAAATGTCCATAACTTTCAGACATTTTTTCCAGGAGAAAAAAATTCTAAAAAAAATAGCGATTTTTGGCAAAGGATCTCATAAAAAAGCTATTTTTGTCAAACATTCGTGAAATAAACGCCAATTTCGACAAAAGATTATGAAACAAATGCCAATTTCGACAAGAGATCATGAAACAAATGCAAATTTTGTCAAAAGATTGCAAAAAAAGGAGGCAAATTTTGCCTAAAGATTGCAAGAAAAAGACAGAATTTGGTGAAAGATTGAGAAAAGACGGCAAATTTCATCAAAAAATCATGAAAAATTGGCCACATTTGTTAACAAAATTGAGAATAAAATGACAAATTTTGTCAAATCGTGTAAAAGAAGCTATTTTCGTCCAACATTCATGAAATAAACACAAATTTCGACAAAGGATAGTGAAACAAACGCAAATTCCATCAACAAATCATGAAACAAGTGCAAATTTTGTCAAAACATTGAAAAAAAAAAGGCAAATTTCGTCTAAAGATAACAAGAAAAGGACAGAATTCAATGAAAGACTGCGAAAAGACTGCAAATTTTGTCAAAAGATTGTGAAAAAAACAACAAATTTCGTCAAAGGATCATGAAAAATTGGCAAATTTTGTTAAAAAAAAATTAAGAACAAAACAACAAATTTCGTCAAAAAATCACACAAAAAAACAACAAATTTCGGGAAAAGATCCTGGAAAAGTGACAGATTTTGTGTAAAAATTGTGGAAAAACCGCATATTTTGTATAAAGGTCGCGAAAAAAGAAAAATAAATAATACATTTTTGTCAAAAGATTGCATAAAAAGGCAAATTTCGTCAAAGGGGCCAAAAAATAAAATAAAATAAATAAAAAGTTATTGCCAGGAGTTGATATTTTTGCTACTACAGAATTTTTTTTTTCCTGTTCCAAAAACTGATTTTGTAGCTAGAAAATTATTATTTTTTCTTTCTTTGCTTTCCCCAAAAGCTGATTTTCCTGATCCAAAATTGTTTGTTTGCTGCCGCAAAATCGATTTTTGACTGCCTCAGATTTTTCTGAATGAATGTGTCCTCTGGGTATAGTGTGTGTGATTGTGAAATGGAGAAAAAAAAAATCTTGAGTACCCAAATTCATTGACGCCACCCTGGCCAAAATATTAATTAAAAACTACCCTGGGCTAAAAATTTGTAAAACATAAAAAAAAAAAAAAAAAAAAGTCAGAATATTCCCAACTCCAAAAAAGATCAAATCAGCTTTGAATCTTCCAAAGGTTTTAAAATATTTAATTGTCTGTATATGGTTCTGATAATTCTTCCCATTTTTTAAATCCTACAAGAAGTTAGATGATGAAAAGTTATAGGTAAAATAATAAGAATGCATCATGTTTTCTATGTTTTCAATAAAATTATTTTAAAAAAATCTTAATTTCATGTATTATTTGTTCATTAAAATTAAATGCAAAATTTGCAGACAGATTATGGAATTTTAAAAGTTTGTCGCAGACAGCTACAAAACTTTCTGCCACTGGAAATTACATCATAGGTGAAATTCCTAAATATAATATATTGTCATATTCAAAGTGTCTAAAATAATTAAATTATTACAAAACTTATATTAGTAAGAACTAGTAGAAAGTACATACTTTTAAATTAAAGGGTATGTGAACCCGTGAAATTTAGAAGAGAGTTTAAAAATAATCACAAGAGAAATACATTTAATTGTGAAAATTATGTCATATATAAAATGATACGTTTAAAATTATTTCCATTCTGGAGAATTTTAATGTGATATCCCATGTGTAAATGTAGTGTAGCTGGCAAATTCTTTTATATATTGCATCATTTGATGCAGCATAAATGAAAAAGAGTAAATGTATGCAAAAATACTTCTATTTAATGCTGTAAAAATTAGTAGTC
This sequence comes from Maratus speculifer, assembly GCA_964019185.1. NCBI lineage: Eukaryota > Metazoa > Arthropoda > Arachnida > Araneae > Salticidae > Maratus > Maratus speculifer. Next base: position 10,304,109 of record OZ025298.1, on the reverse strand, counting down.
AGCAAATACATTTTAGATTTGGATATTTTTAATACTTAATGTAATAATATTCATTGTGATACATGCATAATGGTATATTAAAACAAATAAATGAATTCATAATAAATAAGCGGTACTTTTTCCTAAAAATATCTAAAATGTGATCAAAACATAAAATATAAGTTTAAAAATTTGAAAACACAATGTTTTTCAATGCTATGTTCTAAAAGCTTTTCCCAAGCAGATAGTTTTTTAAACTCAAAACCAAAGTAAGGATATTGTCCATAGCGTTGTTATAAAAGTCAGAAAGATAATCACATTTTTAATCTAACCAATAGGGCTGGGCGATATCGAAATTTTAATATCTTGATATATCGCTGACTAAATTTTGATATTTTCGATATATCGATATACAGGGTGTTTCGCTACCAGACCGACAAACTTTGAGGGATGATAGTAGACATGAAAACAAACATTATTAAATAGGGAACCATGGGGCACAAATGTCTTCTGTAGGAGCTAGCGGCCATTAAAGTTTGAGGTCCAAAATTTCAAACGATGATAAAAAACGGAAAAAAGGGTCTATTCGTTTGCGGTTTTCACTAAAACATTTTTTATATCACGTTTTTCTTAGAAAAAAATTTCAAAGGTTATGTTCAAAAATTGTCGATAGAGGGCGCTTTAGACTTTAGAGTAACAAACAGTTACTTTTTACCGCTAGTTTGTGTATGGGGTTGAAATTATTCTAAAGTTTAGACTTTAACTTAAATTTTAAGCCCAAAATCGGAAACATTGGGATTAGGTAACTAGCGAAAATTAAACTGTGAACAGAGGGGGAAATTTTAAACGCTCATAAATATTAGACAAACAAATCGATTTTGTTGCAGTTTGCGTGTAAGTCATTCCCTTGGTAATTATTTTATTCAAAATGATGTACAGTTTGGTGCCCTCATATTTTGATAGAGGGTGCTTCTGACACATCTCTGACATTTCAGTGGCATTACTCCTGCGTGTTTTACTACCAGACCATCATATACTTCCAGGAAGTGTTAGGGATACAAAGACGACTTGTAATCATATAGGAATGTAACGTCGGAAATGCATTTTTTGCAAGTTACGGTTAAAGGAAGCAGAGAAAAATGTAACAGGAACAGCAGAGAAAGTACGACACGTTAATGTGACAGAAAACAGTTTATTTAAAGGTTTTACGAGAAAAAGTGTTCAAAATTACAACCAGAAGTAGTCCGATATGCTTGACAGCGGCGTCACGTGAAATTCCTCACACTTTTGAAAGTTTCCTGGCATCTCTGATAGTTTTCTGGCAGCTACAGAAATATCAGCTGCGAGGTCGTCAACTGATGGTACGGGAGTCTCATACATCCAATTTTCTATTTGACCCCAGCAAAAGAAGTCCATACATGATAGATCCGGCGATCTGGCATGCCAATGAAACGGGCTACCACGACCTATCCACCACTGTCCATATGTTACTTTGAACTGTCGGTAAACGTCATTGGTAAAATGTGAAGGAGCCCTATCATGCTGTTCATCGTTCAAATACTTCATTCTGCTACCTTTGGAACCGGTTCGCGAATGATCACTTCAAAGTGATCTTTGCGCAGGCGCATTACCGTTTAGCGCCATCTACCGTTGCTGTCAAACTTGCCAGACTACTTCTGGTCGTAATTTCAAACACCTTTTCTAGTAAAACCTTTAAATAAACTGGTTTCTGTGACATTAACGTGTCGCTCTTCTCGCACTAACGTGTGTCTCTGTTTCTGTAACTTTTTTCTCAGCTTCCTTTAACCGTAACTTGCAAAAAATGCATTTCCAATGTTACATTTCTATGCGATTCCAAGTCATCTTTGTATCCCTAACAATTCCTGGAAGTATGATGGTCTGGTAGTAAAACACCCAGGAATAATGCCTTTGAAATATCAGACATGTGTCGGAAGTGTTGTCCTTGAAAAATCAAGGACAAGTCTTAAAAATGACATTACACCAGCAGATAAGATACGCAGTGTGAAACTTTGCTGTGGAAACTTGCCCATAGAGTTTAGGAAAAATGTAATGAGGAAAAATAACCAAACAGATTTATAAACAACAAACAACTTTTATTTAATTCGTAATTAAAACATATAAAATCAAATTAAAACCAAATTATATAAAAGTCAAATAAATAATCAAATTATATTATATGCTTAATACCGGAGCACCAAAAGCAAACTATTGCATTTCAAAATTCTATCTTAAAACTGTCAATAATAATTAACTTTAAATTCATCTTTAAATTAAACTTCAGTTTCCAATCTAACCCATATTAAACTTTCAATTAAAATAAAATAAATTACATTAATGTTTTTCTCCTCCCGAAAGATTCCACTAACCATACTGAATTACAAAAACTTTCTCTGTAGCTAATTCTTACTGCCACTAAGAATACTACCCACAACACCGGCAAGAAATCCCGTATCTGCCACATGAGACTATACTTGGAGGGCGAGAAAGAAAAATCTAAAGATTCCTCATACCGTGGTAAAACAAAATCTTAACAAAGACTCAGCAGCGAAATCCGTCTATAGAGTCCTAAAAAGAAATTGACCTGGATCCCTTTAGGCCTGGTCACATTACCGCGATACGGGAAAAACCATTTAAGAAAGAAAAGAAGTTATCTTAAGGGAAGGAGGAAAAGAAACTTTAAAAATAAACTATTTCCAATTTAAAAGAAATATAAAATTAAAATACCAACTAATAAAAACATGTCGCTGGTGACGTGGCTGTCTTCGCCTATTCTTGAAAAGTTAAAGTCCCAGACTTGACAACCTCACGATATATTCTTCAAGGCATCAACTTCATCCTTAATTATTCATGTGCCGACCAAACAGAAACAAAGTTAATCCTTTATCTACTCAGGATATTTTTCCAAAAGATTTATCAAAATAACACGCATCGGTAACAGTCTAAAACTTCACTATAAATAAACATGACTGAAGACAACACGATGACAAAACAAAACTATAACAAAATACATGCAGGCAGGCAAAAGCAACGATGCCCTCGCGGTCTCTCCACTGAGCTATAAATAGCTCTCCTGTCCTCCGTTACCGCCCACTTACGTCATTTCCTATGACGACATCCAAACGCCACCTACGGCCTCTAGAACATACCTGAGCGGAAGAACCAATAGCGATCATCCACGACAGGTAGGCACGTGCACTCGGACAGGTAACGCCATCTACCTAAAACTGCCGTAACCTTACAGATTACGATTTGCTGTGACGATGATCGCCGCTGCTCATGATGACAGGATGGAAACATGTTTACCGTAATACAAGTCGGCAAGTGAAGGATGAACGTAAGTTAAACAGAAGTGACCAAACATTAAGTTATATTTTATTTAGAATAAAAATTATATTTAAACACTGAAATAAAGATAAGGAAAGTATTTAAATTAGACTTACACTATTGAAACTTAAAATGATTTAGCCAGAGTTTATTTACTGATAAGTATAAAGGATAAACAGATCTATAGAATGTAAGTTGGATGAAATGGGGAAGAATGGAATGGGACAGAGTTTGAGTGGAGTGATAAGAATATGGGGAAAATATAAATATATTTTCCTAACAGGAAGCACCCTCTATCAAAAAATGAGGGCATCATTTTGAATAAAATAATTACCAAGTTAATGACTTACACGCAAACTGCAACAAAATCGATTTGTTTGTCCAATATTTATGAGCGTTTAAAATTTCCCCCTCGGTTCACAGTTTAATTTTTGCTAGTTACCCGATCCCAATGTTTCCGATTTTGGGCTTAAAATTTAAGTTAAAGTCTAAACTTTAGAATAATTTCAACCCCATGTACAAAATAGCGGTAAAAAGTAACTGTTCGTTACTCTAAAGTCTAAAGCGCCCTCTATCGACAATTTTTGAACATAACCTTTGAAATTTTTTTCTAAGAAAAACGTGATATAAAAAATGTTTTAGTGAAAACCGCAAACGAATCGACCCTTTTTTCCGTTTTTTATCATCGTTTGAAATTTTGGACCTCAAACTTTAATGGCCGCTAGCTCCTACAGAAGACGTTTGCGCCCCATGGTTCCCTATTTAATAATGTTTGTTTTCATGTCTACTATCATCCCTCAAAGTTTGTCGGTCTGGTAGCGAAACACCCTGTATTTCAATTCATATGTCACTCAATTATAGAATCATAAATGTAACTGTCCTCTGTATAAAATACTACAAACACATAATATATATATATACACACATACGTATATATATATAATTGTGTGTGTGTTAATTATAAAGAAAAAAAAAATCAATATCTTAACATATTCAAAGGAACATAAATTTTAATTTTTATGTATTGATTCAAAATATGCAAATCTTTTACCTGCAGATCTGATCTAAAATTTTATTGAAAACTTTTGGAAAGTTAAACATTATAAATTATTAAAATGAAACAAGAAAATTTAACTACTTTTTTTTTTTTTAATAATGCTGAATTAATCTCTATAATGATCTTTTACTTTTCCAGTTTTGTTTACATATTTTTTTCTAAAATGCTTTTACTTTCGAAATCGGTTTCAAAAATGAAAGTATTCCAGTAAAGAAGAAAAAAACTTTAAAAAAGAGATCAACTTCAACTGTGCAATGCAAAAAAAAAATAAAAATAAATAAATAAATAAATAAATAAAAAAAATAAAAAAAAAATAATTAAAAATAAAGGAAATGAAAACGAGGCATGAAAAAAAAAATAAGATTAACATTGAGCGGATGTTTTTGCATTAGTGAACTCCTGAAATAAAAAAGAGCCATGATATTCAAAATCAAAACTATCCCCATACTTTTATGAGAGATAAACTGTTCAAATTCTATTTTATTACTTATAAAAAAGGCTTCATGAAAGTATCAACTAGTTTGAGTTGTTTAAGTGTGCGAAAAACATATTTAACGGCACAGACAAAAAAAAAAAATAATAATAAGAAGAAGAAAAACAAAACCTTCTATTCTTCACCATTTAAAAAAAAATAATAATAATAATAATAATTTCTAAGTTAATTTACTGATTTTTTTTTTTTTTTTCAAATTTTCAGCAATTTGCAATAACACTAAATTAGGCTGTGTGACAAGTTTTTATTAAAATATAACAAGTTAATCCAAAATTAGGGCATCTTTTACAAATGTCCAGTATAGAAGAACCTCAAAGAAGAAGTAGGAAACTATCCATCATTTGTTACATCATTTGTTGAATAAAGCGGTACATCAGAACAGTAAACTGTTTGCCCGTATTCCAATATGTGCGCGACACCGGCACAAGACCACAAATATCACGCAAGTGTCGGTTTCAGAGCGAATATTTGCAAAAATAACCAACTTTTGCGCCGATAGAGGTAGATTCAAAATTCCAGAACTCCGTAATCAATTCCAAAAATAGGATGAAATACTGTTTGAAACGATATATTGGAAGGCTTGAAATCTCAATATCGTTAATATGGTCTTAAAGAAATATCGATATATAACAATATTCCGGTATATTGCCCAGCCCTACTAACCAATTATATAGAAACTGATTTTCAAATGTTTGATTGATCTTACTCAATCCTGAAAACTGCCATTAGTTGTTATAACAATGATGGATGAAATCATGATAATTGAAAAGTACCACATTCAACCAAAAAGCATGGCCACCCGATTACAGAAGATAACCATCTTTATAGTGGTGATATCTTTCAAACTTGCGTAACCTGGTTAGCTTCCTAGGGCTTATACTTTTTTCATCACCCAGCTTTTTAATATTTTTATCATATGCATAATTTAATTATTGGGCTGCTTTAGTCAACACATTTGATAATTTTCAAGTGAAAATCTATTCCTGTAAAATTTTGATTGTAAGCCCCCCTTTTTCAAAATAAAAAGTTAAATATGGCAGAAAGGCTCAAGTTTTTTAAAATCTTAAAAAAAAAAAAAAAAAAAAAAAAAAAAACCTTTTATTAGCATTCATTGTAAATAAGACAAATACACGGGTGAAAATCTTCTAAATTTCGATAAATTTCTAATTTCTAATAAAGATTATCAAAATGCCCCCCCCCCCCCTCTTCCTTTTAAAATCTTCCCAAACAAAAAAAAAAAAAAAAAAAAAAAAAAAAAAATTAATTAAAAAAAAACCATTTCTACAAGATTTAATAAATCATTTAAGTGTTCCCCCCACTAAAAAACTGCTTTCTTCCCCCCTTCTTGTGTCAAACATCCATAATTTAACCTATAAAGCTCTTAAAATTTCTTTTCCAACCTTTTTAATACAATATAGTAATAAGTAAATAATAATCATAATTTATCTCCTCTGCCCAAAATCTCCGCTTCTTTCTTCCTGTTCCCCCACACTTTCATATAATGCAGGGTTCCCAGCGTCATGGAAAGTCAGGGAAAATCTGGAAAGTCATGGAATTTTAAAATAATCAGGGAAAGTCATGGAAAAATCAAAATATATCTGAAAAGTCAGGGAATTTACAAAGATTTTCTAAAAAGTCATGGAAAAATCTTGGAGAAAAAATGACACGAAAGTCATCAAGTAGTCTCTGGAGAAAATCTCAAAAAGTCGCAAAAGAAAAAAAAAAAAAAAATAGAAGTTTGAAGAACAATCGAAGGAAAAAAACATTTGTTTTGACAAAGGATTGGGAAAATAAGTAGCAAATTTTACTGTATTCTCGTTTGGTAAAGACATTTTTGAAATTTGGTCAGGGAAAGTCATGGAATTTTTTGAGATTTAGTCATGGAATTTGCCCGTCATGTTTTGCTGGTAACCCTGTAATGCCCCCCCCCCCCCCCCCGAGCATCTCATGCAGTTTAAAATCTGTATTTCTTTTTCTAATTGATTTTTAGATTTTATTGTAAAAGTTGACCTTAAGTTGACTCCTAGTATTGACCTTAAATGATTTCCAGACATGCCAACCTTTGAAAATAAGAAATCGTAGCTCAAAAAATTCAAATTAATCCAGAGGTTAGTTGGTTGATTTTTTGTGTTTTGCAACTATTTTTTTACATAAGTTTCTGGTTGTTTTGCAATAAAAAAAAAAAAAAAAAAAAAAAAAAATTATATATATATATTTGATTTTAAATTTTCAAATCAGCATACTAAATAACAGATGTATATTTTCCTTGTGAGTGAAAAAAGTCCAGGCCAGGATTCGAATAAGGGATGCATTGGCTGAAGCCGCCAATGCTCTTCCAACTGAGCCATCCAAGACACGAACACTGGAGGGCTATTTCACCCAAATAACCTTAGCGATCATATAATCTGGTCTGATAGTTTGGATCAGCTCAACAGAATAAATCGAAACTCAGTATTATTCTGTTTATTCTGTTGAGCTGATCCATAGTATCAGACCAGATTATATGATCGCTAAAGTTATTTGGTTGTAATAGTAATAGTCCTCCAGTGTTCGTGTCCAAGATGGCTCAGTTGGAAGAGCATTGGCGGCTTCAGCCAATACATCATCCCTGGTTCGAAACTTGGCCCGGACTTTCTTCACCCACATGGAAAATATACATCTGTTATAATTGATATGATTTACCGATTGAAAAATCGTGTTATAATTTAATCTGATGCAGCACACTAAATTTTGACAAAATTCGTATTTTTTTTTTTCTGTGATTATTTCACAATATTTATAATTTTTTTCCCGTACAGTTGTAATTCATTTTTTTCTATCAGGTTTTTTGTTGAAATCTGGACTTTATACTGTAAACTTCTGACGAAATTTGCATTTTTAACTGAAATCCTTTGATAAATTTTGTGTTTTTAGCTCACAGGCTATCATAGCCTGAGAGCTTATGTGCCCGTCCGTTCTGTATGTATGTGCGTAACGCGATAACTCATGATAAAAATATCGGATCCACTTGAAATTTTGTATGTAGGTATATCCTGACAAGGCGCTTCCCTGATTAGTTTTTGGAGTTCATTCGATATGTATAAGAGGGGGAACGGGGGGCTCATGCCCCCCGTTAGTTGATATAAATGGGATTTTCATGCAGAATTAAGTTTTCGTTCAAAATTTAGATTAGGATCATTCTGATGAGGCGATTCCGTGACTGTTATTAGGTGTTCATTGAATAAGTATAAATAGGGGGACAGGGGTTCTAATGCCCCCCCCCCCCTTAATTTATAGAAATGGGATTTTCATGCAGAATTAAGTTTTCGTTCAAAATTTAGATTAGGATCATTCTGATGAGGCGATTCCGTGACCGTTATTAGGTGTTCATTGAATAAGTATAAATAGGGGGAACAGGGGTTCTAATGCCCCCCCCCCCCCCCCCCGTTAGTTGATATAAATGGGATTTTCATGCAGAATTAAGTTTTCGTTTAAAATTTAGATTAGGATCATTCTGATAAGGCGATTCCGTGACTGTTATTAGGTGTTCATTGAATAAGTATAAATAGGGGGAACAGGGGCTCTAATCCCCCCCCCCCCCCCGTTAGTTAATATAAATGGGATTTTCATGTAGAATTAAGTTTTCGTTCAAAATTTAGATTAGGATCATTCTGATGAGACGATTCCGTGACTGTTATTAGGTGTTCATTGAATAAGTATAAATAGGGGGAACAGGGGTTCTAATCCCCCCCCCCGTTAGTTGATATAAATGGGATTTTCATGCAGAATTAAGTTTTCGTTCAAAATTTAGATTAGGATCATTCTGATGAGACGATTCCGTGACTGTTATTAGGCGTTCATTGAATAAGTATAAATAGGGGGAACAGGGGTTCTAATCCCCCCCCCCCCCCCCCCCCCCCGTTAGTTGATATAAATGGGATTTTCATGCAGAACTAAGTTTTCGTTCAAAATTTAGATTAGGATCATTCTGATGAGGCGATTCCGTGACTGCTATTAGGTGTTCATTGAATAAGTATAAATAGGGGCAACAGGGGTTCTAATGCCTCCCCCCCTCTTAATTTATATAAATAGGTTTTTCAAGCAGAATTTTCAGATTTCGTTCAAATCTCTGAATAGTTTTGGAAGTTTAATGGTTAAGTATAAAAGAAGGGGATAACTCCTTTTAAATTATATAAATGCTAAATGGGTTTTTATTAAGAATTATCTAATTTGCTCTGAATTTTGGATATAGATTTTTTATATGATAAAGCATGTCTTTGATAGTATAGGAGGTTCAATGATTAAGTATAAAAAAAGAGGAAAGGGGAGAGCTGTTTCCCCTTCTTAATTTTTTTTTCGAACGGAATAAACCCTTGAAAATATAAGGCTTTAATGTACAATTAGTATTTGTAGCCTGTGAGCTCAATGCCATCAGTTTAACTGGGCAGTATTCTTTTTATTTTACTCTGATCCTTTGACGAAATTTGTTTTATCTTTCCGCGATCTTTCAATTTAAATTTTTGTTTTCTTTCTGCAATCAATTGATGAAATTCCCGTTCTCTTACCGTGATATTTTAACAAAAATCACATTTTCTCAAACCGATATTTTGAAGAAATTTGCATTTTCTTTTACAATATTTATCAAAAGGTGCGTTTTTATCACAGTTTTTTGACTTTTTTTTCTGCAACCAACTGACAAAATTTTTTTACAGGTCATTTGTTGAAATTCATAATAGTGTGCAGCTTTGACTCATGCTTTATATCTATAATTGGTAAAAATTTCTAAGAGCTCAGTTGACAAGTTTTTTATGTTAAAGGACCTAACACATACACACAAAGAAAAGCTCCTTTTTTCAACTATATATCAACACTGCTTCAGAATTTTTTATACTGACTTTAAAATCGTTATATTTACAGTCAATAAAAATTTCAAAAAGTTTGAAAAATAAGAATTATTTTGTTTTTAACTGTTAAATAACATGAAAAAAGTCTTCCAAGCACCTTTACCACTAAATATCAATATGTTTTTATACATTTGTAAGACAGGCTACCGAAACCTTATATATTTTTAATTTATAAAAAATTTAAAAGTGTTTGAATGATGACAACTCGAATAATAATAATAATAAAAAATTAATGTCCTTGATAACTTTTCTCCCTCCCTTTTTTTTTCTTTTTGGCATACTTAAAAATTATGCATCAAGTTAGGGAATAAAAAATCCAAAACTACTCCCCCCCCCCCCCCCCAAGAGTACTTAACTTATACTCTTTTCCTTACCTAGCTTTATTAATATTTTTATCATGTGCATAATTTAATTATGGGGCTGCCTTAGTCAATCCATTAAAATAAAATGTTTATTAATGCTTTAAAAAAATTCATTACTAAAAATCACTTTTGACATTTTTTTTTTTTTTTCATAAGATGGGATTATGAAAAAAGCAAGTTCAGAAAATTGCTGGTTTTACAACTAAATATCAGTATTTTAACATGAAAATTACACTTAAAAAAAAAAATAATAACATATAAAAATGTGAGTTTAGACAATAAGATTTTTTTAATAATTATCATTGGTTTAAATGCCTTCAATGATTGTCAGTGGAAAACAAACAAACAAACAACAACAATAACAACAACAACAAAAAAAATTTGTTGCAAACCTTTTTTACTTAGATTTTTATTTAAAAATATAAAATCATTCAACTCTTATTTTAGGTATATTTAAAGCTATTATAGGCCTGGACAGCAATGCTGGGTGGGTCGAATAGTTATAAATGTTTGTTTTTTAAATCAAAATTTACCATCTTTAAACCTCATACAGTGAAAATAACATGGTTATCACTATCACATCTTTTCTTAATTTGTCTTTTTTAAAGTATATGCATATCGGATTTTTATGCATATGTATCACAAAGGTAATTTCTTTTGTTTTTTTTAGTAACAACCCTGGTTAAATTTTCATTAACTGTGAAAAGCATTGAGGGATTTAAAATAGATGCTTTTTCTTGTTTATTTTCAAGCCGTTCAGTATGTTTCAGTACATTTTGTATGTTTTCTCCTTCTTAGGAGAAGTTGTCTAATAATTGGCAATAAATTCTAAGTTTTCAGCATATAAAAAGCATTTTTTTAAAAATTTTTATACAAAACATTTTTTTTTAAGTTCTGCGAAAAAGCAGTCATTAGTTTCACATTTTGATGCATATCCATGCATTTATAAAGCAATGTCATATTTAATAGCTATACTAGATTTGAATGCAATTTTTAATTCAAAGTATGGTTTAGTGATTGACAATTAAAGATAATTGTCATAGTCTGTATTTGGATTTATCTTTGTGTTTTCTTTTCATTTATTTGTCTCTCCTGCAAAAAATAGTATCTTGGCTTTGTAGAAGTAACATTAATGAGGTTGATACAAAAAATAAAAAAAGCTGTTATCCAAGTAAAAAAGCATTGAAGAAGGTTGTCTTTAGCAAAACTTTGTGTTTTAATTTTTTAACCTTTTTTTTTTTTCATTTATCAAAATCCTCAATCTTTTATTCGCTGTTAAAATTTCTATTCTGTTGATAAGTTGTAACAAAAAATAAAACTTGCTGAATCTAGATTTCTAGAAGTGATATACAATGATTTGATACTTTTAATGTGTTCATTGTGATATACATTCTACTCCCTCTCTCTTTCTTTGTCTTCTTATTATTGTTTTAAATGATTACTGCTGATTTATTGCTCTAAATTTGTTTCTGTTTTATTTTATTTTAAGAGCTGAATGATTTTTTTTTCCTCTGGCAAAATACATTTGTTTTATTCTTGTTATTTTCATAAAAACAAAATTGAGAAACTGTAAATTAAAATTGAATAACTCATAAAATTTATCATTTTTTTTTCTTTTATTTATGAGACAGATGTTACTGATACCAGCAAAATTAGCCCATCTTGTGGATGAATCCTTTGAATTAAAGGCATTTGACATCACTTGAAATTCATGTGTGTCAAGCAGAATTTGACATTTTGTTCAAGATTGTAAGCGCTAGAAGTTATTCCCATTTTATTTTAAATTTTCTGAAACTAATTTATTGGAGGATTTTTAAAATTATGCAGATGTAAAATTTTGAGCTCTTACTGGATTCATTTTAATATTTAATAAAAATTAGCACATTGCTAACCAAGAAAAAATCATCAACAAAGATCAACAAAGAATCGACAAAGTGAAAAATGTCCAAGCTAGGGATCTAACACAGAACTCTTGGAATAGTGCTCCAAGTGCTCTAACATTTAAGTTATATGGACAATGCTCAACTTGGCATCTCTCATTCACATATATATATATGACTGCAACTGCAGCTCTAGATGGAAATGTCTACATGAACACACAAACCTGGAATGTAACGTGAGACACAAATGAACCTAGCATCAATGAACACACATAAAATTTTAATTTTACAATTAATTTTCATCGCCTGAAAATTAATTAAAAATTATTTATGGATTCATTTTATTTATATTTTTGTTAATATTTCTTGCAGTGCTGTTTTAAAAGTAATATGTCATTTGTATAAAAAAAGTTTCATGAAATGGATGACAGAATTAGCTCAGTTTTAAATATGGAACTTTTTATAGAAATTGTGGGTATGTTTAAGATAATTAAGGTTCTGGAATTACATTTAGATGATACAATTTGGATTGGCATTATTTTTCTTCTCTACTCATTCTTAATATTTGAGTAGCTTCTGTAGAAATATTCTACTTAAAAATTTGTAAGTATTACTTTTCTAAATAAATTCTATTTCATTTTACAAGTAATTATACTCATTTAAAAAATATTGTTGCAGTTTTTTTAAATTCTGCTATTAATTTTATTAGGGTTGTATTATTGAATTTTATATTAGCATAGAGTGTGGAAAGAAAGAGTAATCCTGTAATGTTTTTATTGAAATGAAAAAATATCCATCCATTTCAATCTTTTAATTTAGGATGCAATAAAGTATGAAAATGGGCGTGAAATAAGAGGTCAAAGTATTGCTGTAGAATGGTCTCGTGGACCACGCTCACGTGTAAGTATTTTGTATTGACAAATTTGTCTCTATTTCTTTGATGCATAACTTTGAATATCTATTTACTAATTGAAATTTCTTTGCAGTGGGATAATTATGGCCGATCATCAAGACAGGTAATTGTTTAATGTTCTATTGAAATGATAAACAAATTATTTTTGCTTGTAAAATATAAATTACTAAGAAAAGTTATTTACTGCTTTTTTGTCTTTTCATTGTATAGTATATCTTGACTAATAAAGATTAACTAAAATAAAAGCATGTTTACTGTTAAAAATACTTATAGTACATTTAAAAAGGTTTTAACCTTTTTAAAAAATACACTAAATTCATAATTTCCATTGGTACTATTCTCAAGGTCTGAAAATGGTAGATAAACCCATTTTGATGTAAAAATTTGCAGAACTTTTTTTTATCATTTTGATAGCTTGAGAATGAATGTCAATTGTTTGAGTATCATATTGTTACAAGGTTTTATATGTACTGCAATCGCTTTTAATCCATGGTTAGTTTTTTTGTGTATCTTATTGTAATGATAAATGATTTTTATGAATATGCAGGAAAGCCTTCAAAACACTCAGAGAGTTAATTTCATTCATGGTATTGTTATCCAATCCAGTGATATTTCCTGTCCAAAGTACATATATAACTCTGCGCTTCTTTAATCTCAGTGTTGTTGTAGATCAAGCCTGTCCAACCTTTCACTTACCAGGGGTGCATTTTAGCTCCTAGCATATAATGGAGAGTGCTATTATTCATATGATTGGGCATATCATTGTTATCTGAAGTTGATATACTCATTTTCTGCGATTCACATACATCCCAGCAATGTAAAAAAATAAACTGCAGCAAAGAACAAGAGAGAGAGAGAGAGAGAGTTAAAAAAAAAATTCCGAAAATGTAGAATTACATTTTTTTGAGAAGAGCTTATCTCAAAGACTTTTGTACAATAAAAGAAGACAAAACCTTTATGCTGCCTGATGTGGTAAAACATAAATGTTAAAAGAATGTGTATGGGGGGAGGGAGGAGCATTTTTGTGTTTCAATAAAATTAGTTAGGAAAAAACATTTGGAAGGGATAACACATTTTATACAATGCATATACATCTCGTATGGATATTCACTCCCTTGTAAAAATTGCAGAAAACCTATAAATATAATAAATTCAAAATTATAGTTCCTTTAAAGGAGCTATTGCAAATATTTTGGCGAAATTCTTCATGCAACATACGATGTAAAAATCATGCAAATAATGATTTAAAACCTTTAAGCATTTATTAAAATTGATTTTATATTTAAAAAAGTTTGTAACAGAAAACATTCAGAAGGGTATCAAGAATACCTCCAAAAGGCAACATGGTGCCAGATTGGACAGCCCTGTTGCTGACAATTTTTTTAAACAAATAAATTGAACATCATATTTGTCTTCTTCAAATTTATTACATAATTTATATTCAGTTAATTCAGAATCATCATTTTGACTTTGAAAACACAACATAACTTACTTTAGGTTTTTCTAACTATAAATCCAATGTGGTTTCAATTATGTTAATCAAGCTGAAGTTTTGGAGATGATCAGCGCATGAATCTGTGGATGAGATTGCTTTGACAACAATCACATTACATTCATTTCTGCACAAACAATACAAATAATACCAATCGCACCAAAGAAAGTTGCCTATTCACTATAGTTACAACTTCAGTCACTTGTAATTTCATGACTCAGTAGGTGTATTGGATATATCCACACATCTGCATGTGTTAATTCCCATTATTTCAGCATGAAAATGAAGTGATTTGATTATATTGCACACTACTCTAAAGTTTATTATTTATAACCATGCAAGCCAACAAATGTACTCGTAATGTATCAATCTAATAGTTACTTACAAGATACACAAATATTTTCCTTCAAATGATTGCAGAAATATCTGAAAAATTTCTTAATAAGTTTATCAGATTAGTCAGCTTTTATTATGATTAAAGTCTGTATTATCTTGCTTAAAAAAAAAGATTTAAGTGTTTTTGTATATCTTAAATAGTTCTGGATGATTGTAGAGTCACAAATTAGGAGTGGACTATATGTATGAAAATCCGACATTCAACAATATTTTTACTTTCTTCTATCTTCAATAGAAGAAAGTATTGTAAGCGGAATTTTTTTGTTACTTCTCGTTTTTGACGTTTTTCGTTTTGTACATTTTAGGAGTCAGATATTCCAAAAACTGTTTTTACTGAATGTTTGTGTGTGTGATTTCATGTGCCGTTATTCTACCAAATTCAAAAAGTGTATGGAGATATGCATAGAATTGAACCAATTTTTTTTAAAAATGTTTTTAGCTGTGGCATAAAGATTATAATTCAATTCTGAAATATTCTGCAGAAGGGGGCGCTGCAGTAGCAATTTTTGTGCCATTTTCAATATTGTATCACCAAAAAATGTATGAAGTTATGCATAGAATTGAACAATTTTTTTTGTGTAAGTGTTTGACTATGGCTAGTAAGTTCTCTCTGAATTTGAAAAAAATCCACTTGAAGGAGGCGCTGATATAGTTATTTTTGTACCATTTTCAATATTGTACCACTGAAAAGTGTATGAAATTATGCATAGAATTAAACCAAATATTTTGTGTAAATGTTTGGCTATGGCTAGTAAATGAATCTGCCCTGAATTTGAAAAAAAAATCTGCCAGAAGATAGCGCTGCAATAGTGATTTTTGTGCCATTTTCAATATTGTACCACTTAAGTGTATGAAGTTATGCATAGAATTGAACCAAATTTTTTGTGTAAGTGTTAGGCTATGGTCAAGAGAGACCCTCCCTAAATTTGAAAAAGATTTGCCGGAAGGGGTTGCTGTAACCACGATGTCTGTGCCATTTTCATTGTTTTACCGTCAAAAAATGTATGAAGTTATGCATAGAATTGAACTAAATTTTTTGTGTTTGATTGTTTTTGGACATTACAAGCAGGTCCTCCCTGAATTTGAAAAAAAATTTCTGGAAGGGAGTTCTGTAAAAGCGATTTCCGTGCTATTTTCATTATTGTACCATCAAAAAGTGTAAGTTATGTACAGAATTGAACCAAATTTTTTGTGTATGTTTTTGGCTGTGGCCAGCAGATCTTCCTTGAATTTGAAATTATTCTGTGGGAAAGGAACATTGTGATAGCATAGTGCTTTTTGTGTCATTTTCTCGATTCTTCGTCTTTCTATTATCTATTGGCTCGTGAAAATACTGGAATTTGTGCCCGGCTAAGCCAGCTATTTGCAAGTAGCTGATGATAACAGCATAAGGGAAAACTATTGATTTAAAAAAATATCATGATCCACATGAACTTGTTTTTACTGTGATTAATTTGACTGAAGCAGAAATTTAAAATGAAAATGAAAATTGATATAGTATTGAATTAATAATATTAACGTATTAACATGGGTAACTATTTTTTGAAATATTAAATGTATGTATGAGGTAAGAGAAAGTTTTGCGATTGGCACATCCAACTAGTTTTGTATAGTTTCTTCATTACTTGTCAGTCTTTATAATTGGATTTCTTTTTCCTCTTATGAAATGACATACACAATACACTAGTGATGCACCGAATAGTGTTTATGGCCGAATACTGAATATTCGGCCAGCTGAATAGTAACTATTCGGCCGAATACCGAATATTCGGCTTTCCAAATACTTTTTATATTTCATAGTTTAAAGGTATTAAAATGTTACTTTTTAAAACAATTTTACATAATATTTAATAAGAGAAACTTATATTTTGATAAACAAGAACTTTTTATAAGAACATTCAGTATTGAAAAAAAATCTGCCTTTTCTTTATTTCAGAAGCATAATTATGAGACTTTTTCAGTTAGTAAAATTTTAAATTTCATTTCTTCTACGAATTGAAACAAACATTTTGAAATCAAAGAGAAATAATGAAAAAATAGTTGAAGAAAAACTGTACTCTCAATATTTGTTCTTTTTAAATAACTCAAGGTGGATTTTTTTTCAATATAAAGTATAAATGCTTTCAACTTAATTCTGAATAAAGGAATGGCTAGCTCATAGTTCTTTTCTTATGAATAGTGGCATTTTCCATCCTTCCCATCATATCATATTTTACAGAAATCAAAGCATGCGAGTTGAAAATATAGTTATGGTATCTTATTTATTGTTAATGCAACAAACGAGAACACAAGTTTGATCTAGAGTGAGATGAAATACAATGCATTTATGATTCAATAAGTTGATTATGATTATGGTTTCATAAACAAAAAATTGTCTGCCTTGATAGCTATTACTAATCTCAAAAGTTTTCCTTTCTTTTTTAAGGACTTTTGGGAAAAGAAAGATATAGATTATTTACTAAATAGAATTTAGGAACTTGCATCTGCACTTGCATCATTTATTCCTAAAGAGAATCCTAATAAATCATAATTTTAATCCTTCTCATGGTTAATTTTCTTAAGTTAAACTTTTTCAAACAGCAAATAAATAATGTAAAAACATTCTATACTATTTAAATATGATTTTATTTCTAATTATTTTAAATATATTGATGAATTGACAGTTAAAAGTAGAAATTGTGAAAAGTTTTTAAAAATGTGTTTTAAAAGGCTCTATTAAGTATTGGATTCGGCTGAATACTTTGATATTCGGCCAAACCGAATATTTGGCCGGCTGAATAGTTTCATATTCGGCCTAACTAAATATTCGGTAACATTGCCGAATAGGCCGAATACCGAATATTCAGTACATCCTTACAATACACCATAAAAAAAAGCAATTCTGAGTTTATTCTGCAGCAGTGTATCCTTTAGTCAATTTAACTGAAATAGATATTGATTTTAGGTACAACATAAGATAAATTAGTCTTTTGACAGATTTTAGTTTAGCCTGAATTTGTTTTGTTATTTCTTTTCAATTTGCTCTTAGTAATAAAAAATGAAATTAAAAGTTTATTGTGCTGCAATATATCTTTTAAACAATTAAACTTAAATTGTGGCATCTTTATCACAAATGGGCATTTTTGAAATGGACAAATATATATATATAAATACTTTTATAAATAAATCCAAAGTAACACAGATATTATATGTATATGCTTGATGATTATTTCAAAAAATCATAAAATGTCACTAATTGAGTTACAAATTTAATTAAAAAATGTTTTTAGTTTTTTTTCAATAATAGAAAACAATGAAATTGTATCATTAGTATGTGTTTGTGGTCAATATAGACATAAACTGGCAACTTTTTTGGGGTACTTTTAAAATTTCATTGTATAAAAGTTATTATCCTTATTAAGTTATATACAGTTAAAATTAAAAATATGTGTGTATGTAATTTGCCTTGAACGTAACGCGTAAAACAGTAATTATTTAATAAAGAATATTTTTAATGATTAGTAAAATTATTAGTTAACATATAATCAATAAATAATAAAATTATGACAATGGTTATTTAGGACATAGAAATACAGTAATCCCTGAACATTTGCAAGGGTTAGATTCTCAAAAACCTGTGTGAATATCAAAATCACAAATGTTGAAACTATTTTTTTGAGAGTAAAAAGGGGTTATGTTTCATGATTTTTTTAAATGGAAAAAAAAAAAATTGAAAACTAAAAAATATATTTAATAAACCTTAAAAAGCACATACTGTAAGCAAATTTAAACAGTTATAAACATATTGTACAAAGTTTAGTAGGTAGTTGATGACTGAAAAGATTGATTGATATAAGATTGTTTGAAGAACAAAACTTTTGTTTATGAAATTTCTTTTAAAATAAAGTTGTTGCATCAATTTCTCTTTTAAATTCAATAGTTGTTGAAGCTTTAAAATTTGCCATGCAGTTTTTGTAGAAAAACTTCTTATTTGCAATTTAAAAAAAATTCAATAATAATAATAATTAGGAATTTTATTTTTAGTATCAAGTCATGTTTAGAGTTTTTCAGAGTTATTAATTCTATATTTTGCCCCAATACAAGAATTAAAATGCTCTGAACTTAGACTATACAGTATAATGCAGATGTTCAGTATCAAATAGTTTTTGAAAATGGTAAAACAAAGCAAGTTTATTTTGAAAAGAAAAAGGAAATTTTTTTATAAAACAAATTCATGAATAACCAAGTTTTTTTTGTGGATGTTGAAATGTTCTTCATTTTTTATTTCATAAATAATAAGTAATTACTGTATATATTATACTATATATTCTGGCACATAACACACTTTTGATACTAGAAAAAGGAAATTTAAGATTCACTATGCACTTGTTATAAAAAAAGAAAATTGTGAATGTGGAAATAAAGATATTAACACCAAAGAGTTTGTGATTGATAGCCGGTCGACTGTATGTAATTCAAGCACTGACTGCACTTTACTCTATGGAACTCTAAGAATATATGGAACATAAAGATGTTAAAATTTTTGAGTTTTTAATTAGTCAAAAAATGGGGTTAAAAGAATATATGGTGCTTAATGATTATGCTACTGGGAAGTTCTTAAATAATATAATTTAAGCACAAATTGTATATATATTTTTTATGCCTTTTTTTCAATGTGTGTTTTTAAAAATACTTTAATACACTTTTCTATTATAGGCTAACAGTTGAAACTTTCCAAAATTGTGTGACAGCTTTCTTTAAAAAATACTTAACATTGTAGTGTGTGTGATTTTTTTTTTTTTTTTTTCTAAATATTGAAAATTATATTCCTAAAGATCTTAAGATTTTCAAACTTTTTAGTAAAATATTTTTAATTTTATTTCTTTTAAAGCAAAATGAAAATGGCTTCTCATTATTCTCAAATAGTATATTTTCTGACACCACA
The DNA here is from genome assembly GCA_964019185.1 of Maratus speculifer. Classification (NCBI taxonomy): domain Eukaryota; kingdom Metazoa; phylum Arthropoda; class Arachnida; order Araneae; family Salticidae; genus Maratus; species Maratus speculifer. The sequence goes on along the minus strand of OZ025298.1, from coordinate 10,284,385 downwards.
ACAAATTTTAAGCACTTTTCTAGAAAAGTGTACCGAAAAAACATATTGTTAATAAAAATATATATATAAAGTTAATTAGTTCTTGAAAACTAATTTATGTATGAAATTAATTTCTTTTGATTTATACATGGGCTTGGGCTATAGTGTGTACATTTAATGTAAAAACAAAATTTTCATTTCAATCTCTTATCTTTAAGTAAAATACATGATAACATATTTTTCAAAAAACTGCTTCATTTTATTTGACAATGATCCATGCGCCCTTCAAAAAATGAGTAATATAGCAGAGTAAAAATTTTTTACAGTGTCGTCTAAAAGCAGTTCACTTCATATAACTTAATATAATAATAAAAAGAAGAATTTTCACAAGTTCCAAAAAAGATAACACAAATGTGATGTACAGAAAAGGCTGTTAAATTTGACATTCAAAACCAAATTTCTGAATAAAGCAGAGTGAGAAAAACTAATGCCTTGAGAAAACAACCACTTATAACTCAAGATGTAATTTATTTATTAAACATTTATGTATTAACCAAAAATTGTCTCCAAATGTGCTTAAACATGTCTGCCAATGCCATACTTTTAAGTTTAAAACCTAGTTTGTAATTGGGTCAGAAAATTTCACTATGTTGACATTAAGTAACCAAAATTGTTTTTTTTCTTTCATTATGAAATATATGTTTGCATATTTATTTTCATATGTAAAGTCCTTATTTTCAAAAAGTGCATTGAAATGTGTTATATTTACAGAGTAGTGAGGAGTGCTTTCGATGCAGACGAACTGGCCATTGGGCTAGGAATTGTCCTGAACAGGAACGTGACCGATATTATCCCCGCTCCTCAAGGCGTTTCTCAAGATCAAGATCAAGATCTCGTTCTTATCGACGCAGGTATTTGCATTTATTATAAATTGCTTTATGAAAGAAGAATGACATTAGGGTCTTAATATTATTGTTCAAAAGAAAACAGAAATTGCCATTCCACTTTAAATTGTCTTCTTTCAGTTTATGTTTAAAAAATAGTCATCTTTATACTGAAAATTTTAATGCAAATATCTAATTTTAACGTACTGTAAAATACCGTTAATTCCCCCCCCCCCCCCCCCCCCAAGGGTTGGTATAAAAACCGGTTTTTTTTAAAAAAACCAAAAAACCGGGTTTTTTTTGGTTTAAACCGGGTTTTTTTCAAATCATTGTTTAAATAGCATTTGCAAGAAAAATAACGTGAGTTTTAGAAAGTCATGAGGATTTTTTGTAATTAATAGTTAATTAATGTTAAACATTCACATTAGTATTTATTTTTTTGATAATTAAATAACTAAAGCATAAAAATTTATAATTAAATTATCTTATAAGTTTAGGTTTCTATAGGGAAATATTGTGTGAAAAAAAAAAAAAAAAAAAAAAAAAAACTATTAATTTATTAGTATACTTATATAAACCTTTTAGATAATAATTTAAGAAATAATTATATGCAGGTTGATAATGAAGAACATAGTAAAGTGCAAATGAACATATTTTACTAAATTAACAGAAATAAGCTGAAATAGAAACCATTTTCTTGTGCATAATTTAGAAATTATTCAGAGTATTAATATCAACAAATGATTATTAATCTCTTACAAGATATATTTACTTAAAAAATATCAATATGCATTTTATGAATGCTAAAAAATACATGTGTATTGACTTACTTGATACATCAACGAATGTAATGCTTACACAAATTGAGACATAGGCTTAGAAAAATTACTTTTTATGCAAACTTTATTTTTTCCGTTTCTTTGTTCATCAAAAGGTGAAGATTTAGCGTTAAATTTTATTATCTGTGCAAGCATCAAGTTACATGGATATTTTTGTTTTGTAAAATTTAATGTATCCTTTTTTTCTTGTTCACATAGTTCACTTTGACTGTATTGTGGTTCAAGCATGTATACCTAAAAGGGCATGGGTGTTAGGGCTATTTTATACCTGGACTAAAAAACTATGAGACTTCTTTATTTACATTTTTTTTCTCTTAATATTCTTTGAAGACCTGTCCAATTATAAACTGCATTAGTAATGGAACTTATTACTTTAGATATTATTCAGGGCAACTGCAATAGAATTTAACAGTTTAAACATATCTTCAACATTTCTTTTAAAGTAAAAATTAGATACAAGGTTTTGAATATTTTTATCAATACATTCCTATTTTCTACACAAATTTTAAGTAAAGTGGGGCAATTTTTAAGATAAACATCTAAAGCATCTGAAAATGAATCACACCTAGTATTATAAGGAAGAGCTAATTTGACAGCATTTACATTGCATGCAATTTTACATTTGGCTCTTAAACATGTTTTTGATGTATTTCTTATTCCCTCAAATGAAAACCAGATTATATTTTCCTTTCTTCTAGTTTTAGACATTCTTTTATTTCAATATATATAAGTAGCTTTCTTAAAATAAAATACAATACAAAGTAACTAGAAACAGAAAAAAATAATGTAAAAACTGCAAATCCAATCTAAGAAAAACCAAAGCTTACTAAAACCAATAGCTATAGAACAGAGAAAATTCATAGCCAATCATTCATTAGCATACAGAACAAGAGTAACCAATGGAAAGAATGACTTGTGATTGTCATTATTGATGCTTTGATACATGATACAATCCTTAGACTTGGTTTAAACCATAACTTGGTTTAAACCATAATCAAGCTATCTAAGCAGTAAAATTGCATTTTTGGCTGGCATATGCCATTTTTACATTTTTTTAAAAAATAAAATATTTAAAAAATAATTAAAACTAACTACCTTTTTTTATCCTCCACAGTTGACTGTAGAAAAATATTTTGCCATGTCAATTTATAGCTAGTAAGAAAAATTAGATTGATTAAAGATGTTTGTCACTTTAAAAATTTAATTTGTCTTAAGCTTTGCTTAAGCAATGTAGCTACTCCATAACTTTGATTTTGCACATTTTAATAATGTGTAAAATAAATGAAAACATTAGGGAAAAGAGAAAAAAACCAAATAAAAAAAAAACACTTGGTTTAAACCACGGTTTAAACCAGCGTGGTTTAAACCAAACAACCCTGCCCCCCCCCCCCTCCAAATGGGACAAAATATCATAAAATAATCAGAGGGGATGCTTATACGGGATTTTTTTATGATCTTTTCACAAAATTTGCATTTTAATGCGAGATATCTGTGGGATTTTTTCGCGATATTTGACGAATTTGCAAATTTTTTTGGGATACTAGACAAAATTTACATCTTTTATGCAATTCTTTGTGGAGATGTGCGTTTCTTTCATGATTCTTTGATGAAATGTGCCTTTTTTAACAAATTTTGCATTTTTTTGACAGAATTTACATTTTTTTCATTATTTTTTGACTGTTTCTTTATAGATACGACATGTTTGCATTTTTCTTACAATTCTTTGACAAAATGTGCGTTTTTTTGGCGATCCTTTGAGAAATTCACGTTTTTAAAAATGTAATTTGCATTTTTTAGGGATTTTTTGACGTATTTCACGTTTTTCAAATGACCTTTGGTTGCATTTTTGAAGATCTGACATAATTTGGGTTTTTACTGCAATCTTTTGACGAAATGTGGGTTTTTTGGCGATCCTTCAGTGAAATTCATGATTTTTTCATGATCCTTTGAAGAAATTTGAAGTTATTTTATGTAATTCTTTGGTGAAAGTAGTGTTTTCTAAGCAATCATTAAATAAAATTTCCTTTTTTCATGATTTTTTTTATGTAATTTCAGTTTTTTCAGCAATTTTTTTTTTTTTGGAGGGGGGGGGGGGGGGGATTTTTTGAAATTTTTTTATAAAGTGGGAAAGAGGCGCTTGATCAGGAAGAGCGGATTAATGATATTTGGCTTTGTAAGTCTTTAGGATAGGTACCAAATGAAATGTAATTTAATAATTTACGATTATATGAATGTTTAAAGTATAAGAATTCCTATTGTTGAATGCATTTGCAATCTTTGTAAAACAGAGTTTGCAATATGACTAATATTTTTTAAACATAGCTCAAAAACTGTTTGACAAATGTGCTGTAATTTTGAATTCGCTTATTTGAAATGTTTACAAATTTATTTCTGTATTACTTCTACAAATTTAATACAGTTTTATTTCTTTATCTTAAGCAAATTTTCTTCTATTCAATGTTCAATTTAGTGATTTTGTACATTGGTATTTTAAATTTCTTTCTAATTATTATCTATACATTGAAAATTTAATAATCCCACATAGCAATCTAAGTTTTCCAGAAAAATTGAAGTGGCAGGGAAAAAAAGTTTTTTTTTTCTTAAAGAATAAACACCAGAAAAGTCGAAAAAATTGATTTTTCACATTTGTTTCTCAAATTATATTTTTTTAGAGAATATTATTTTTTTTTATTATTATTTATCTGTATTAAAAGAAAATTATTTTCACTTTATGTATGACTAAATTGCAGAAAGGAGGGAGAAAAAAAAAAGCAAAGCTTGCTTTTAAAAGTTTAGTTTTTTTTCAGTTTCAGAAATATAGTAACATTCATACTTTATTTAATGCTATTGCTTATTATATCATGTCTCCGTTTTTTTCTATTCCGGTTTGATTTACACACAATAATAAAGTGACCCGATCTTTGTTCTTTTTTAATCCAGCCACCTTTTCTTTTTTCTCAGCTAAAGAGCCTGTCGGTAAAGCTCTGTTAACCTTCCGGTGGGCGTATCGTCGTAAAAAATGCAACTTTTGCTTTCTTTTTTCTTTAAAACAAAATTCACGCCTCCTTTAATATGTTATAACAAAATAAATCTATATAAGAGTATTGCGAAATACTTTCATAAATTGTGAGCAGAGATAACTTATATGATATTTGTATGTTAAATTATTTGTAAAATTAAAAAAACAGCAATAATTGAGTGTTTTCCTCCCGTTTTATCGCATAAACTCAAATCCTTTCGTTTTTGCATTCATCTTACTTCCTAGTCAATTATTAAAGAAAGAATAGATTCCCCAAATGTGAGCATATGTCCACAGAACTATTCACAGACATGAAATTCGAACTAAACCTGTTCGGGTAAGCTATCTCTTTTTTAATTAATTCTCAGAAATCAATTGCAATACTTTAGTTTCAAATGAGGAAGTGACTATTTTCAGTTCTGGGGAAAAAAAGGGGGACCCCACCATACCTTTGTCCGAAGTATGCCGAGAAGAGGGTCAAAGTAACGTGTATTTTTGCTGGAAGAGAAAAAGTGAGTGAGAGAAAAATAAGTATTATTTTTTTCTTTAAAATAAAAAATGTTGTTAGAAAAACCAAAATAAATCAACCGCCCATCCTCCACTCACAAAATCTGATATTTTCCGACATGCTGGTAAATAAGAGTTTTTCTGGAATGCAGGGAATACGGTAAAAAAATGTTCTATAAAGTGGGGAAATTTAACATTATTTCTATGGGGCTAATTTTGGTTCTAGAGAATTTTATTTGTATAAGCATGGTATTCGATTATCCATTACCCGATTAAGTGGGGACGACTGTATGTCTAAAATATAAGGAATTGCTGCAATTGTTTTCTATTTACTACTTTGATACAGCAACCTTCTCTGCTCTAAGATATTCATAGCAAATAATATACAAAAATTCTACTGCTAACAAGCTGTTCATTAAAATAACTTTGTGTAAATGTAAGGATAGTTTTTACATTTTTGTTTTCACATGCATTATCCCTTTTCCTTTTCTCAATCAAAAATGTAATTTCAAAATTTTTATGATTTGTTTTTCCTGCATTTTCTTTTCTGTGGAGTTTAAATTGCAATTTTTTTTAGCTTTTACTGTGAGATGTATACTTATTGTGATAGATTGGGATTTTAAACCTTTTTCCCTGATTTGCCACTTTAAATCCAAACTAGTAATATTTGTTTTATTTACTAAGTTTGTCAATCAATAAGGTATTTTTTTCTATTCTAAAGTAGGTAGTTAAGGGATTTGTTGTGGGGAGAAGAGCATAATTTTAAGACCACTTGTATAAGATGTATATACAGGGTGTTTCTAAATTCATGGTACAAACTTTAATGGGTGATAGTATACATCAAGACAAAAAATATTAAATGGGAAACTAAGGGTCCCAAACGTCTTCCAAAGAAGATAGGCGCCATTAAAGTTTAGGGTTCAAAAATTCAAATGATTATAAAAAACAGAAAAATTGGTCGATTCATTTGCGGTTTTCACTAAAACTGTTCTTTATGTCAGTGTTGCCTTGAAAATAAATTATAAAGATAAATTTCAAAAAATGCCGATAAAGGGCACTTCAGACTTTGGAGTAATGAACAACTACTTTTTACCGTTATTTTTTGCATCTCATTAATTTTTTTAGAAGCTTAGACATAAACTTAAATTTTGAGATTAAAATCTGAATCGTTGGGAGTGGTTAAGTAGCGCAAACTGAACAGTGTTCAATGGGGGTGGGGAGGTTCAAATTTCAAATGATTATAAAAAACGGAAAAATTGGTCGATTCGTTTGCCGTTTTCGCTAAAGCTATTCTTTATGGCAATATTTCCTTGAAAATAAATTTTAAAGATTAATTTCAAAAAATAGCGTTAGAGGGCGCCTTAAACTTTAGAGTAACCAACAACTATTTTTAACTGTTATTTTTTGTATCTAATTAAATGCTTGTAAATGTTCAAAGTTAAATTTTGAGCTCAAAATCTGCATTGTTGTGAGTAATTAAGTAGCGGAAAATTGAAATGTGTTCGAGGGGTGGGGAGGGTAACATTTCAACTCCTGAACACATTTCAGTTTGCGCTTCTTAACCTCTCCCATCGATTTAGAATTTGAGCTCAAAATTTAAATCTAAGCATTTGCAAGCATTTAATTAGATACAAAAAATAACTGTTAAAAATAGTTGTTGGTTACTCTAAATTTTAAGGCACCCTCTAACGGTATTTTTTGAAATTAATCTTTAAAATTTATTTTCAAGGAAATATTGACATAAGGAATAGTTTTAGCGAAAACGGTAAACGAATCGACCAATTTTTCTGTTTTTTTTAAAAATCATTTGAAGTTTGAACCTTCCCACCCCCATTGAACACAGTTCAGTTTGCGCTACTTAACCACTCTCAACGATTCAGATTTTCATCTCAAAATTTAAGTTTATGTCAAAGCTTCTAAAAAAAATTATGAGATGCAAAAAATAATGGTAAAAAAATAGTTGTACATGATCGGTTCTGTAACAAGAACCGTCTAAAACAGAGTAAAATTTAGCAGCTTATAACAGTGTAATTACGGTGACCTAAAAGAGTAAGTAATTGGTGACGTTGTGACAGTGTAGTATAAGACATTAAAGAAACTGTTTTTCAGTAAAATCAGGCTAACGTTTATTGACGAAAAATAAATGTAAGTTTAAATAAAAACATATATATAAGTCCAGGTGAAAAATATAACAGGCATAATGTGAACGGAAACAAGTTCAGTTAAAATTATTCTAAGTCATGAAATAATATTCAAGTTTAAATGAAAATATGTATAAACTCAGATGAAAATATAACTGATAAAATGTAAACAGAAAAATAATAAGTTCAACTCTATATTTAACTTAAAATCATTCTATGTATTGAAATAATATTACTTATTGAATGGCATGGCATGGCATATAACAATACTAGGATAGCAATGAAAAACAAAAACAGACTCACTTATGGACGACAGCTATCGACGTATTAAAGAAATTCCAGCAATACGGCACATCTAATAACTCGATGAAAAGTCTTAAGAAAACAGAGTTTTTAACTGAAGCTAATAATGTCCACACATACATATGATGATTTGATTAAAACAAACACAAATGGGTTACTACTGCTAATGAAATGAAACACCGGCGAAATCGATAAAACCATATTCAAAATCAAATGTCCAGCAATGGATTTAGCATAATTACTCAATTAGATGTTAACTTTAAAACTTTTAAAACTGTATGAGTTAAAAATACATTTCTGAAACTGTATCATATTGACGTTAACATCAATTGTCTAGAGACATAACATCACTTCAAAATCCACCCAGCACAACATATCTCAGCCGGCTTTAAATAGCCGCGGCAATTCCGAAACTGGATACGCCCCTCCGAGTTGAGTAAGCGAGCTCCTGACTTGCGACGGAAGAAATGCAAGACCGCCACTTGCGAGATGCGATCCGCGATGCTTGCGGATTGAGATCGAACGGAGCGATAAAACCAGAATGAACGTACCCACGGAAAAGATAAGCGATTGATTTGAACGTGTAAACAAAAGTTCGGAAACTGGATACGGAAGATGGAAGATGGAAAATGCCGGCAAAGGAAAGAAAGGAAGTTGGAATAAAACATAAGATAGTAAGCCATGCCATTTTACAATATTACGATATATATAATTAGAATTATGTATTTTAGAGTGTTAAGGAAGAAAAATGGCTGACAGTACATTACTCCAAAGTCTAAAGCGCACTCTATCGGCATTTTTTGAATTTTATCTTTATAATTTATTTTCACAATAATACTGACATAAAGAATACTTTTGGTGAAAATTACAAATCAATTGTCCAATTTTTCCATTTTTTATAATCATTTGAAATTTGAACTTCTCCCTACAGTTCAGTTTGCGCTACTTAACCACTCCCAGAGATTTAGATTTTGAGCTCAAAATTCAAGTTTATGTCTAAGCTTCTAAAAAAATTAATGAGATGCAAAAAATAACGGTAAAAAATAGTTGTTCGTTACTCCAATGTCTAAAGCGCCCTCTATCGACAATTTTTGAAATTTATCTTTATGATTTATTTTCAAGACAATACTGACATAAAGAATAATTTTAGTGAAAACCGCAAACGAATCGACCAATTTTTCTGTTTTATATAATCATTTGAATTTTTGGACCCTAAACTTTAATGGCGCCTATCTCCTTCAGAAGTCGTTTGGGACCCTTAGTTTTCTATTTAATATTGTTTGTCTTGATGTGTACTATCACCCCTTAAAGTTTGTACCATGAATTAGAAACACCCTTTATATCACCACATACACTACTTAAATGTTGTTTTACTAATTAAGCAGATTTCTTACTAGAAAATATACTAATTTCATCCTATTTAAATTTTCTTAATATATATTGAATATTAGTATTTAAAAATTGTGGTAGATACATAAATAAATCAATCTGCTGAATTTGCGGCACTGCTATAGTGAAATAACATTATTGTATGTTTCAAGTTTTGTGAATAATGGTGCTTATAATTGCTCTGTACCAGATGAGGTGTACACTTGTTTGTTGAAAAGGCTTACTTGTATAGCACATTATATTCCCTTTTTATCTATTAGATTTATAACAGACAAACATAAGCTTTATCACTGTTTTTTATTGTTTATTATCTTAGACGAAGTGCCAGTAGAAGCCGCTCTAAAAGCAGAGACCGTCGTAGAAGAAGTTCCTCTGATTATCGTCAGAAAAGCCGAAGTGTGAGTCAAGAAAGAAAAAGGAAAGCCAGATCACCCAGTGGATCCATGTCACCAAGTCGAGAAAGGAAGAGCAAAGCCAGATCACCCAGTGGATCTGTGTCCCCGAGTCGAGAAAGAAAGAGCAAAGCGAGATCACCCAGTGGATCTGTGTCCCCGAGTCGAGAAAGAAAGAGCAAAGCCAGATCACCCAGTGGATCTGTCTCTCCATCAAAATCACCTTCACATTCAAGATCAAGGTAAATAAACAAAATGTTCATGACTTCTTTTTTTAAAGTGTTTTATTTTACATTAAACTGAACTTGGTTCATGTATCTAAAAATGGAAGTTTGTAAGTGACTTATCTCCTTGGCATTACTTAAGTCTGGAATAACGTCTTTTTTTTTTCTCCACATGATTACTTTCTTTAAAAAATCTCAAATATGGCAAATGCAGAGGAAATAGCTCTTAACTGAAAGGTCACTAATATCATAATGGTAACAACTTTATGTATAACTTAGTAAACTTACACTGGATATTTTTTTACTCTGGCTTCATGTTTCAGAAAGAAAAAAAATCAATGACCTTACTTAATAATAATTAATAATTTATTTCACATATATATATCAGAGGTCTGTTCAGACTTTTCTCACAGGGTCCTGTTTTTGTGAAATTGTGAATATTTTTCTTATATTTGTGAAAATTCTAGTCAGAATTTTATGAATTTTAAATTTTTGATGTCTTTAGGTTCTATTTTTCATACATAAAAAGTTAAGTAATATGCTTTTTGATGAGTTCAACTGCTTAGTTACAAGCCAGATTTTATTATTAAATGATTAAATTTGTGAAAAGTTCAATTTAAAGGTGAAAAAATTCTGTGAAAGGTCTATTTAAGAGACAAATTTGTGAAAGGTCCTGTTTTTGGATAAAATGTTTTGTGAAGGGTCTTGTTTGGGGATAAAAAAATTTGTGAAGGACCCTTTAAAGGACCTAAAAATTGCCTACACATATCCCTGTTTGTATATTTAAATAATCTTCTATACAAGGTTTAAAATTGTTTAAGGTGCCATGTAGATATTAGTTAATTAAAATAAAATTATCATTTTTTTCAAAATGGGTACCACAAAAAATTTTAAAAATTATGTACAAATTTCAAATAAACTTTTTCAAATAAATTTTACTTTTACTGAAAAGTAACCAAAGTTTATTTTAATTAGCTAAAATAGTGAGTTTTGATTCGTTTCATAGATGGTTCATCCCAAGTGAATTAGAAAAATCGGGAAAAGTGTGAATTGTCCCATTCAACCAAAAATTCAAAATCTGAGTTTTAGGTGAATGTGTTTATTTGTTTATTATTTGGAACCAAATATGTGTATTTGTGTATAGTCTATTTCCTTTGAAATCCTGCTTCAGGTCAAATAACTTGCTTTAACCCTAGCTGTTGTTCATATCAGATTGATGATAACTTTTTTCATAGCAATTAGTTTGGATTAACTTTTATTGTTTAAAATTTGTATTTCACTTTTGTTGGTTGAGATTGAATTGGTCCATTTTATCAAAGAAATCTAGAATACTTTTTCAGATGCAGAAAAACAATATTGGAACATTAACAAGTATGTATTTGTTTATATTTAAAATAGATTATATGTACAATAGTGGACCATTTTTTAATATAAAAATTGCAAATAAAGCTTTTGTGTAAGAATATTAAAAGACAAGAAATAAACATTTAAAAATGTACAAGTACTACTCAAAAGCAGGAAACAGCTGTTTCGAATGCACAAGTAAAATTCTTCAGTGCAAGATAAAGCAATGCACAGTACAGTAGACTCCCTCAAATCCACACAGCTTGAGACCAGGGGTTGTGCGAATTTTAGAATTTTGCAGATTTCTGATCATTGCTTTTACATTTTTTAAATAGTTATTTGAAAGCAATCAACAATGCTATAGAAACTATAATGAATGCTTACAATATAGTAAAATATTAAAATAAATAATAAATTAAAACAATAGTAATTTAAACATTTTTTTTTAATTATAAAAACTTTAAAAGCAAAGGTCAAGTAAATAATCAATAATGTATAATTAATATTCATTATGATGAGATGCATTTTTCCTAAATTATTTAGTGAAATTTGCCTCATAAAGATGCACTACTAATTCACATGAAATTCATAAAATAAGGATGTTTTAATTCAGGTTTTAATAATAAAAAAAGCTTGATTAATGCATGAATACATTTGGCAGAAAGATTATGATTATCAGTGATGTAAGCAATATTTTGAATTTTTCCAGAAAAACATTTATTCTTCCTTGATGAAAAAGCATAAATTGAGTAGTATTAAGGAAAATTACACATTAAAATGTATATAGAAGTGATAAGAAGTGTTGCTGTTCTAACCTTGATCTTGATTTTTGGGAAGCTTAACACATCATCAAAAATTCTCATTCTTTAGTCAATAACTTATCTAGCACTCATGATTTTAAAAGTATTTGGAAAACATCAATTTCCATTTTAGTTTCTTTTTCTTTCGTTTTCTGCAGATGTTACTAATTGTCCACTCAGTTGTTTCATGCTACTTTTCTCTCATTTGTTCTTTTGGCATGTTCACTCCCCATATCGGTTATATAAAATTGTTGCTTTTCTGTCATTTTGCACAGCCTTGCTTTTTCTGGCAATTGTGCCTTGCTCTAACTTGCACTGAAGAAGAATCTACTTGTAGATTCGAAAAAAAAAATGTTGCTTTTGTGTAATATTTGTGCAATTTTAAGCATTGATTTTCTGCCTTTTAAAATTGTTTTGTAATTGTATTAAAATATGATTTTAACTTTCTTCTAATTCTTGTTCGGTTCAGTTCAAATTAGATTCATGGAATTTTCAGATTTGGTATAACCTGACTCTTACTTGACTCTCATTTATGTAGTCATTGCGCTCAGGCACACAAACATCTTTCTATTCGTTGCACAAATATGATTTTAAAATATAACAATTTTTCAGAAAAACTACATTTGTAAATATTTTATTAATATAGATCCCATGGCAAAAATAGCAAGAAAGAGAAGTCAAAGAAATCAAAAGCACGAACACCTAGTAAGTCCACATCACGAAGTCCATCTCTCAATAAATCCCGTTCAAGAAGTCGCTCACCAAGTTACTCTCGTAAAGCCAGTCTTTCACCTGCTGAGAAAAATGACTGTGTAAATATCATATTTATCTTATTTTATTGTCATTATCTTTTTTTTGTTGTTTGCTGAACTATGGTGAACATAACAGCTTTAAACTATATATTTTTTTTTTACTTAAGAAATGTATTATAATTGTTATTTGTATGCATGTGGGAAGAAATGATCATTCACATGATTATTTCTAATTCGAGCTCTCATTGGTCAAATGGTTTATTCACCAAGGCTCTTGAGATATGTATAAATTGACTGTTGGATCAAATATTAAATCTATTCCCAAACCACTTTTCAGCCAATTTTGTTGGGGAAATGATCCAGGAAATGAGACAGTTTGATAAATAGTGCGACAGCATAAGTAATCACAAGTAGTGTAGAAGTAATATCTCCAGTTTCAAGATGAGAAGGCAGGTTCTGTGTCACAATTTTATCACAATTCCCCTTTCTGATACTTTTTAGACGTATGCACCAGTCTTCTAAAAGTTGACTAGAATTCTTCCAAATTTTATTTTCAGTTGTTTTTTAGTTACTGTCAAATCTGCCAAGTGATATGAAAAAATGGTAGTTGCTACAATTTTGAACTTGTAAACTACGATGCAAGAAAAACCAGTCTCAAACTACGATTTTTTGAATATATATTTATATATATATTTTATTTTTCCAGCTGTGATTTAGTCCACACAGCATACTTTTCAGGAGTTCTTAAATTTTAATGTATTTGGCTCCAAAAGTTTAAAAAAATTGGTCATTTGTCCAAAAATACAGTTTTTTATAATGTCTGAAAAAAAGGAAAAGAATAAAAAAAGGGGGGGGGAGGGAAATCACGAGTCTGTAAATATTTATACAGAAATTCCCTTTTTTAGAAAAAGGAGTGCGATTTTAAGAGTTTCTTGAAGGCAGGGTTTAACATATTATGCGGTATCCCACAATTTGCACTTAAAAAAAGAAAGTCCTGCATAATGAAAAATGTATTTCTCCCTGCATATTCTTCCACAGACCTATGATTCTTTTGAAAGTTTATTTTTTAAATCTGTGGTTTTATTTTTTGTTTACTTTTTTTTTGCAAAGTAATATTCCTAAATGAATTCCTTAATCAGTTGCAATTTTTTTAAAAAATCTATTCAAATGATTGTGGAAAAATATCAGGTATTTTTCCAAAAGCTTCAGGAATAATTAGTGATTAGCTTCAATTGTTTGCTGAGTAAAATCATTAACTTCGCTAAAAATTCGAAAAGAAATTGCTAATTTCATCAAAAGAAAGCACAAATATACATACATTTGATATACAACATTATCAAATTTATCAAAATTTAAATTTTAAATTTCTCAAAAAGCGACATTTTTAAAAATTGTCAAATTGACTTCATATTTCCCTTGTATATTTCCCTAAGTTTTATGACGGAATCTTTATGGGATTAGAAGATACATGAAATTGAAGTTCATATGCATAGCAAAAATTTTAGCTTTTCGATATCTTTATTTTCAACTAATGACAAAGTAATGAAACAAAAAAAAAAAAAAAAAAAAATGTAAGTACCACAAACTAATATTTTTCATATTTTAAATTAATCTTTCAATTTTCTAAATATATTAGAGTACAAACAATGAGAAATGAAAAGTTGGTTATTATTATTCAATAATTCACAAATATAAACTTTATTAACACTATGGATCCTTTTATATTGCAAGATCAATTCTAATTTATTTTTGAATATACAAATTGAAAATTTATTCTACCTTGTGAGGTTACATACTTAGTACTTTATATGTACTTAATATAGATCACTTTTTTAATGCAGATAAAATATAACGTTTAGTTTGCTAATATTATTTATGTAAATAACACATGGAAATATGCAATGAGAAATTTAAGTTGCATTAGCAATGTCATTTTTAAATATATATGCTAAATGCATTTTCTTATTTATATACAAGATTGTGTGTCCAACTCACAAAGTAAAATAAATTTCCAATTAGACTATCTTTTTTTTATTGCAAGAAATCTATAAACATTTTTCCAGTATTGTTTGTTTCATCTGATAACACAGCCACCATTCATCATTGTATTAAGAAACAATGTAGCCAGTTAATTTCTCGAAATCTAATTTTTCTCCAACAGGAATAATGACATGGGTTTCTGATAATTGTGAAAATGAAAGTTGCATTGTTTTCATTTACGTCCTAGTTGAATGGATAAAATCATGAAGTTTTTTTTATACTAGGTACTGCGACAGCCTGGCTGAGTCCTTGTTTGAGGTGCTCAATTTTAATATAGTCCTTTTGGGTTACATAACAAAATTCCATTGTGTTAAATAAATGAAATTCAACCACTCATGTAACTGAAATGGTGTAGTTATTTGATTCTGGTAAAGCCTTTGAGCAAAAATTTGTGAAAATCTTTTAAACTTTTGTTCTGGGCTGAACTGCCATATAAAAAAATAGTAAAGTTTCTTCACAGCATTAAAATTTGATTTTAAAAGCTGAATAAGTTTTTTCTAAAATGTGTATTCAGCTACCGCATTATGTTCTAGACTTTCTGGGATTATTACATAACTATAATGTTTAATTTCCTTTTCGTTAAAATATATTATAAATGATATATTTCATTAAAATATATTACAGTAGACTCTCAACTATGCAACTTTCTAAAATCTGCACATAATTTACAGATGTAAACAGTGAAACATTCTGTTCAGATATAGGGACAAAATTTGACTTTTTTACTTTATATTAGTCCCATACATCTTTTAATTTGTAATTTTTGTTAATATCATTGAATTCATGATTTTTCCTGAAGGAAGACTAAATTTATTTCTATAAAAGTTCTAGATATTGCTTATATTACTAATCACAATCTTCTTACCGAATATATTGATGTTTTAAACAATCTTTTATGGTTAATAAGTCTGGCTAAACCTGAAGTAAAACTTCCTTATTTTATGACTTTTATGTGAATTAGTAAAGTATCTTTATGAGGCAAGTTTCATTGAATAATTTAAGAAAAATACATTTGATCTTTATAATGGATATTTAATCATGCATTATTGATTATTAACTTGATCATTGCGTTTAGTATTTTAATCATTTCAAAAATTATCTAAATTTTTATTATTTTAATTAATTATTTATTTTAATATTTTACTATATTGTAAAGCATTCTTTAAAATTTTGACTGCATTATTAATTACTACTTTCAAATTACTTTTAAAAAAATTTAAACAAAGCAATGACCAGAAATTCACAAAATTCTAAAATCTGCATAATCTTTGGTTCCAAGCTGTGCAGATTTGAGGGAGTTTACTGCATTTAAATGGCCTGAGCTGTGTTCCAGTTTATACAATTATGCTTCATCCTGCAAGATAAATCTATTTCTGAAAATGAGATAAAAGTTAATTTTCTCCATCCACCCTAACCAGCTCATTCTTTTTTACGCTACCATACCTGATATATGGATGTACCTCATGTTCTGTGGATTTCATCTGATGTCATTTGTAAAGTGATCCCAACTGGTCATACATATACTCTGCCAGTAGATAAAAAAAATGGAAAAATGTTTAAAGATTTTTTGCAATGAAGAAAAAATAGTCTAATTTATTTATAAATAAATAAATTGAAAATTTATTTTACTTTGTAAGTTGGACACACAAATCTTGCATATAAATCAGAAAATTGTATGTAATTGTATGTAAAAATGATATTGCCAATGTAACTTAATTTTTTCATCGCATATGTTCATGTGTTGTTTACATAAATTATGTTTTCAAACAAATTGTTATATTTTATCTGCATTTAAAAATGATTTATGCTAAATATTTATAAAGTGATATTAAAGAAATGTTAAGTACATATAAAATATTAAGTATTTATCAACAATTAAATATGTCTAATAAAAAGGCAGCCATCTTAAATAAAAAAATAAATCAGTTCATAAAATATTTGAATATTTTATTTATATTTACATATAAGAAATATTTGTGTCCGATATGCCTCATAATGTAAAATAAAATTTCAATTTATGGGTCATTCCATGTCAAATCAACGAAGAAAAATATACTTTTGAGATTGACATCCAGTAATTTTAATGAAATTCATAGGATTGTTTCTACTTATGTAATAATGCAATAAAATATTTTTTGTAGATTTTTTGCAGCCTTTTTTTAGGAGGGAGGGCTTCATGAAAAAGTGGAAAACACGTAAAAAATGACATTCTGGTAGTTACAAAAATACAATTTTCTCAACTCCTATGATAGGTATAGAATTTATCTTGATGTTGTTTTGAAGGTCTTTGTGTGGGCTTTCATATGACATATCACTTGACAGGATTTATTAAATTTAATATTTCAAGGTCATCAAATATTGTCTTTGACCTTGAAAATATTAAA
This sequence comes from Maratus speculifer, assembly GCA_964019185.1. Classification (NCBI taxonomy): domain Eukaryota; kingdom Metazoa; phylum Arthropoda; class Arachnida; order Araneae; family Salticidae; genus Maratus; species Maratus speculifer. The sequence continues at coordinate 10,267,388 of OZ025298.1, read as the reverse complement.
AAGTCCATTTTTGAAAAATCTGAAAAAAATATATTTTTTACTTCTTAATATGACAGACATTCTGTAAAAATTTCATATTGGGATTGCAATGGGATCACATAAAAATTAAATAAGAAACAACTTACATTATAGGTAACTGTCATTTGTAGCTTTGTGTTGTGGTCATTCTAGTCCTCACTGTTTGATTGCAGTTATTCAGACGAATATTGCAATACTATATTTTGCAATTAAATGGGCTTAAATTAATTCATTTTATCTGCTTAGCATTCTGCAACTTTTGTAATATTTGTATGAAGTATTCAGTAAAAATAAAAGTAAATTTTACTTAATAAGATGATTTTTTTTTAACAACTTCTTCACAGTTATGTCAAGTGTAATGTCTCCCTTAGAACAAAACCACATGGCCCCATATGGGGAACTATCATTTAAGTGTTGCTTAAAAATAAAGATTTTCTTGCACAGAAACAACATACTTAATCTCAGAATAATTCTTATTGTACAAAACTTTAAAAAATTAAAAGATATTAAAAAAAGTTTTGTATGAAAAATATATGTTTATTTTAAATTTCTTGTAACAAAGTAAAAAAATTAAACATGACTTTTGTTAAAATTGAAAATATACTAGAGTAGCGGTTCCCAAACTGTGGGTTGTGACCAGGGTTGGGTTTCTGACGTCAGGAACGGGTTTTTGACATGACAAGTGTGAAAAACTGGATTAAACTGTCAAAAACTGGTTTAAACCGTCAAAAACTGGCTTAAACCGTCAAAAATGTGTAATGCGCTTTAAACATTTTAAGAATAAGAGAGAAACATTGAGTAATTTTTTATTTAAAATTAATTATCTGTAAATTTCTATAATTTAATTACAAAAAAAATTAAATTACTTTAATTGCAATAAAACATTGTTTTTTAGAATGTTCAAACAGAAGAAAATGATTTTGTACAGTTAATAATCTGGACCAATTTTACCCTATCCTATAGCACTTAACCAATTTAGCACATTTATTTACACCCAAATGGTTTATGAGTTTAAAGTGTATAAAGCCAAAGTTACAAAATACTCTCTCAATTGGCGCTGAGCTAGCAGGGCTTGATAGCAGAAACATTGGTAGCAAAGCAAGTTTGGAGGCAGGCCAAATTTTCAGATTTATGACAATTTTTTTTTCCGGAAAATGATAATATGCAATACAGTAAAAGAGAATTTTTAATATTACATCTAATATTGTATATTTGAGACAGATGTTTAATGTGAAATTTTACAGATCAGTGTAGTATTTGAGGTTTCTGACGAGGTTTTTGCCATGATGGTTTAAACCACGGTTTTAACCGGATAAAACCGCACACTGTCAAAAACTTGCCAACCCTGGTTGTCACCCACTGATGGTCCGTGGCTGTTGTTTTGATGGGTCGCGAAACAATGTAGGTTTGTCAAAAAATATATCTTTTATGTCATCTGTTAAAAAAGATATGACAATTTCAACAGGAAATGATATTTCAAGGGAACATCCTTAATTTCCTTCTCGATTAATATGCGAACAGAATATCCAGAAATATTTAAATCAGTTTTGGGTTAAAATCAACACTTCATGCTTATGAAAACATGTTTTTTTTAGTTTGCTGTTTTTGAAAGACAAGTACTGAGATAAACTGTGTGTTAATACATGTTCCCACATTGGTAACTACCAGTGTCAAAAATCTCATTCATTATAAAGTTATATTTTCATATTAATTAAACATATTTTCTACTATCTTGGTAGTTTGTACATTGTTTTAATTACTATTCACTTACACACATTGGGATTACCGATTCTTGTTTTTGTTGATAATGTATCTTCCGTATGAAATTTTATGCTTTTCGTAGGATAGGGTAGCCGAGATCAAACAAAAATTGCTAAACTGATATACAACTTTTTCTTGGGTGGGTCACGAAATTTTTTTTTTTTTTAACTGAAAGGTGGGCCTCGAAATTTTTTTTCATTGAAAGGTGGGTCACGTACCAAGAAAGTTTGAGAACCGCTGTACTAAAGCATTTTTATTTAAAAGTATTTAATGCCATTGCTTTGTTTTGAATGTGAATAAAATTTTTCAACTTAAAAAAAAGAATGAAAAAAGCACTGAAAAAATAAAATGGATATGGATAACAATAACTTTTCCCTAAATACTGAGACTGTTAAAAATATTGATTTGTGGACCAAAACAGTCTTAACATCTTCTTAGGCATGCAAAGCCTGAGCCCCAAATTTTAGTTCCCCCTCCCCCCCTCCAAAAAAAAATATAATTTTGTTATATGTACAGATTATTTGTTGATACCTAATCAATCGGCAGATGATTTAAGTAAGGCAAGATACATTAGGAGCCTCCAATCATGGTTATACCTACCCTTCCCCCCCACTCCCTTAACTTACTTTCAAGCCAAGCTTTGAATTAAATATATTGGTACCCAAAAAGTCATTATTTTACAAAGTTGTTTGAAGCTGATTTAATATTTTGCTTGAATTTATGTATACAAATTTGCTATACCCAAACTAACTACACACTATGCTATACACTGACACTAAATCAAATTAAATCTAAATTATTTAAAATTATCATATGATATCAAATTTTTTAAATCAAAGTAAGATAAATAGAAGTAGTAATGTATTGTTTTCAAATGATCTCTTGTAATACAAACAATTATTTTAATGCTTGTTTGGGGATTTCCAAAGCCATTTGTATAAAGTTGCTTTTTTCAGCATTTATTTTTATTATTTATTTTTTAGTTTGTGATAAATAAAATATATTTGCACCCAAAAAGCCATTTTTTTTTTTTTCAGTCTTTCAGTTTATGCATAATTTTAAAGAAAACTGATTGTTTAACTGCTATGCCTTTTTCAAAAAATGAGATTTGAAAATTATTTTTCTTACAAAATTCTTTTGTAGAAACAAACTTTAGGCAATTTTGAAAAGTCTTAAATTAAAATATGATCATCAAACCTTTTTTTTTCCTTATATCTTCATCCTTTTGTGTACATTTTAATGCAAATTTCAACTTAATATGTTTATAAATAGTAAAACTATGATTTTTTTTTAAAAACAATGTTTTTTAAATACAGTTGAACCTCGAAAATCCAGACCTCCAAATTCCGGAAATCTCTAAAATCCAGACATTTTTCGATTTCAGTTTTATTAATTTTTAAAGTAAGACATAGCTGTAATTTTCATCAACTGCAGTTAAATTCTGATAACTATACTAAAAAAATATATATAGATATATTCTGGTTAATATTATAATGACTTGCCGTTAATTAAAGACTTTATTATTACAAAAATTAAAAAGTTAAAAAGCGTTCAACAAAATTTACAGTAATGAATCATGATGAAATGAATGCATCGTTGAATTAATCATGAATTTTGATACTTGAAAAAATTGGGGTTAAAAAAAAAAAAAAAAACGTAAATTCAGTCGAAAAAATGCAGAAAAAACGGAGAAATTTGTAAAAAAAAAAAAGCCAAAACAAGCATGAAATCAATTAAAAAATCTTGAAAAAACGCACATTTCATCAAAGATTCATGATTCATTCATTTCATAATGATTCGTCTCACTCTCAATCGCCTTTGAGAATCGGGAGGGAGGGCGCTTTCTCGGGATTTTTTGAAAATTTCAAATTCTTTATAAAGTGGGGAGGGGGCGTTTGATCGGGAGGAGCGGATTAACGGTATTTTACGGTATTATGTAGCCATAAAAAAAAAAGATTTTTTAATAAACCTCCAAAATCCGGAAAATTCAAAAATCCGGAATCGCCGCGGTCCCAACGGTTCCAGATTTTCGAGGTTCAACTGTACGGATCTTTTGAAGTGCCACTTATGCACCTTTTCTGTTTATTTCAGTATTTTTTTTTCTGCAAAAAATACTTGAGATATTGAAGTATTATTTTAGATTGTTAATAAGGGTGGTAAAAGAAACAATTACAAAATTTTTTATCAAACTCTGAGACCATGGGTTTCATGGTCTGGATGAAGTGATATGGAATGATTCAATGATATATATTTTTTAATGTGATCCCATTGCAATCCCAATATGAAATTTTTACAGAATGTCTGTCATATTAAGAAGTAAAAAATATATTTTTTTCAGATTTTTCAAAAATGGACTTTTTAATATTTTCAAGGTCAAAGACAATATTTGATGACCTTGAAATATTAAATTTAATAAATCCTGTCAAGTGATATGTCATATGAAAGCCCACACAAAGACCTTCAAAACAACATCAAGATAAATTCTATACCTATCATAGGAGTTGAGAAAATTGTATTTTTGTAACTACCAGAATGTCATTTTTTACGTGTTTTCCACTTTTTCATGAAGCCCTCCCTCCTAAAAAAAGGCTGCAAAAAATCTACAAAAAATATTTTATTGCATTATTACATAAGTAGAAACAATCCTGAGAATTTCATAAAAATTGGAGATGGTCAGGTTGTGGGCCTCGTTGATTTGACATGGAATGACCCTTATGTATTTGAAAATAAATTACAATTGATCTTGTAATATTATAAAAGGATCTATAATGTTTATAAGGTATATGTTTCTGAATTATCGAATAATAATAGCCAACTTTTTATTTCTCATTTTTTTTATTCTAATCTGATATATTTAGAAAATCATAAGCATCATCACATCAGATATAAAATTATTTAAAAAATACATTGTATCATGCTGCTTATTTTCATAAATAAATAAATCTGATTGAAATTAATTCCAAAGAGCATAAAACTTTCTAAGTGTATCAGTAGAGGATGGCATAAAGACTGAAAACAGTGTTGATTTTTTTTTACCTGTTAAATATCTTATTTAAATTATGTTAAGACTGCAAATTCTAGGTAATTTAAGTAATGCTTTTATTATTATTATGTTTTTTTTTTTTTTTTACTGTTGTCATATCTTAAAGAAATAGAGCAAAAATTGTAATTAAAAAAAATAATAATAAATTTAATAATTTGTTTTCTATCAATTATGAATCAAGTTGTAAAATTTCCATGATCAAGACTGCCCACCAAATAAGTGTAGTGACAGAAATGTTTTGGAACCACATGATTTGAGAGTCATGAAATAAAGGATCATTTTTAAGTGGAATCTTCACTCATATAAAAATCATCCACTCCATAATGTTAAACAAAGAGCAGGTTGATTTTGAATTTTTTGTTTAAAGGGCATAGCTGGGTAAAATATGCCCTTGACTCAACCACGTCGAGTCTTACATGAATCGATAACCCTTAAAAAGAAATGCATTTCTCCCCAGTTTTAAGCTTATATCTCAAGTCCATTGGGGGTTATGACCCTTAATGGCCACATTAAAAAAGGGCGCATTGTGCCGAAACGACTAGTCAAATTTCAACGGGCAAGTGTGTGTGGGGGGGGGGGGGGGATTTATAATATTATTATACAATACTGGATAATTTTTTCAGAATTTTTTCAACAAAAGTACGAGTTCTATAAAATTTTTCTTCTTTTAATTGAACATTTTAATTAAGAATCGATTAAAATTTTTCAGTGACCACCTTAATTTTTTGCCTAAAATACTACAAGATATGATCCATATTTTGTATCAGTTTCAACTTTCTGCATGTGGTGCAACATATAAAAAATATATATATGTAAACATATTCCGATAGTTGGGAGGTGTCTTGCACCAATCACACATTTATTTGTAAATAAAGTGCATTTGATACTAGTTTCAAGTCATCGCAGGGTGTATAGAAAATTGCAGAATATATTAATCATTGAATTCATAGCAAGCTGATTGTTATCATTAATTACCAAAAAAAAAAAAAACTATAAAAATGCAATAATTTTGATTGTTTTCACTGCTTTTACAAATCAAAGGCTGGCTGATAGCGTGTAATGATTTTGTTTTACAGTTTATTTTGGTGGTTTCTATCCTTCAAATGAATAGCGTCAACAGCATAGCTTCATTCGTAAACTGTACATAATATTGAATATTCACTAGAGATCTGCACGGGCCAATGTCCATTAATAGCATTCGGGCTAGGCTTGGGCCTTACTCCTGAAGACTTGGACGAACCGGGCTTGGTCCCTGATCTTTTCAAGCTGGAAATGTCTCGAGTCATAATTTTTTTCTGGAGTATCAGGCCGGGTCAAACCTGACTTATTTTTTCCATATGAAACTGAGACTGAATTCACTCTTCCTAGTCTTCATGGACTAAAATAGTCATTTCTTGTTGAATCATATCGCATGAAAATCCTTTTCTTGATGTAGCGAAGTCTGTTCATAAATCAGTAAAATTTGGCTTGGTCCAAAAATTTTTCCAAAAAAGGCATATACTTTTAAGTTGTCATTATTCTACAATTAAACATTATAATTTATTCTTTTTAAAGAATCGTAGATTACTAGGCTTATTAAAATAGTTATACACATAAGAAAAAAAAAAAAAAATGAAGGAATTTTTTCTAAAACTGAAAACTGCAATTTTCTTTTAAACTGTTCATCCGTGCAAAATGAATACAATAATATGCATTAAGCATTTACACCTGCTAAAAAGGGAACATTTTTTTTTCTTTCCAGTGCGATTCCGTCCTAAAAGATTTTACTTTTACCATACACCATTTTTTTAGATTTTTATGTCTCTATTACATGGAATATGGATTAATAATACTAATGATAACTGAAACATTTACACACAACAAACAAGGGTTCATTAAAAGCGTAAATATCACAGCCTACGACACTTCTGCATAAATAGAGATTATAAACATAGGGAAAAAAAAGTTTTTTTTTTTTGGTCTGAACTCTTTTGTAAGAGTAAAGATCAGTGTTCTGTAGAAATTCACTCGGGCCAGTCTGGGTTTAGGCCGAATTTTTAACCTTTTTTTTTTCTGGGTCGGGCTTTGGCTGAAATTTTAACTTTAATCACAGGCCAGGCCAATATTTTTTTTGCTCGGATCGGGCCGAATTTTTTTCTATGGATTGGGCCAGGCTTGGGCCTGGAAGTTTTGGCTCATGCAGACCTCTAACATACGCAACTCGTAACACCAACCTCCTCCTCCTCCTCCTCCTTGAAATAAGTTTATAACTTTTTTTGTATGATGTATCTAGTGTAGAAAATTGAAACTTTCATTAAACATACATCTTCTTTGACAGCGAGGAAGATAGATTGCTAATTGTTTTCTAAAAGCAGTGAAAAGAGTCAATATTATTGCATTTTTTATATAAAAAAATATTTATTTGTAGTTTACGATAACAATCAGCCATGAATTCAATGATTAATATATTCTGCAATTTCTATGTACCCTGCGATGATTTGAAACTAGTATCAAATGAACTTAATTTATAAATAGATATGAGATAGGTGTGAGACACCCCTCCCTTTCCCGGAATCGGTTTTTAATTTTTTCACATGTTGCACCACATGTAGGAAGTTGAAACTGATACAAAATATGGATCATATCTCATAATATTTTAGGAAAAAAAAAAAAAAAAAAAAAAAAAAAAAAAGTGGTCACTCAAATATTTTAATTGAACTCGTACTTTTGTTGAAAAAATTCTGAAAAAAATTATCCAGTATTATACATCCCCCCCCCTTTTTTTTTTCCTTTGAAGTCCGAGGCACGATCTGCCCTTTTTCACAACGGGCATTGAGGGTCATAACCCCCCATGGTCTTGAGATATAAGCAGTGACAGAAATTGGGAGATAAAAGGCAAGCGTCAAATGACGACTACTGTAAAAACCTTAGGCGTCGAATTAAGATTTTTAGTTGCTGTTTCTAAAATTCATATTAATATTACTGTAATACTGCATATAATTTTGGAGTGATTTGGAGTAAAAGAATAATTTTGAAATTCGCGTCAAATTTTCTTTAAGGTTACTACAGAGACAAGAAAAAAATCCACTCCCAATATTTTTTTTTTATTGGAGGGGGGGGGGGGGGGGTCACACCACTTTTACGAATTTTGCGTCTTTTGCTATCTTTCGGCACAATTTGCCGTTTTCTCGCAATCTTTCGACGAAATTTGCAGTTCTTTTTTGCGATCTTTCAACGCAACTGGCCGTTTTTTTCGTGATCTTTTGACAAAACTTGCTGGTTTTTTCACAATCTTTTGATGAAACTTGCTGGTTTTTTTCGCGATTTTTTTAAATATTTTGCCTTTTTCGCGATCTTTTGCCAAACTTTGTCGTGTTTTTTCGCAATCATTTGGCGAAACTTGCCGTATTTTCGATCTTTTGACAAGCCCTGACATGTTTTTTTGCGATTTGTTGACGAAATTGGCAGTATTTTTTCGCAATCTCTCAATTTTTCTGCAGGGCTGGGAACACCCCACCCCCATTAAATATGTGTTTTTTTTTCACAACCCTTTGGCAAAAATTACTGATTATTTGGGATTCCTTGAAGAAATTTGCGTTTTTCGCAAGCCTTTGATGGAATTAACAGATTTTATTGCGATCCTATGACAAGATTCTTATTTTTTTCTGTAATTCTTTGACAAAATTAGCTTTTTCTAAAGATTCTGTGACGAAATTAAGATTTGTTTTCACGATCCTTCATAGAAAATTACATTTTTTTGCGATTCTATAACAAAGTTCGTCTTTTTCCCATGATTTTTTTTTACGAAATTAACTTTTTTTGCGATTATTTTATGGAATTCGCATTTTTCTTGCAATTCTTTAACAAAATTTGCATCTCTATTTGCAATACTTTGTAGAAATTTGCCTCTTTTTTTACGCTATCGTATAAAAAACTTTTGCTTTTTTGTTATTTTCTGAAAAGAAAAAAAAAAATGTTTTTTTCTCCCATCTTTTGCCGAAAGTGGCGATTACTTATACGAGCAATTGATGAATTTTTTTTTTTTTTTTTTTTGCGACTATTTCTCGAAATTCGTGATGTTTTTTTAGTTTTAATTTTTCAGACTAGACCATTTTTTTTTTTTAATTTTCGGAGCTGAATGTCTAAAAAATTTTTTAAAAAGCTAGGCGTCAAATTTGACGACCAAGAATAATTTTCTAGTCGTCAAATTCAATTTTTTAGTTGCATTTGACGACTAACGACTGCTAATTTCTAACACTGGATATAAGCATGAAAGTGGGGAGAAATACATTTCTTTTTAAGGGCTATCGATTCATGTAGGACTTGGTGTGATTGACTCAAGAGCATATTTTACTATAAGAAACCCGGCTATATATTTTTAAAACTTTTTTTTTCATAGGATAACTGAATTTAATTGAATATTCATATAATATGACTATTTTTTACTTTTTCCATCTTTGTTACAGATTTTTTATTTTAAAAAAGGTAATTTTAGTTTCAAAATCAGTTCTGAAATTGAAAGTACCTTAAAAAAAAAAAAAAAAAAAAAAAAAAATAATCTGCCACTGAAATTAAAGAAATAAAAGATAGTCATATTAAAAATGGACCTCAGCTGTCTCCTGCCGAAAAAAAGTAAAAAATAAAAATAAAAAAGAAATTGTATAAAAATATTCAAATTTAAACAAGAAATTTGAAAACAAATTTTTCATTGGTTTAACATTATGGAGCAGTGTTTTTAAATGAGTGAAGAGTCCCGTTAAGACAAATTTGGAATGCCTAGTAGAGTATTTTTGACTGTTTTTGCTTTTATATATCTATTTATGTATTAATTACTATTTATTTTTATAACAAAACTTCTGATAAAATTCTATATTGGCTAAAATTTTATTAATTGTGATGCAATTTTATTTAGGCTGTTAAGCATGATAATGAAAATAGAAGCATCAGTAGAAGCCCAAGTAAAGAAAATAACAGGAGTGATGGGAATGGAAGTCCTCATAGTATCAGCAGAAGCAAGTCACGTTGAATGGGGAATGCGAAATTTCCTAATTTGTTTTATTTTTTATTATTATGATGCATGTTCTAATGGCACCTTAAATAAAGTTTGGATATGGCAAATTTTATTTTATCTAGTGTTTGGTTTTTTTCTTCCCTTTTCAAATTGTTTTCTAAAACTTTTCTTTGTTGTGGTTTTTATAACATAATTGAATTGCTTGTATCATCCTCATCTTCAGTGCACAATCTCAATTGGATTGAACAGAAAATTATTTAATCGTGCGTGTATTTGTTTTTCAAAGTAGGAAGAATTTTTTTTTTTTTTTTTTTTTTTAAACCCAGTAATTGCAGATTTTTTCAGTATTTATTCATACCTACACTTTAAAACATTAACAAATGTTTCTTATATTACACTAACATCATATTCTCCTAGTTCATCATGTACATAAATGGCTTTCATGTATTATTTGGCAAAAAAAAGCAAACATTTATATTAAATATCATATCAAGTAACACTGTAACTTGAGTGATTTGTATTTTCTGTCCTTCATCTGCCAATATTTTTATTTATTGAATTATAGATTATGTTTATTATGCAAAACCTATTCTATTTTTTATTACAACTAAGCTCATTTTTTTATATTTAAATTGCTATAAATATTCCATTGTGATGTTATGAATATTCCATGAAACTTTTTCTTTGCACATTGTATTTTGTCATTGAATATATAAATTAATAGGTTTTATAGTATTGAAAAAGAAAACATAAGTATGATTTTGAAAGCTCATTAGTTATCTTTTATAGTATTTTTAATGGAAGACTTCTTATATTCTTCCCTTCCAATGATTGAGAAAAGGCATTTTTATTGGAAAAGATTTTTAGTTAATATAAAGTTTAAGATTCAACCCACTCACCATGTTAATGGACATTTTGTTTTAAAATATCTTCAAGAATTGTTGACTTTTCATTGGTGTCTTTGGTATTGTAGTTTAACAATTCATGTATTTCCTGTATGTTAAATAGATATATTCAGGGATGCCACTTTTCTGCCAAAAGGCGGATTTCCGCTTTTTTTAATTTTTAAGAATTCACGATTTTTGTTAAGCGATCATGAAATAAAATAACGATATTCATCGAACGATTGCAAAATAAAACAGCTATTTTCGCTAAAATATCGCAAAATACAACAGCCTTTTCGTCAAGCAATCGCGAAATATAGCAGCGATTTTCGCTAAAAGATAGCAAAATATAACAGCGATTTTCGTTTAAAAGATCGAAAAAAAACCCGGATATTTTCATCAAATGCCCGCAATATAAAGCAGCAGTTTTCATCAAACGATCGTGAAACAAAGTGGTGATTTTTGTGAAACAAATCACAATGTGAAACGGCGATTTTCATAAAAAAAAGTCACAATATAAAGCGTCGATTTCCGTCACAAGATCGTGATGTAAAACGGCGATTTCTGTCACTCGATCACGAAATAAAGCAGCAATTTTTGTCAAACGATCGCGAAACGAAACTGCTTTTTGTGAAACGATCGCAATGTGAAACGGCGATTTTTGTCAAAGGATCGTGATGTGGAACGATGATTTTCGTCTAACTATCATGATGTGAAACGGTGATTTTCGACAAACGATCCCTAAATAAAATGGCCATTTTCGTCAAACGATCGCGATGTAAAACTTTGATTTTTGTGAAACTATCGTAATGTGAAACGGCGATTTTCGTCAAACGATCGCGATGTAGAACGATGATTTTCGTCAAACGGTCGCTGCATAAAATGGCGATTTTTGTCAAACGATCATGAAATAAAACAGCTATTTTCGTCCAAAAAAAAAAAAAAAAAAGTCCTGCAAAATTTTGCTATTCACTCGTGGAATAATCATCGAATCTATTGCTGAGTTACTTGAATTGGTTTAAAATGATGCGATACATAAAATTCCTCACTGAACCTGCTGCTGATTTACCTTAATTGATGTAAAATGCTGTGAACTAAAAAAAAAAAAAAAAAATCAATTTTACTTACTCTTATAAATTAAAAGTTTACAACAAAAATAAAAGCTGTAATTCTTTATTTAGTTTATTATAAACAATAAAATTTACAAAATTCACACATAAATGTTGTGAAAAAAGTCGTAAATTTTACTTTACGCATAATTTCCTCTTTTTTGCTGTTTTCTGAGTGGCATCCCTGTATATTCAAGTGGATCAAACTTAGATCTGAACTAACCCTTTTTTCCCCATGAAATTTACTTTCAATATACATGAAGAATGTAATAAAATACATTACAGTATAAATCCATTATGATTGGAACCGAGATAAAGCCAGATTTTTGAAAATTCTGGATTTCTGAAGAAATATCAGAAATATTTCTGATATTTTATGTCTGTTATTCATAATTCGTAACAAAATAATTATGTGACCAGAGGAAAAATAAAAGTAGATATTTAAAAACATCTTACTTTAAATGATATATTCCATGTTACAATAATAATTTAAAACTAATATTAATAAACAATTAAGTCATTTCTTTCTCGTTTAACATTTCATGTTATTTGCTTCAATTTTTTTTTCCTTTTTTTAACAAGTTTTTCTTGTATGTTAAACAAGTAAAGAATACCTATTTTGTAAATGCAATTTTGTTTTTCTAAAGGGAATAATTAATTTTTTAGTCAAATTTCTGAATTTTTTTTGTGACATCTTTTTTTTTGTTGGCTCTTCAGTCTCATCTTTTAAGCTGCTACTAGGGGTTGTGCAAATACAATATTATCAACTATTCAGTAATTTTTGGACCACCCTCTATCCTCCTTCCAATATCATAAGTTATCATCCCTTCTTGAAACACCACTCCCTAGTAATAATATCATTGTCAAAGTGTAAAGTTTTTGTAATTTTTAGTATTTATTTTTTTTTGTTTGGCGTGGTATACAAAACTGGTTACATTTATGTTTCATATATTTTATTTGTTCAGATAGAGAGAAGTCAATAAAATATTGCTTTATATCAAATAACACTTGAAAGAAATAGTTACTAATTAAAAGTGTTTTATAATAGCTATTTGTTACATAATGCATTCAAAAGTAATAAAGTCTTGTCGCACTTGCTCTGAATAGAGGAGGAATGGAGGACAGATAGAAGTTAAAATCAACAAAAGAAGAGAACAACATTTTTTTTCTCTTTATGTATTAATAAACACAAACATCATTTCAAATATACTTCACATATGGTTTCTTAAACTGTGATTATATATACACATATGAAATTGAATAGGAATGTCAAACATTGGGGTATTCGATATTTTAGAATTAAATAATTTTATAATTTACTGATTTTAATGACTTTTATTTTTATAAAAATAAACAACTGACTTTAAAAAAAGATAACATACTATTTTAAATCAAAGAGACCATGTTACAAATAAAAAGATAATTTTGATTGGATCAAAAATAATATAATATCAAAATACTACCTTCTCCCTTCTTTTTAGAGATATCTTAACATATCATGTGCCAGGACCCCCCCCCCCCCCCTAAGATGAAAAAATTATACAATGTGTGTCAAAAATTTAAGTACAATAGCAATTTTAAAATAAAACTTTATATATTCACTTTATTTCAATATCTGTCTTGTACATGTTAATAATATCTATTTTAATACTGTATTCATTGAAGTTAACTTTTAAATTTTAATTCAAACCATGGAGTTTAAGAATAGAAAAAAAATAATCATGTCAAAAGTTTAAGCACAAAATCGTTTTTATGCAAATTTTATAATCTGACGTGCAAGCGGCTGCGCTCACAATTTCTTGGTGTATCAGAAGCAGTCAGTTGTTGTTTTTGAGTTAGTACAAAATGCCTAAGTCAAAAGACTTTTCAGAGAAGGAGGTGATAAAAATCTAAAGTATGAGAGCAAAATGTAAGCCAGTTTCTGAAATTGCAAGTGTATTAAAAAGATCAAAATAAGGTATTCATCAAATTTTGGCTCATGGTAATGATTTCAAACAAAAATTTCATTCTGGACAGCTGCAAGTAACTATAGTCCATTTACTTAATGGAGGCGGTTCATTTACCCCACTGGCTTTGCTTGCTATAGTGAAAATCAGCGTTTTACTGCCTCTTTTCGTTTTTCCCACTGCAGTTCCGCTCTGACAGTTCGGTCAGTCAGGAGTCGCGAGGAAACATTCATTTTTTGGTGTCAATTTCTCTGTTAAATTTTGTGCATTAGCACAGGTCTTACCCAGGTTTGAGTGATGTTTATTTAATGGATATGCAGTGCTGTAATTGAGTGGGAACTCTGTTCCCAGAAATATTTGGTTTATTACTGTAAAAAAAAAATTGAAATATCGCGCACGAGCGTTAGCTTTTCTTTTCTTCATTGTTGTTATTTATTATGATGATAATTATCAAGTTTATTGATACTGGAGACTAGAGAAGAGCCTAAAGAGTTAAAAAAAAAACTATAGAGCTATAACTAGAATAAATAATTATGATTGTTAAATTTAACCATTATAGTAATGTTTCTGTCTTGAAAAAAGTCAGTTTTTGTCTAAATGTTTTAAATTTAATTTTGGCTAAGTGAAAACCTGATACCATCAACATCTACTCTAAGAAAATATAAATTCCCAAAAATATTTTTTTCCAACTACAGCACTGTGAATATACATTGTGAAATTTATCCTACATTTATTTTCTAAACACCATTAAGCTTGATTTTTTTCGATACATTTAATATTTACTTTTAAAATATCATCCTATGAGATATCTTTTATTTTTTCATTCAAAGGAAGTGTAAATGAACAACATGAGTTTAATCAATCAATTTTATTATTTATAGAGTTTGTAGATAAATAATTTTTTCCTTGTCTATAGCTCCCTCACTCCAACCCCCGTTTCCTCTTTGAAAAAAAATTCTAAACTTTATGCATTTATAGCTAAATTTTTAATGCAGAATCAATAATTATGTGAACAATATCAACTTAGAACAGTCAGTGAAAGATAACTTGCTTACTTTAAGTAAACTTTTATTTACAACTTAATCATTAATATTTCTTTTTGGTTTTGACTTAAGTCAGTTTAAACTAAACAACTGGTCAGAGAACAAAAAAGCGCATGAGCATATACTTATATTAAAATTTGTAATAAAATAATTATTTTGTATTTATACTTTTATTGTATAAACAGGGATGCCACTTTTCTGCCAAATGACGGATTTCTGCTTTTTTTAATTTTTAAGAATTTACGATTTTTCGTTAAGCGATCATGAAATAAAATAATGATTTTCGTCAAAAGATTTCGAAATATAACAGCAATTTTCGTCAAACGATCGCAAAATATAACAGCGATTTTCGTTAAAAGATTGTGAAATATAACAGCGATTTCCGTTAAAAGATCGTGAAATACAATGGTGATTTTTGTCAAAGAATCGCAAAATAAAACGATCGTGAAACAAAACGGTGATTTTTGTGAAACGATCGCAATGCGAAACGGAGATTTTTGTCAAATGATCGCGATGTGAAACAGCAATTTTCGACGAACGATTGCGATGTATAACAGTGATTTGCGTCAAACGATCGCGAAATAAAACGGCGATTTTTGTCAAATGATTGCAATGTAAAACGACGATTTTCGTCAAACGACCGCAAAATAAACTATTTTTGTCCAAAAAAAAAAAAAAAAAAAAAAAATCGTGAACCCCCCTACGCACACACACACACACACAAAAAAAAAAAGCCTTGCAAATTTTTGTTTTTTATTCCTGGAATAATCATCAAATCTATTGCTGAGCTACTTAAATTGATTTAAAATGATGCGATACATAAAATTCCTCACTGAATCTGTTGCTGGGTTACCTTAATTGCTGTAAAATACTGAAAACTGAAGAAAAATCATTTTTATTCACTCTTATAATATAAAAGTTTACAAAAAAAGCTGTAATTCCTTATTTAGTTTATTATAAACAATATAGTTTACAAAACTCACGCATAAATGTTGTGAAATATGTCGCAAATTTTACTTTACGCATAATTTCCTCTTTTTTGCTATTTTCTGAGTGGCATCCCTGTATAAAGCATGAAATTTCAATGATACTTGGTTCTGAATCCTTTATTTTGTTTTTCGATTAATGCAAAACAAAAATCTTTATCCTTTTTCAAATAATAATCTTTAGTTTTATGGTAAATGGCGAATTCGCTAATCGGCAAAAGAAAAACTATGCAAAATGTGTTAATCAATTGTTGGAAAAACCTTGCTAAATTCGAGATTCAGCTTCAGTCTTAGCATTATTTATGATACAGATTACCTACATGTGCAATGTATGCCTTAGTGGGGTGTGCTTTCCATGTGTGTGTTCTTGGGGGAAGGTGATCTTTCTAAAAGACGCTAACTCACATTTACAGAAGGTTCAATGAGATCCACAAAGTATTCTGAACTATTAGGCAGACGAGCGCGTTTTGAATCAAACCCAACACCGACCTCCCGTCTACCAGCTTAGAGAGAAGAATATCTTGGCTATTGTTATAGCCCATTCACATGTTAAAAAATTTCAGCCTTTTGTGAAGAAGGGGAATGAGATGTAGAGAAATGGGAATTTGTGGAGCGTGATGTTGTGTGTAATTATGTGTAATTGTTTTGTGACTTTTCTTTTCTTTTTTTTTTTTTTTAGCCTTGAATAGAGCTTAGTTCTGAGCTGGACTTAGCTCTAAAAAGAACTATTTTTTATAAGTTTATTCTTTTTTATTTTATTTTAAATGTAAAAAGTGCCCTTTTCAAAATAGTAGCGCCCTGCCCCTTTTTAAACCTGGGGAAACTCTGTATTGATATATAAATTAAAGCAAGAAATTTGTAGAAAATGTCCCCATAGACTTAACTATAGAAAAATCCAAAATGCACTCGTCGGCCTAATAATTCAGAGAATTCTGTGGTTCTCTTTGAACTTTCCCATAAATGTGAGTTAAGTTCCTTTAGAAAGATCCCCTCCCCTGCACACACACACACGTGGAAAGGATTAATATGGGATTAAAGGATTCAGAATCAAGCATCATGGAAATTTTTATGCTTTATACAATAAAACTATAAATACAAAATTATTTTATTACAAATTTTATCGTAAATATATGCTCGTGTGCTTTTTTGTACCCTGACCTGTTGTTCAGTTTAAACTGACTTTAAAAAAAAAAAAAAAAAAGTTGTTAATAAAAGTTTACCTAAAGTAGGCAATTTATCTTTCACTGACTGTTCTAATTTGATATTGTCTCATATAATTATTGATTCTGCATCAAAAAATCAGCTATAAATACATAAAGCTTAGAATTTTTTTCCAAAGAGGAAGCAGATGGGGTGTGGGGTTGGAAGGGGAATAATTGACAAGGGGTAAAATTATCTACAAACTCTTTAATTAATAAAAGTTGATTTATTACACTCATGTTGTTCATTTACACTTCCTTTGAATGAAAAATTAAAAGATGTCTGATAGGATGATAATGGACCACTAGCATTTCTGACGTCAAAGAATGTCACAACAGATTTCAGCTAATCAGCTTCTCTATTTATCCCACAAGCGTTCACCAAAAGCCAATCAAATACCGCAACGCTTGTGGGAAACATTGGAAACTCCGCCCCGTGCTAGTGGTCAATTCAAAAGTAAATATTAAATGTATCGAAAAAAAAAATCAAGCATAATGATGTTTAGAAAAAAAAAAATATATATATATAGGATAAATTTCCCGATGTATATCCATTAATAAATATCACTCAAACCCGGGTAAAACCTGGGCTAATGCACAAAATTTAATGGAGCATGTGTCTTCGCGGCTCCTGACCGAACTGTCATAGCGGAACAGCAGTGGGAAAAAAGAAGGGCGGCGTGCGATTTACACCAAAGCAAGCAAGGCCAGTGGGGGAAATGAACTGCCTCCGTTATGTAAATGGACTATAGTTTGTTTGAAGATACCCGTATATGAAATTCGGCTTCAACTGCTAATTACTCCCTTTCACAAATAAAACATGCAGTTGGAGAACAAATATTGAAAAAACTGTTCATAAGAGTTTTGGAATTCAAATACATCAAATACCGTAAAATGGCTCGATTACCATGTCTCAAATGACGCCATAAAGAAGCTAGATTACAATGGGCCAAAGAGCATATGTCATTTGGTAAAAAGTGGCTGAATGTCATATTCAGTGAGAAAAAAAAAAATGGAACCTCAATGGCCCTGATGGGTTTAACATGGACAGGGCTGCCAGTTAGTCCCTATTTTCCTAAAAGGTCCCTATTTTTTTAACTTGGTCCTTAAAAGTTCCTTTTTCTAAATCCTTTATAAAATTTATCATGAAAATAAGATTTGTTAAAAATTTAATGCCCTAGATGGCAACACATAGCTAGTTATAGAAGAAAGGACCTATAATAGCACATTTTGAAGATGAATTAGGAACCAATAATATTATGTTACAAACATTTTGTGGTCTGTAGGAACTTTTCTTATTTTAACTATCTGATCTGTCTCATTTCACAATAATTTGCTTCTTAGTAATAGTTTTAAAAAAATAGCAGGGTTGCCAGTTAGTCTCTATTTCCCTAAAACAGGGATGTAAGACCTGCGCCAAACTGCTACAAAACAGCTATTTTTTTCAATTTTGCGCCAAACCTGCGTCAAAAGGCACTTAGTGCCAAAATGAAGTTTAGCGCGATTTCGTTGATCCAGGAAACAACAACAAATAACTTTTTATATGCTGTTAATTTCAACAAAAAACAAAGAAACATTGATAAAAATCTCGAAAAATGTGCAAATTTCGCCGAAAATTTTCAAAAAACATGCGAATTCGGTCACTAAAAACACGCGATGTTTTGCGGAGTTTTATCGTGGCTCCGCAAACGACTTCAAGTTGTTTTTTCCTCGAGTCAACCTACATTCATTTTCATCGCAGCCGATCGCAGAGTTCGGAGAAAGACGGCATATGACGTACAACGCGCGCGTTGGGGTGACGAATGAGAGCTGCCGTAATATGGTTATTCCCAACCAATGGGGGTTGGCCTCTTATGTATTGTACATATTTTCTGTAAATTAAAGTGGTGACAATGTTGCCAGATCGGGGATTTTGTCCCCAATTTGGGGAATTTTGAACCTCCAGGGGAATTTTGGGGACAAGTAATTTTTGGGGACATGTTTGGGGACAATGAACATTTTTGGGGAAAAACTTGGGGAACTGTTTTCCCAATTTCAGTTTTTACTTTCAGACGTTTTCCAGTACTGGATCTGTCTCAAATTCGGTTTTGATTTGGAAAACGAAAATAAAATACAGAAATAATAGATATAAATCATTATTTTTCATGGTCTTTCTTACCGTTTGCATGTACTACTGATTCATCACGATCTGCCTTGGACTATCCTCCACCTGAATTTTCAGATAAGTTAGTGAGATAGACTTTCCTGTCATCGCGATCGGACACAGAAGCACAGAAATACATTTCATTTAATAGTATAGATTTATACAACAAAAATAAAAACAATTTTATAACTTTTTTTTTTGTTGGTTAATGCTTGTGTAATTTGTGTTTCGTGGAATGCCAATAGAGATATTTGCAATTGCAAGACCTCCAATTGCATACTATTGCAGCAGCTCTTCTAGAACTTTTTATAAGAAACTTTAATGAAAACTCTGCGGTCTTAAACGACTTAGACCTTTACATCACTAAATCTTCAGGACGTGTCCGAAACGTTCATTTGATGTGCTTTTTAAAAATATTAAAAGCAGCTATATATCTTTTATTATTGACGAAATCACAGCGATTAATACAATATAGATGCTTTACATTAGATAAGTGCTTCAGAAGGAATGACAAAAATTAAAAATCAAGTTTTATAGCTAAGTCAGATAAATGCACCTAATGTTAACATCATCTTTGATTCATTCAAACCTCAACTAGAGATGGTGAAAACTTTGAAAAAGTTATTGGTATAAAAGATTGAGCGTAGATTGAGCTAATGTAAATATAGTCCAGCATCATCGTCTCGCAACAATTTAAATAACATGTGTAAAACGAGCTTATGTCGTTGTAAAATGTATTTCTTGTTCTGGTCAATTAGCTTTGAATATACATGCAGAATTCTGAACCTTTAAATGCTGAACCTTTTTTTTTTTTTTTTTTTTTTTTTTTGTAAATGGGAATTTTTTTCAAAAAATGCTTGATTTGGGGAAAAAATTGACTTTAACTTTGTTAAAAAAATTTTATAACGGAAAATTGAAAATTGAAAACTTGCCTTTTTGAGCACAAATTGCGTTGGGGACTTTTTCTGAAAAAAGGCCTGATTTGGGGAAATTTTCAGAAACTTTGGGGAAAAAGTCTTTCGACAATCTGGCAACACTGAGTGGTGATTATTTCTCTGCTCGGCTAATCCTGCTGATAGACGGCAAAACCGAAAGCAGAATGAAAGCGCGTACGAAGATCAGCTACATGTTTGTTAAACAATTACAAAATAAAAAAAGTAGAATTTTATAAAAGAAAATTGTTATTTCGTTGAAAAATGAACAAAACGCAGTCAAAGGGAAACAATATTGAATTCAGACACTTTTCTCCAAGAGGGACTTTTGTAGCTCCGGGGGGGGGGGGGGGAAAGCATAATAGAGAAGGAAATTGCACTTTCTGACCATTGAAAACCCAAAATTTCCGGGGGAGTATTTCCTTGCTCCGGGATGATCCCCCCCCCCCCCCCGGGCCACCACCTGAATTCAACACAAAAGGAAAAAACAGTAAATCTCGGGAAAAATGCTCGAATTTCGGCAAAAAAACACACTAATTTTGTCTAAGCATTTCAAAAAACATACGTGAATTTTGCCAAATGATCTCGAAAAAATAAAACGTGAATTTTGTGAAAGGTTCGCTAATTTCGTCGCTCAAATTTCACCAATAGATCGTGAAAAAACACTCGAATTTCATTAATAGATCATGAAAAACTATTGTTTATAGATCGCGAAAAGCATGCACATTTTATCGAAAAATCACGAAAAACACTCGAATTTCATCGCAGTGGTGATTCTCGTTCAAAATTTCCGAAATTTTAAATTTCGGTTGATCGCCGAAAAAAGCGCACATTTCGTCAATATTTCGTGGAAAAATAAAGATTTCATCAATGTTTTTGTCAACGAACTTTGTCAAAAGATCGCTGAAAAACGCGAATTTCCTCTGCGAATCGCGGAAAAAAACGGCAATTTCACCAAACAACGCAGATAAAACGCTAATTTCGTCTGAAGATCGCGGGAAAGCGTCGATTTTGTCTGAAGATTGGGAGGGGGGGGCGGTAACTCGCGGTATTCACTGTGCACAAAAAAACCGCGAAATTCCTATGCGAATCGCGGAAAAAACGGCAATTTCACCAAACATCGCAGATAAAACGCTGATTTCGTATGAAGACCGCGGGAAAACGCCGATTTCGTTAAAAGATTGCGGAAAAAAACGTCGTTTTCGATAAAAGATCGCTCAAAATATTTTGTCAAAAGATCATTGAAAAAAAGCCGATTTTATCATAAGATCATGGGAAAAACGCCGATTTCGTCAAAAGATCGCGGGGATAAAACGTCGTTTTTGAGAAAAAATTGCGTAAAAATGCAAATTTTGTTTAAAGATCGTCGAAAAAAACGCCGATTTCATAAAAAAAAATAAAAACACAGGAAAACGCCGTTTTCGTCAAAAGATTGCAATAAATCGCCGATTTTGCTAAAATACCGTATTTTCGGGCGTATGAGCCGCGGCGCATACGAGTTTAAAAGTATAAAATATTGTAGGTGCGGCTCTTACGCCGGGGCGGCGGGTACGATGATTTTTTTTTTTTTTTTTTTTTTTTTTGTCAAATGATTTTGACACTTTTTTTTCGTTTAATCAACAATTATATGCTCTCAAATTGGTATCAAAACATTTGAAAACGTCTCTCAACCGCAGGTGTCCGTGATGCGTTAGTTGTTTATTTTTAAACAATCAACATTATTCAAAAATAATGTTGGTCTCACCGGTTCTCATGTTAAAAATTATTATATTTTCCCCTCATCTATTAATGATTTTACCTGTAGGATATTGGAATGTACAGCACAGCTGTCACATTTTTTTCTTCTAATGATCCTCCTTCCAGTTAGAAAATAAAACTGCCCAAAGAGAGCTCAAATCCCGGTATAGAACTCTTTTGAAATAGACTTCCTATACATAGTAAAAACTTTAGAGAGCAAGATTTTTCTTTATTTTTTTCAATAACTCACTCTTTTTCTATCCGGCAAAAATAATCCAAACTTTGAAACCGGTCGAATCAGCAAGTTTTTTTTCCCCCAAATGAGTTAATTCAGGTGATAAACAACAAAAACGGGCCTGGCGAATAATAAAAAAATAATAAAAGGCCGACTTCCGTGATAAACATTTAAAAGAAGCCAATAGAATATAAACAATTTTCAATGCATATGACTTTGCAAGAATAAGTTTAAATGTGCTACACGAGTCGATGTTAACTTGGCAACTTTAAGGGCTATTTCACCCACGTGCAAACATCGGCTAACTAATGTTAATCTCAAAGAAAAAAAAAGTGTCATTCTCATTCCATTATTTTTAAATGATATTTTTTGCTTTGGATAACGGAAGTCAATCTCCACAAAGAGTCTTTACTTTTTCGATTTTGTTTACAGGTTTTTTTATTAGTATACTTTCACTTTCGAAACTGGTTCTAAAAGTCAAAGTATACCACTAAAAACATCTGTAAACGAAATCGAAAAGGTGTCTTCTTAGGGATCAACATCTCAGATATAAAATACAAAGAAATCATTTAAGCATATTAAAATGCAAACGCATTTGGAAAAAAAAAAAAAAAAAAAAAATCCATAGGATTAACATTAGCGAGTAGATGTTTTTACTTGAGTGAAGCAGTCCGATCTATAGGGGGGGGGGGGGGGGATCAGCTCGGTCCGGCCCATATAAAATAATAATAATAATTAATAAATAAAAATAACAATCCGGCACCCGGAAAATTTAAAATATCCGCATCATCCAAGTGAATTTTTTCAATAGATTAATTTTTACTATGATATGGTTAAAAATTGTTTCGTACGAAAAGTTCTGAACAAAACTACTTATTTTATCCTTTTTTTTCCTTTTACTATGTTTATTTTTAAAGAAGTGCCTAATAAAAGCACTCAAGTAAGTATTTATAACTATAAAGCAAACGTGCAATTTTGTTATCTCTTGTTTCTGCTAATAAAAAAAAAAGAGAGAGAGACAATGGTTATTTAAAGTCACCTTTTCTCCTCATCCTCTTCATGACTCAATGTGCGGACATGTTGCCCTTTGACCTTGATGCGTAAGTCGGCTAATATCGCATTGCTTCTGTTTTGTTTCTTTGAATACAGTAGAAAAAAAAAGAACGAAAATAGTTTTTTTTTACGCTAAGTGGATTTGTGGATTTTTTTTTTCTTTTCTTAATTTATATCTACATAATATAATCATCGAAATAACTTAAGATGAATATAAAGTCTAAATTTGAGCAAGAAATATTTAAACTTACAAAATTTTTGTAAATGAACAAGGATAGATGCGTATGTACCAAATAAAAAATAAACTAATCTACCACAAAAGGAATCATTAAATCAATTATCAATAGTTAAAATATTAAATAAAGATATGCAGGTATATATTTATATAAAGGAATTTGTAGTGCTGTAAGCTATTTAAGAATCGATTTTTTGCCGCAGGCATGATAAACAATTGTGGATTGTATTCGCTGTGGATAATGATTTGTAGTATTATACAATGGTTATATATATATATTTATTAATCAATTGTGGTTTAACATGTGTAATTTAATTTTAGCATATGTGCTGTGTTTCAATGTAATTCGTATTTTATTATTTACTTCACCAATTTACTTGATCGTCATTTCTTTACACTGAGGAAAAAGTTGCTTTTTTTGGGGGGGGGGGGGGGGCATGATATTGTTTTAAAATTATTTTTTAACAGATCTCGAAAATACGGTATCGCCGTGATCCCGCTGATTCTAAAATGTTGAGGTTCAACTGTATCATATTTTCGTTAAGAGGCTACTTCAGTCAAGCGACCCGCTCGTTAATGCTAATCCTATGGGAAACATTTATAAAGATATTTCGTTTGAATTTAAATATTTTTAAATGATTTTTGCACTGATTAACTCTGATAGATTTGTAGAAAGAACATTTTTCGCTTTTTGCTTACAGGTATTTTTCAATGAGGGCACTTTCATTTTGGGAGTCGGTTTCGAAAGTGAAAACAATCTTCAAAATCGAAAAAGTATAAAACGATCTGCATATAGATGGACTTGAACTATCCAATGCCCAAAAATCATTTAAAAATATTGAAATGCAAACACGATATCTTTATAAATTTCATCCATAGGATTAGCATTAAGGAGGTCTTTGTGTGTGACTGAAATAATATCTTAACTTAAAAAAAAAAAAAAAAAAAAAAATCCTACACTAAAATTAATTTGAAAAAGTCTTTGATCGAAAATCTGACGGATTTTTGCTGGAAAGAACTAGAACTTTGTGGTGTTAATAGTGTTATTTATGACGGCCGATTATCTGCAGGAGGGATATAGGCCCTAGGATAAGTGCCCTCCGTGGGGGGTCTTTCTAAGGGAACCTAAACCGCATTTACACAAGGATGACCAAGATTCGAAGAAAAGTTTAGAACTTTGTGGAAAGAACTAGAAGTCTGTGGAAAGAGCACTTAGAATTGAACGCTACTAGGAAAAGATGCTAGGGAGGAAGCTAGCATCCTGCTGCGCTCCTCTCATTGGCGCAAGTAATTGCGCCTATTTCCGATTGGATTTTAATTGCGTACTACAAACACGTTTTTTTTTTCTTTTTAGCTGAGAATTATTTTACGGTACTGTTCTGCTCTTTTTGTCTGACGCTCTTATTTAAGCAATTTTTTTTTTTTTTTCAAGTGAAAATGGCTCCCAAAAAGTTAAAAAGTTACACCGCCGCTTTCAAGCTTGCTGTGGTTGATAAGGCAGAGCTAATAGGTAATCGTGCTGCAGGACGAGAATATGGAGTTGATGAGCGTTGCGTAAGGAGATGGAGAGCTGAAAAATCTATTTTGAAGGAAATGCCAAAATCTAAGAGGGCACGAAGAAGTGGCGTTGTTGTTTGGCCAAATCTGGAGAGAAATTTAGCCAAGTGGGTAAAGGAGCAAAGGGAAAAAGGAATGCCCGTTTCAACTGTTCAGATACGGTTTCAAGCGAGGATTATGGCATCGAACATGGGATTTACAAATTTTAAAGGTAGTCCCAACTGGTGCTTTAGGTTCATGTCGAGAAATAATTTGTCTGTAAGAACCAGGACAACTGTGGGACAAGAACTGCCTGCAGATTGGGAAAAGACAAAAGCATCTTTTTTAAAGTATGTCGCTGAAAAAATCAAGGAAAACAACTTTTCAACAGCACAGATTATTAATATGGATGAAGTTCCATTAACTTTTGATTGCCCCCCCAGTAGAACTGTTAACACCATTGGGGAAAAAACAATCGGCATCGTAACAACTGGTAATGAGCGAACCTCATTTACCTGTGTTTTAGCTTGCGCTGCGAATGGAGACAAATTAAAACCACTAATTATTTTCAAGCGCAAAACTATGCCTAAGGCAAATTTTCCTTCCGACGTCGTAATACGGTGTAACGAAAAGGGATGGATGTCGGAGGAAATCATGTATGAGTGGCTGGCGGAAGTGTGGAGGAAAAGAAAAAATTCTTTTTTTCAGCCTAGTGGGCTTCTTATTATGGACTCAATGAGTGCCCACAAAGGTGATTCCGTAAAAACTGCTTTGAAAAAAGTCTCAGCCGAGCCAGCAATAATCCCTGGCGGATTAACTAAAGTTTTACAGCCTCTTGACTTGGCTGTGAATAAATCTTTCAAGTCCAAAGTAAGAAAACTGTGGGAGAAATGGATGATGGAAGGGCTACATTCATTTACAAATTCTGGAAAAATGCGCAAAGCCACTTACGAAGAAGTAGCGTCGTGGGTTTCATCGGCATGGAAAGACATTAGTGCTAAAACTATTATGTCGGGCTTCAAAGCAGCCAATATCATAGAAAATACAGTTAGTGATGATTCATCTGAATCTGATGATAGTGAAGATGAAAATTGTGACGTATTAACTGATAAACAATTTTTAGAACTATTTAATTCCGACAGTGAAAATTCCGATTTTGATGGATTTGAAGATTTTTAAACATGTTGATAAAATCTTGTATATATTTTTTTCTATATTTTCACTTCATTCCAATAATAATTTTTCATATTTTAAAGATATTTTGAAGTAGTGTTCTCTTATTATATGTAATCCAATATTTTTTTAGAAAATTTTATAAATATTACAAAAAATTGAAATCTTAATATTAAAATTACATACCTGCTATTTATAACGGATCAGTGATAGGAAACGTTATTAAATTGAAAAACAAATACATAATAATAATAAATCAACAGTCAAGGGAAAAATGATTCTGCAATATTTACAGGTAAGATTATAATATTATAAATAAGTTTCTGATATTTATTATATTTTTCTCTGTTTGTTATTGATCCAGTGACAAAATGTTGCTTTTTTTGCAGTAATCTGAGGAGTTAACATAAACTAGTATGCATTTAAAAAATATTTTCTTATAGCAATACGCTTTATTACATCACATTTTTCAGTAATATTTTTACTACAGTTTTTAAGGCATTTGCATACATTAAATCTAAGTGTCTTTCGTCCAATGATTTTTTTCTTCAACAGCTTATTTTATTTATTTTATTTTTTTCGTCAGTGTCTCTATACGATATTTCTTTACATTTTAAATATATTTTTTAGGCACTTAAGTGAAAAAAAATTTTTTTTTTTTTAACTGTTCAAGTGAAAATATTTTATATACTGTAACAGTCTCTAAAATCTGGAAACCTCAAATACAGATAGCATAAATGATCATCAAATGTTTTATATTTATATAGTTCAGTTATCCTATCTTATCGACAGATGGCAGCACCAAAAATGTATTTAACTTTTTAGTATAATCTAGATTATATTCTGCATTTTGCCGACAGATGGCCGTACCAATCATTTCTTCTAATTCATTTCCAAGTTTATTTATCTTGATATAGTAAAATAAGAAAACAAAGAAATATCAACAGAAAAATTCATAAACAGTTTATATAAAATATTAGGCCTGGAACAAAGGAATTTTATTACAGAGATTGAGCTAATATCATTGTAATTGGGGAAAAAGTAATGACCAGTAGGCCTAAATTAAAGCAACTAAATATTAACATATAAATAAAATCGTAATCGTGAAAATGCTCTGTGTATATTTAATTTTAATAAGATTAAATGCTTGGCTTTGCTGTTAAATAACTTAATGTGCCATTTATGATTTTTTTTAATAAATATGTGATTTTTTTTCTTTTTTAATGATGATTTTCAATAATTTTTACTTACATTTTAAAGTTTTTTTTGAAGATCACTAAAATTCGGAAATAACTAAAAGCCGCGTCTACGAACGATTTCGGAATTTAGAGATTTATACTGTATAAATATCAGCAGCTTGGGTGCGGCGCTTACGATGGTGCGGCGCTTACGTCGATGTACTTTTTTTTTTTAACAGATTGTCATTGGTGCGGCGCTTACGGTGGGTGCGGCGGGTATTCCCGAAAATACGGTATTGCAGATAAATCGCTGATTTTGTCTGAAAATCGCGGAAAAAGGCAGATTTCGCCTGAAGATCTTGGGTAGGGGGTAACTCGCGAACCGATTTTGTTAAAAGATCGCGGAAAAAAACGTCGTTTTCGATTAAAGATCGCTTAAAAAATTTTGTCTAAAGATCATTGAAAAAAAACGCCGATTTTATCATAAGATCATGGAAAAAACGCCTATTTCGTCAAAAGATCGCGGGGATAAAACGCCGTTTTTGATAAAAAATCGCGTAAAAATGCAAATTTTGTTTAAAGATCGTCGAAAAAAACGCCCATTTCATAAAAAAAAATAAAAACACGGGAAAACGCCGTTTTCGTCAAAAGATTGCAATAAATCGCCGATTTTGCTAAAATATTGCAGATAAATCGCTGATTATGTCTGAAAATCGCGGAAAAAGGCAGATTTCGCCTGAAGATCGGGGGTAGGGTGTAACTCGCGAACCGATTTCGTTAAAAGATCGCGGAAAAAATGTTTTCGATTAAAGATCGCTTAAAAAATTTTGTTAAAAGATCATTGAAAAAAACGCCGATTTTATCATAAGATCATGGAAAAAACGCCGATTTCGTCAAAAGATCACGGGGATAAAACGCCGTTTTTGATTAAAAATCGCGTAAAAATGCAAATTTTGTTTAAAGATCATCGAAAAAACGCCGATTTCATAAAACAACAAACACGGGAAAACGCCGTTTTCGTCAAAAGATTGCAATAAATCGCCGATTTTGCTAAAATATTGCAGATAAATCGCTGATTTCGTCTGAAAATCGCGGAAAAAGGCAGATTTCGCCTGAAGATCGGGGGCAGGGGGTAACTCGCGAAATTCCCCCCCACCCCGATTTTCGAAAATGCGATGTGAATATCCAAAAGAAAATTTTTCACCAAGAATTACCCCTGTTTTATCAAAGGATCGTGAGAAAAACGTGAGTTTTGCTAAAAAATCGTTATAGCATGAAAAAAAGATTGAACAAAACATTAATTTCTGGAAAAGATAGCGAAAAAAACGCAAATTTTTTAAAGGATCCCGAAAAACAAGCGTATTTAGTCAAAAAATCACAAAAAAAACACGCGAATTTTGTCAAAAAATCGCGATAAACAAGCAAATTTTAATCAAAAAATCCAGAAGAGTACTTAAATTTCGTCAATATATAGCGTAAAACACTCAAATTTCATCAATAGATCGCGAAAAACATGCAAATTTTATCAAAAAATCACGAAAAACACTCGAGTTTCATCAAAAGATCGCGAGAAAAACGTGAGTTTTGCTAAAGAATCGTTAATATCATTAACCCATTAGTGCCTAAATTATTTTCTACGTTAAAATTCAGATTTTGCATTTTCTCACCACTTTTTAAGCAAGAATAACTTTTATCTTAATTTATCGAGGACTTTGTCTGGAGAAAAAAAGTATTTATTTATCCTACTTTTTACTGATGTTAAATGCGCTTAATTGAATTTTTTAAAACTGTCCCAAAAATGGGACGCTAGACACTAATGGGTTAAAAAAAAAAGAATAAAACACAGTCAAAAGATAGTGAAAAAACGTTCATTTCTGTAAAAGATGGCGAAAAAAAGCGCAAATTTCTGTAAAGGATTCTGAAAAACAAGCGTATTTCGTCCAAAAATCACAAACCTGCGATTTTGTCAAAGGATATCTAATTTCGTCATAAAAAGATCAAAATACGGTCAAAAGATCTTGAAAAAAAAAAACGTTCATTTTTTAAAAAATCATGTGAAAAAAAAAAAAAAAAAAAAAGAAAGTTACACTGGATTGTAAATTTCATCAAAAGATCTCAGAAAATGTGCAAATTTCATCAAAAGGTCGTAGAAAAAACCCACAAATCTATTTAAAAAACGAACAAACAGGGTCAAAAGATTGTGAAAAAGCGTGAATTATGTTAAAAGA
Source organism: Maratus speculifer (assembly GCA_964019185.1). Classification (NCBI taxonomy): domain Eukaryota; kingdom Metazoa; phylum Arthropoda; class Arachnida; order Araneae; family Salticidae; genus Maratus; species Maratus speculifer. The sequence continues at coordinate 10,237,959 of OZ025298.1, read as the reverse complement.
TCGCGAAAAACCGCAAATTTCATCAAAAGGTCTGAAATGTGTGGAGAATTTTAATCTGAGTATTTATGCTTTCAAATAAAGATAGCAATTATTGTAATTGTCAAGAGTTTATTAGCATTAGAATATTTTTGCTGTTACAAAATCCGATATTTACTGCTACAAAATCGGATTTTTGCTGCTACAAAAATAGATTTTACTGCTCCAAAATTCGATTTTTGCTGCTCCAAAGCTGCTACAAAATGGCTTAAGTGCACTTTCATCCCTGCTAAAAGGTCCCTATTTTTTAACTTGGTCCCTAAAAATTCCTTTTTTCACTAAGGGGTCCCTAAAAGTCCCTTTTTAAAATCTATTCTGTGTCTAAATTAGTTTTTTTTCTCAGATTTTTACAAAATTTATCATGAAAATTAAGATTTTTTAAAAATTTAATGCCCTAGATGGCAGCACATAACTGGTCATAGTAGAAGTAAGGACCAATAATAGTATATTTTGAAGATGAATTAAGAGCCGATGCTATTCTTAGGTTACAACATCCTGTGGCTTGTAGGAACTTTTCTTATTCAATCTGATCTGTCTCATTCTATATTAATTTGCTTTTTAGTAATAGTTTTAAAAAGTTAGATGAACAGATATCTGAGAAGAGAATGTACCTATCGCCTTTTCCTTTTTTTACTTCTGCAAAGGATTGTCGATAGCCTGAGGAAGATTTTAGCTTTATACAGGAAAAACAGGTGTTCCTGCACATAGGTTTATGAAACGTGTCAAGTAGATGCTCTGGAACCAGCGGCAAATTGGTTGTTAGAATAATAGAATTGTCTCTATGAGTATTTCTTGAAATATATCCTATCTAGAAAAGCACAAAGGACACTAAATACAGTCAGCTACAAAAGAATTGTTGAATATTTGAAGGAGAAAACAATGAAATGTCAGTTACGGTTTATTGTATCTAGTGCCAAACCATTTACACAGTTTACTGCATTTTTCCAAAGGGAAGATCATCTGATCCACTTAGTGTATAATGAGAAAAAATGCCTTATCATTAAGGTCGTAGGACATATTTGCAAACAGTCAGCCATTAAAGCTTTCAAGATTAATGTCTGTTAATATCCCTTTGAGAGTAAGAATTTAATCTCTCCAAAGGATGTTATTTTCAATGAAGAATTGCTAAAAGAGTTATTGCAACTATCTCAGAAAGAGGTTGTTTTTTAAGTGATGTGCAACGTCATCATGTAGCTTCTGGTAAATATTTTTACAATAAGTATATATTGCAAAATAAAAACTTAAAATATTTCAGTTGTTTAAGCCCAAATTCAAAAATACTCCAAAAAATGGACAAAAATTGACTATAACAGATATGTCACTTTTCCGCAAAAATGTAGAATTAAATTTTTTTGTCGCTGAATTTTATCATTCTTGGAATCAATGCAAATATGCATTAAAATATGGTGAAATATTTTAGTGGAGGGGTTAGGTAGCAGTAGCGGATGAAATATAAAAAAAATAAGAGTATGAACTGTATCAAATTTGGAAAAAATATTCAAAGGATCACAGTAAAACGAAAGAATAGTCAAAAGATCATGAACATCATGAAAAAAAGTTCAAATTTTTATCAAAAGATCACACACACGCAAAAAAAAAAAGTTTTTGTCAAAGGATTACTGGGGGAAAATGCAATTTTCGTTAAAAAATCATGGCAAAAATGACATTTCCGTCAAAGAATCACGGAAAAAGGATATGATTTTCGAGAAGGATCACAGGGAAAAAATCCACGATTCTTGAAGAATTGGGGAGAAACATGATTTTCGTCAAAGGATTCCAGGAGAAACATGATTTTCATCGTCAAAGGATTGTGTGAGAAATGCGATTTTCATCAAAGCATTGTAGCAAAAATGCAATTTTCGTCAAAGGATTGCAGGAAGAAACTCACTTTTATCAAAGGATTGTATAAGATATATGATTATCATCGGAAAATCTTGTAAAATATACGAATTTTGTCAAAAAGTCACGAAAAAAAAAAGCGATTTTTGTCAAATAATCTGGAAATTTACTCTATAATTTCATCAAAACATCGAGTAAGATATGTGAATTTTGGCAAAAAGATTGTAATAAATTCGTGAATTTTACTAAAAATCATGGAAAATGTGCAAACTTTGACAAAATATTGTGGAAAATACACAAATGTCTTAAATGTAAATTTCATCGAAGAATCACGAAAAAATGTGAATTTTATCAAATAATTGTTAAAAATGACTCTATTCATCAAAAAATTGTAGAAAATTCGCAAGTTCGTCGAAGGATCGCGAAAAAAGTGCAAATTTTGTCATATAATCATGAAAAATATGCGAATTTTGGTGAAAAATCGTGGGAAAAACTGTTAAATTTTATCAAAGGATCATGCAAAATCCAGAAAATTCATCAAAGGATCGTGAAAAAATACGTTTGCGTCAAAACACCACAGAAAAATGCAAATTTCATCAAAAGTCCGTTGCTGTAAAAGTTAAGCTTTTTCTTTGCTGGGTCTATGCATGCTATAAACATTGTAAATGATGCCCTCTTGGATGAATGGAAAATTTGCAAGCTCAATCAAGGGGAATCTGAAGTAAATAAAATAGATTCATTTTGGGCTACTTCTATCAGTGCAAAAGAGGAAAGTGGAGGACTAAAATATCCGAATCTTTTAGAAGAGTAGCTTTAATTTGTATCATAGCAGTGCAGATGTAGAGTGAGGATTTTTGCTTTCATATAAAATTCTTTCTGATAACTGGGTCTCTATGAAAGAACGAATGCTAAATGCTAGGCGAAACATAGCAGATACTTTAAGACGTCATTATGAAAAACATGCTGTCCTAGTACCAATAACTAGTAAAATGATAGAAAAAGCTAATATTGCATATCCAAATTATCAAAGTTACCTAAAAAATGAAAAGAGAGAGAGAGAAAAAAAGGAAAGTACGTACAACTTGAAGTGGAGCTACAGAAGAGGAAGAAATATAAGTGCAATCGTAGATTTTGAAAAAAGTTGGAAGATTTAAACAAAAATGTGAGTGAAGAAGTAACTGTATCGGACAGATTGATCAATGAAGGCAATGAAAGGTTAAAAATTGCTTTATAAAAAGGAAACTTAACTGAAGCTAAATTGGCACAAAATTTGATTGCATCTGGTATAGCAGCTAACAAGGAGCTGAAAGTAAAAAAGGATAAAGCTGATAAGCTAGTGTTATAAATAAAAGAAAAAATAATTTAATCAAAAATTTTATGAGTAAGAAACATAAAAACGGTTAATTTTAGAAATCTGCAAATATTGCAATTGGTTTAAAAAGTTAAAAAACAGCAACAAAAATGACATTTTTTAAATTAAATTGTTTTATTTTGTATAAATATTATGTTTATTTTTCAGGTCCCTAAAAGGTCTCTATTTAAGACTTTCTGTTCCTAAAAAGTCCCTAATTTTTAATCATTAGGTCCCTAAGTCTCTCCTATTTTGTATCAAAGTTGATGGCAGCCCTGCAATGCTGCCTGTTGGACTATTAACACTAAAATGTAGTTGGCACCAATTCATATTAATGAGTAACTGAATCTGAAGTTTGATAAAATCTATGCATTAGTTTTTGAGATAGACCTATGGCAGAAATCGTGAAAAATGCAGCATAGCAGCGCCACCTGTTAGGTGAATTACACCAAAAACTAACCAGCATCAACTTGTGTCAATGTCTAACTGAATCTCAAGTTAGATACAAATTCATGTATTACTTATTGAGTTAGAGCTATTGCGAAAAGGATGAATAATATACAGCATAGCAGGATCACATATTGGGCGATTTACACCAACACGTAACCAGCACATTTTCATACACTATATGGCCATTGATTATTGGACACTTGTGAATTTAGACATTTTACTAAATATCTAGAAAAATACATGAGGAATTATCTCGAAACTCTTAGTGTATGTATAAATATAATAGTATACGCCATACATCTCTGTGAAGATTTTTTACCGAAACTCCATACTGGACTGTCAACAAATTAAAAAAGAATGAATATCTTTTGAATAACCCTGTCAAAACTAATGTAGCAAAAGCGCTCAAACTCTAGATTTTGATTGAATGCCTTATTTTAATACACTGTGTTCATTTTTATGCAAACATCATGTATACTCGCAGAGTAATTAAGGTTTTTATAAAAATGGTCCCAAATTTTTCCAAGTTTTTCCTTTATAATTTTCAGAGTTCTTAATATAAAATAATATTTTTTTCAGAAAATATGACAAACAACATTGCACACAGTACCCTGTAATCAGAATTAAAAAATATTAAAAACTGTATGAAAAAAGAGTAGGTTTACTAAATAATTTTTTACTGCGCATGCGTCAAAAATATCAAAATTTCATTTGCATATTATGTTAGCTAAATGTATAGAGCAACTTTTGTAAAAGTCTCAAAATCATAGCTTGAAAATTCTGGAAGTAATCGTCTACAGAAAAAGGACAAAATCCGTTGTTTCCAAAATGAAGCAAAAAAATGAGGGATTTTATCCAAATGTAGTAGTACATCCCGTATTGTGTATTCTATATTGACACTAATCAATCAATATATGGACACAACCCCGCTTCTTTTTGCTTCATTTTGAGAATAACGGATTTTCAACTTATTCAATTGACGATTATTTTCAGAATTTTCAAGCTATGATTTTGTGACTTTCACAAAAGTTGCTCTATATATTTAGCTAACATAATATGCAAATGAAATTTTGATATCGTTGACGCATGCGCAGTAAAAAATTATTTAGTAAACTAACTCATTTTGTATACAATTTTCATTATTTTTTAATTCTGATTACAGGGTACTGTGTGCATGTTGTTTGTCATATTTTCTGAAAAAAATATTATTTTATATTAAGAACTCTGAAAATTATAAGGAAAAAACTTGGAAAAATTTGGGACCATTTTTATAAAAACCTTAATTACTCTGCGAGTATGCATGCTATTTGCATAAAAATGAACACAGTGTATTACAATAAGGCAATCAATCATAATCTAGAGTTTGGGCGCTTTTGCTGCATTAGTTTTGACAGGGTTATTCAAAAGATATTCATTCTTTTTTAATTTGTTGGCGGTCTCCTATGGAGTTTCAGGAAAAAATCTTCACGGAGATGTATGACTTATACTATTATATTTATACACTAAGAGTTTCAAGATGATTCCTCATGTATTTTTCTAGATATTTAACAAAATGTCTAAATTCGCAAGTGTCCAATAATCAATGGCCATATAGTGTATCAGGGATTAACTGAATACACATTTGTATTAAATTTCGTGCAATAATGTTTGAGATAGACAACACAGACAGACATTTCGTAATGTTTTTCAGGATCTGTGACCCTTAAAATGCATAAATTCATTAAAAACTAGAAGTCAAAAATTTTCACAAATCCAAGATTTTTTTTTTTTTTTTTTCACTGATAGAAGAAAGCAGAAACTTAAAGATTGTCAATTTAGTATGATGGAGGGACAAGAAATCTAAAATTAAGATGAATATTTAATTGTATCATCACTTCAAAATGTAGGGAAGAAGCAAAGTATTTATTTATTTATTTATTTGTGGGAGATGTTTGTTAGAATTTATCATTACTATCAAATTACAACTAGCGCAAGAAAAAAAAAGTAAAAAAGCTTCAATATTTTTTAAAACTTTGTAAATTCTTTTTTTTCAGGGGATGAAGAATGGGAAAGCAGAAAAAGAAATTGGCAAATATTAAGGATTTAGATGAACGGATTTTTATTGTTGCAATAAAGAAGCAAAACACAATATATTTTGAAAATTTAAAAAAAATTAAAAATCTTAAACTTTGGAAGCTGGGGAGGTGAGGAAGTAAAATGAACAATTTTTTTTCCTTTTGGGGGGGGGGGGGTGTAAAAAAAAGTTGATTAGATGATTTTCTAGTTATTTACTATTACTTAAGATTTACATTTAGAATAGAATAGAAAATAAAAGACTAGAAGTTTTAAAGATTATATTTCAGGTGGTAGGAAAGAGGCAGAAGGGAGAGGAGGTTAAAAAGAGACAAGTTCGGGTGTGTAAAAGTCAAAGGTTTAATTATTGTTACTGTTACGATCAGAAAAGAAGACAGACAAAAGAAAGTTTAAAAGATTTAGAGATTTCAAAACTTTTAACTTAGCGAACTGAGGTGCAAATTCTATAGATGGGAAGGATAGGAAGTTTATTAGATGATTAATTATTTATCATTACTAAAGATTTGTAATTAAATTCGGAAAAATGTATAATAATTAAACAGTTTTAAAAAATAAATTTTGTGTGCAAATTTAATTGGGAATAAAGACGGTGATTTCAGATCGAGGGAAGACTTCAGGTGATTAATTATCATTATAATAAAGTAACAGATAGAGCAAAAAAAATTTAAAAACCCGAAGACTTTTAAAGATTTTTTATTTTGTGAGTTGGGGGAGGGAAAAGGGAGAAACATATATATATTTTTTTTATTATTAGGGGGGGAAAGAGCAGAAGCAATTTTTTTTTTATTTGGGGGGGGGGGAGGAGTTTAACAGATGACTGATAATTTACCTTACTAAAGATTTAAAACAGAACAACAACCCAGACAACCA